>OZ010799.1:105796381-106354367 GCA_963932465.1 Maratus speciosus
TATATAATGTACCGTAATGGTCGATTTTCTGATAGGGGCAGAATATATTTTTTTAAATGCTGTTAAAAAGGGCATTTTGAACCGAATTTACCGAAGCGGATTGTGTTGGAAAAATCATTGTAATAAGGATGCGCTTAAATCCAAACTACTTATTTTCTGACTGGTTTTTAAATTCGTTTTTGCTCTCAAACGCATTTAATTGGTAGATTCGCTTATTCAGAAACTATATAATGTACCGTAATAATCGATTTTTAGATAGAAGCAGAATATATTTCAAAAAATGATGTCAAAGTGGGCATTTTGAACGGAATTTCCCGAAGCGATTGTGTTAGAAACGAAAAATATTGTCCTTCTGAGAAAATAATTGTTTATATATCAAGTTTTAATTAATTGGACAAAAAATAAAAACACAGGTCGCTTATAAATCTCTTCAAAAATCACGTCAGCAAGTTTCATTTATTTTTTTTAATTAAAAATGAATCTGGAATTATGCCAGAAAATTTCGAGTTGTTGAGCATGGAAAAGTAGTTTTTTGAATACCGCCCTAACATGATTCTGATAAAACCAGCTATTATATGAAAATGAAATAAAAACTTGTCAAGAGCGGCCAGATAAAATTGTTAAAGTGGATTTATCTATAATCATGATTTAGTTTTTGTTTGTGAAATTAGTATATTTGACTTCGAAATCTACCTCTGCCTATAGGCCGGGCCGGCAGGGATTTTTTTCAATGGAACTTATACCTTTGGAATGGATCATTTTCTTCTGATGGACTGATGTCTTCTATTATTATGAAACAGCCGTTTTAAATGAAATGTTAGGTGAAGATGAAAGAGCAGTCGTAAAAAGTTAGAACTCTGATTTTCTGGTCAAAATGGGGAAAAAAATTATGGATTTTTACTCTTTAGAAATTACAGTTTTTAGGGAAAAAATTACATTATTTTAGAATAACCTTACAATTTATGAGTTTACATATAGAATTTTCAATATCATGTTACCAAAGATATAAATTTTTAAATTATTAAAATTAACCTTTTTTAAATATACATGGAAAAAAATAAATCAGTTCATTAAGTTTATTTAGCTCGTAAATTTCAGTTTATTATTATTTTTTTTTATGAACAATAGAATCCGATTAGATGATATCATCTGCATAGATGATAAATTATTCTTGAGATTTTTAAAGATACCTTCCTGTAAAAGGAAAGGCCTTCAGCTTTTTAAAGAGAACTCTTTTATTTTATAATAATTTAAAAAATTGTTTTATCAGATAAAATGTTTTTATGAAATTCTTCTTAAATATGTTCTTATATATGTAATCGAGCTCAAATGCTATTAGATAATTGAATGCTTATCCTTGCATGCAGATATTAACAGAAGTAATTGTAAAGACCAAATCTAAAGACATTTCTTCTTGTTTGGACGTCAGATTTGAAAGCGATAAATTTCAGTTTATATTAAGAATAATAGTTAGTTTTGTGAGCTTTTTCTATTGTTTTTCGAAACAGTCTTCCAATCCTTAAAAAAAAAACAGTAATTTAACTCAGTTATGAGACAGGAAATTTCAAGAGAATCTATAACTTCTTTCCCAAGACATTCCAGTTTTGTATAACTTTTGCGTTTAAATTGACCAATATTCGTGGCTTACGACTTCAAATAGTTCTAGAGCATTGTGAAATTTTCTGATGCAGTAAGTTGCGGTTAAATTGGAGCAGTCTTTACGTTATTAGACATAACTTCCGACTCTAAATACTCTCAAAGGAAATGTCGCCACTGTCTAGACATCAAATTTAGATGGACATGATGGTGACTTTCGGTTTCTTTTATAAATTTATGCCATAGTACGAAATATATAAAAGTAATTTTCGCAGAGTTATTTAAACAGGAAAATTGCCTTATACTCTCTAGGAGCATAATAGTTTTGTTTTGTATAAAAAATATATTAATTGTCGTAAAATAAGAGTTTTATTAATAACTTTATCATCGAGATAATTAAATGGTTAAAATGAAAATGGACCAAACAATAGGTGGAGTACAAACATATTTCAAATGAAAATCAAATTTCAAGTTACTTGCTTAAAAGGCGCAAATGGCCAACCTAGTGAAAAGATTCCATGCCGGGACTCGAACCCGGGCCATCAGGGATAGCGCACTGACGTTCTACTGACTAAACCACATGGAACGATACCCAGCCCGGAACTTCTCACTATTACAGGTTGACAAGACTACAAACGCAGCACAAGATGGAATGTATTTCCGTGAGCCACCGACATGGGGTAAACACGAAACAAAAAGGGCGAATGTTTTCTCGCTGGAAATTTTTTTTCCAAGTATTAATATAGGAGTACAAACACCCTACAGTGGTATGCCATAGATATAAAATAAGAAGACAACCTGAAGTAAGATTGGGTGACGAAATCAGAAAAGTGGCCAGTATTAATTAGATGACCGAAGCACTAGACAGGAAATAATGGAAAAATCTTGGGGGGAACCCTACATCGAACAGTGGATAGAAAACGGTTGTTGTTGCTGCTGCTGATATATATATACTCGGATCAAAATCTATTTTTTATATTATTTTATGTTTACTATAAAATGAAAATTAAGTCACATTATTATTAATTTATATTGAAAATAAAGTCAGTAGCCTATATAGTTCGTTTGTAGGGAAACACAAAAGAATTCATTTATATAATGCACTAGGGGAAAAATTAGTTTGATGCATTTTAATGATGTTTCAATACTTCGCACATGATGAAATTGATATGCATCACTGAAGTGAATTTAAAGTGTATAGAATAAGTATTAGAAAAATATATACTTGACAACATTTGGCGCAAGTTTGCACGCTCCTTAATTAATTAAATTCTATTAACTTAAGTATTATTCTGTCTCAATACAACAAAAAACAGGAATTAATATTATGTTACCTTTATATAGATATCCATGCCATGCTACGGGTAGTTACGGGATTAGAGATATCACAGTAATGCTTTAAAATTTTCTTTAACAGTGTAATCCGTTTTGGCAGTTATTTATCGTGCATAATCGTTTATTTTACCGTAGAGTGTGTGATGTCGTACTTTGAAATTATCTACTTTTGGTTGAAGGAAAGAAAGAAGGAAGTCTAATAAAACATTAAAAAAGAACAGCTTAACATTTCGATTTCTCAGCCAAGAGTAGATGAAAAAGTGAGTTATAAAACACATTTAGCTCACATGATTAAATTTTAACGAGTACATATATTTGCACTTTGTTGCGATCGTCCAATTAAGTATAATTGGTTATTTATGTTATATTAGTCATGAGTATAAAAGTTCAGTATATAAGTCTTTAAATTATTTGTAATGTTTATAGGTTACGCAAAAAATGCGTGAGCATTTGATAATTAAAATATTGCAGCTGCTTCAGCATATTTCCCATGATACAAAAAAAGAAGAAATATAGATTTTCTGGTTGTTTTTTCACGCGCAGCGAAGTTCTCTTAATGTTTAACTTTTTAGTGATGTTATTTTCTGTAGCAGATGAGGGGAGAAACGCTTCATATCTTAATTAGGGGATTATAAATCGAAACATCTTTCAACAATAAGTAGCATTTATGGTTTGTTTAGAGATGCACAAAAGAATACGGTTATAGAAAAGACTACGGATCAATTTCATTCTATTAAAGGGCAATTCCCTCGTAACTGACGTAACATTTTATCATCGAATTTTGTTTTTAAAACTTTATAGAAAATTTACTAATGAAGCTAGAACAAATTTTTATAATTTAAAATATTTCTTACTAAGGTCTTAATATTCGAATACCTGCAGATTATTTCAATCTCTCTTGTCCCAATCGTCCCAAAAATTGCAATTCAAAATTCTGTAACTGACGTAACATGAAATATACAAACATTTTTTTCTGCCTTCTTTGAAATGTAAAAATTATCAAAACAATCCAGTTTAAAAAAAAGTGATTTAATGTTCTCAACAACACTAAGTAATGCCAAATTATAACAGTAACTTGTTTAATTAATTTTTTAATAATAAAAAAGAAAAAAAAATGGCATTTACACGTGAAAATGACGTAACTTTTATTGTGTAACTGACGTAACATTATTACTTTACAAAGACAATGATGGTACTTAACTTAGTTTGTAAACAGTAATTTACAATGCCTTTTTATTAGGATTTTTCTATGGAATATAAAAATATCAAGTTTTCCAATCATACCCTTAAATTAAACATACTATAAATTTGATTCCCCCTCCCCCCCCAAAAAGGATGATTTTCTGTGGAATTGCCCTAAAAGTAATTTACTCATTCACAAGACTGGAATTTTATAGAGAACCTATTACTTATTTTGCAAAACATTTGAGCTTTTATTCAAATTTTTCGGTTTCATTCGCTAATGTTCATGGCTTACGACTTCAAAGAGTGTTTTTTAGAGCATTGTGAAACTTCCTGATGCAATGATTTGTGATGAAACTGGAGCAACCTTTGCATTATTAGACATGACTGACTCTAAATACCTTCAAAGGAAATGTCACCACTGTCTAGACATCAAATTTAGATGATGGTGACTTTCGGTTTCTTTTATAAATTTGTGCCATAGTACGAAATATTTAAAAGCAATTTCCTCAGAGTTATTTAAATTGGAAAATTACTTTATTTCCTCTAAGGCGGCATAATAGGTTTGTTTTGTATAAAAAATGCATTACTTGTAGTAAAATAAGAGTTTTTTTAATAACTTTATCATCGAGATAATTTAATGGCTAAAATGAAAATGGACTGTGCGCATTACAAGGAAATAAGGCAATACACGGAGTACAAACACCCTACAGTGGTATGGTGGAGATGTAAAATGATAAGAAGACGACCTCAAGTAAGAAGGAGCGACGAAATCAGAAAAGTGGCCAATATTAATTAGATGACTGAAGCACTAGAAAGGAAACAATTGGAAAATCTCGGGAGGGGGGGGGGAGACCTACATCCAATAGGGGATAGAAAACGGTTGTTGTTGCTGATGACGACGATGATGATATATATATTTGGATTAACATATGGAGCATTCCATGGTAACTTACGCTACATTTAGAACAATTTACTTCAGTAATTTTAGCGATATAACAAAAAAAAAAAAATATTCAAAATGTAATGTTGGCATGGTTTGTCAATTAAACCTGTTCAAAGCTCAATTTAGATGTAAATTACCTAATTCTAGTATTATTTCGTGATCTCTGATAGTTATATTTATTATGGTAACTGACATTATTGAAAGAGGAACTTATGTTACCATAAAAAATCTAATTTTCATTTTAAAAGTAATTTTGATTCAAATTGACCTTTGGATAGGTTTAATTAACAAATCCTGTCAACTTTACATTTCAATAATTTTTGTTGTTACATTACTAAAATTACTGGAGTAAAATGTTCTACATGTAACGTCAGTTACTATGGAATGACACATGCATTTTGTATATTCTTTTACGTTTACTATAAAATGTTCGATATCGAAAATAAAGTCAGTAGCGTATATAGTTCGTTTATAGGGAAACCCCAAAGAATTTATTTGTATTATCCTCTCGGGGAAAAATTCGTATCCGATGCATTTTAATCACGTTACAATACTTCGCACATAATGGAATTAATATGTATCATTGAGAGGTGGAATTAAAGTGTATAGAATAAGTAGCATTCATGGTGTGTTTAGAGACCCACAAAACAATACGGTTATAGGAAAGATTACGATCGATTTCATTCAATTAAAAGTAATTTACTCATTCACGAGACTGGAATTTTAACCCATTTATGCCTAGTGTCCCATTTTTGTGACGTTTCGAATTTTAATATTTTTTTGTAATTTTCTTCTTCTAACATGAAAATAGTATAAAGTAATAGTCTATAAATGTTTTTATCTATTATCGAGAGATGACAGCATAAGATTGATATCTATTTGCTTAAATGAAGGCCTTTTTTTTTTGGTGTTTATAGACTTTTCATTTTTCAAGATAGCGAAATGTAAAAAGTAAGTTTATTTGTAATTTTTATATCAAGGATCCAAATAAATAAGTCATAATCTTAGCTTGTAGACTTCTTTGAAATACACATTTTTTTAAATTGCGAAATTATTTGTTCAAGCCTATTTTTTTATGCATGTTTGTAACGTACAAAATATAGAGCGTAAGGCGCAAATATTTCTATTATCCAGTTAGGGGACAGTTGTTATCTAAAGTCCTTTTCAAGATGATTTTGAAATAAATTGTTTTTTAGCCTCAAATACGATTATTCTTAATTTATTATTAATTGTACTTATAATGTTATTAGTCTCTGTACAGCAATAAATATATTTTTTAATAGTTCATAAAAAAAACTAATTATAGTATATAATATACAATTTAAAAGCTTAATTTATATAAATGTAGATAAAACATACAATTATGCATTTTTACACGTATGGCTATTCCCATATTTAGTAGGTTTACATTTTCAAGTAAAATAATGCTATAAAAAGTGATAAAATATCTTTATTAAGATTGACGATCGTTTCGTCGCACCAACGGCGACATTTTCAAAATCATTTACGATAGAAAATATTTTCACATAATTTAAAAACAATAAACATAGTATACAAAGTCACGAGACATGATGCATAATGAAAACATTGCAAACATAAAATTAAATTAAAATTAATTTAGCTATTTGTGAGCGTGGATTGATTTTCATATAATTTAACAAAACAATAACATGGTAAACAATGTTACGAGACAACATGCATAATGAAAAACATTGCAAAACATAAAATAAAAATAAAATTATCTTGGCTATTTGCGAGCGTGGATTAATTTTTACTATTGTTATTAAAATTATATAGCATCTCTTTCCAAATTTTAGGTAAATCAAGGGACACTGAATCATTGCAAATATTCTTGTTGCGTAAAAATATCTCTATTGATTCACGGATAATAGATGGTAAATAAAATCTTGATGTATAAATTAACTTGCTATTTTAAAAATCGATCTGTAACGGTTCTTCTGGCCAAAGCCGTGGTTCTTCTGTTGTATTTGATGTCTGCTATATGTTCTTTGATTCTGGTTTTAAGCTTTCTACTTGTCATACCTATATAAAACTGCTTTGTTCCATCTTCTTTGGTGAAGGGTATTTCGTATACTCCTGATAACATGTTTGACTCTATTGGATCTATTTTCTTGAGTACTATATTTTTTAATCTCATAGAAGGTTTTGCGACTAGGGAGATATTTCATTTATTGAGTTTATATTTTAAACGTTCGAAGAAACCAGGAAAATATTGTAAAGTGGACAACATGGAATTTTGTAATAAATAAATTCTCATAATATATCTCAAATATAACTCAATAAATTCAATATCTCCCTAGTCGCACACTACTACCTGTCAAGACCAAATGGAAAAATCTAACAAGTCAAATGAGCTGACAAGACCCATCGAAAACAAAATCAACTAAACGTGAAACTCCAACATACGCGCACGTAGTCCTTAAACAGTCAAACTTAGTTACTTCTCCCTTCGCATACACAATACCTCTAAATTCCTGTGATAAGTCTTACACTTTACGAAATTACGCAGTAAACTCTTCAAAATTTCTCACGATAGCCATGGTGCAATGCCATTTGTAAAGCTCTTCAAGTTTCCCCCCTATATTTGAAGTCAATCGAACTGTACGGTTTAACCCGTTAACGAAAATATTTCTATATATTGAGATATGCACATTTGAACCAAATTGTAACATTTTTATAGTTTCAAAGTTAAAGCTTTTTCTTTTGTCATATATATATCTGTTTTTAACTCATCACTTTTTTTATCTCGATATTAATATCTAAATAATTGACCATGTTTTGACTTTTTGACTCCAATTTCAAATTTAAACTATTAGGATAGCTATCGATTTTTTTCTTTTTCACGTCATTGCATCTGGCTATTAAAATGTCATCAATATATCGAAAACTTTTCATATCCTCTTTCGTATCAATATATTCCTCGTACATATATAAGTAGATATCCGCTAAAATCGAACTATAGCTTCCTCCCATTGGAATACCTCTCGTTTGTAAGCAATTTTCCCATCATATAAATAATTCTCACTCACTACAAAATTAAACAAATTTTTAAACCAATCCTGTCCGATATTTGAGGATTTATATTTATTGAAAAATTCCATTATTTTTATTTTAAGATTGTCCAAATCTGTACTGTTATACAAGTCTTCGAAATCATATGCTGTTCAACTTGAAATATATATATTAACAATTATTAAATTAATTAATCACTAATGATTTTTTTAAAAGCTAGATCCAATCACTTATAAATGAAGTATTAAAAATTGGCAAAAGGTCAATATCAACAGGAAGGTGGATATATAAAAAGAATAAATTATCTAGGAAACAAAAAATATTTGAAATATTTTGTCAAGTTATTTGTGACTAAAACATTTTAACCAATGAAAGAAGACCAGAAAAAATGAATCATTGACAGCACCAATAAAGGTAGGATCTCAAAATTGAAAATACATAAATTCAATAAGAGAAACCACAAAATGAATGCAAAAAGGTAGAACTATCATGAATAAAAATGGAACTTATGATTCGTAACTCGCTTTCAAGGGCAATATTAGGAAATCATAAGTGAAGTACGGTTAATTTCTCAAGTAAACATAATAAGCAACCGCTTAAATGCATATAATAAATTTGGACAGAATCAAGCCATGCACAAGAAAAATAAAAATGAATCATGTGAGTAAAATACTTACTCATTAATACAAACAGATAATATCCTATATATATATACTCGGATCACCATGTAATTTTTATGTATTGTTAAGGTTTACTATAAAATGTTCGGTACTGGAAACGAAATGAGCAGGTCCGTACAGAGGGAGGTGGAGCCGGTGAATATTACCAGGTCCCGCCTTCGGTCTCGTTAAAAATAAAATATACCAGAAAAAGTAGACAAGTACTTTATATTTTAAATTTTAAATTAAAACGAATAATAAAATTTTAAATTAAAACGAATTCAAAAGCCAGAATTTGCTAGAATGCCTTTACGGACCGTGCTCAGGACGCGTACTCCTGTGTATATATAAAATATTCGAAATTTCATTTGATATCAAGGAAATTTTAAAATGGCTATCCTGTTTTAATGGTGCCGATTATTTCAGACACGCGAACAGGAATTAGGGGAAAGTTGGGTAAAGGCCACATGTTAAGGTTTCGCATTTTATTTATTTCACACTTTTAACTTGTCCATTCAAAAATAATTCATGAATTCAATTAAAATTTAATTATAGTTTCAATATTTAAAATTTTTATTTGGAATCTTTAGATGAAAAAGTGTTATAAATGCATCATAAACTGTAATAATTTATAAAAGAAAAATACTAAAATTCTAAGCAAATAATACATTGACTTTTTTAAAATTGTACTATCCAGCTAATTCATTTTCTAACAGAGTAGAGCCTGTATATAACGGAATCCTACTATAAATGAAAAAAATAACGTTCCAGTCCTCACCTCCCTCCCCCCCCAAAAAATGCAATAAAACCTTCTACTATATAAACCACTTGCATAAAACAGAATTTTCCACTGATCGTTTGCGTTTCCGTTTAATCAGGTTTTATTGCATCATACTTATTGTGGAGTTCCGAATTGGAATTATGCGGACGGTCGTGGAAGGAGTATTACATAGTTGCACAAAATTACTCAGCTATGCTGTACTGTAAAAATTCGTTTCCGAAGTTTTTTATTGATGTTGCAATATTTCGAATATAATGAAATTTATATGCATTTCGGATGTGAAGCGTATAGATTTATTATTATTATTATTTTTTTTTTTTTTTTGGAGTCGCACAAAAGAATACGGTTGTAGAAAGATTACGATCAATTTTGTTCTATTAAACGCATTTTACTTACAAGGAAGGTCTCCATACCGGCATATTCAGAAAAATCTGAAAAAATTACAGAGTGTTCTTCTCATGTGGATGTATATGTTTATAAAATTTTTTTGGCGGTGTCTCGATAAAACGTTAGTTAAGAAAAAAGAAAAAAAAAATTCATTTATTTGGCGATTTATTATCGGTTGGTGATGAAATGAAATTTCGAAAAATACTTTTTTATGTCGAATACTCTTTAAGATAAAAATGTTTCATATTGAACTTGTTTAAGTAAATTTAATGTAAATAACTTTAGTTTTGTCAGTTTTAGTTTGATTTAACTATAGTTTTGTCATATATATATATATATATATATATATATATATATATTTGCGATGAAAGTTAAATATCAAATTTTATGAATAAAAACAAAATTAAAATAAACTAAAATTATTTCAGTATCTCAAAATTAAGTCCAATTGAGCACTGTCGATTCAATTTTGTTGCTATGGAAACGACGAATTCTTTGATATTAAATGAATAAGTGATAAATAAATTTTGCCTTTATTTTGGAATAAGCTTAAATATATGAAAGTATTTTTATATATGAAATTGTTTTTAAAGTAGTAAAATTAAATAACAAGCCACATAAATATGGAATACGAAAAAAAATATATATTAAACTCTGTCATTGTTTATGTTTAAATTCATTAAATAGTTTTTACACGCATTCAATTAACAATTTTCAGGTGCATTAAAATCGTTTGCTTTTGGCGAGGAAAAGTTCTGCTCGCCAAATTGCGTGACACTTTCGTCTTTTCGCGCCAAATACTCGAAAGTATTTTATTTTTTTACAGACTTTCTACTACAATTCCGCCGCTCAATTTGACTGATCCTTTATTACATACATAAGTAGTTTAATTGGTATTTTTTTTTCAAAACATTCTGAATATGCCCAGTATGGAGACCTTCCTTGTTAGTCATGAAACTGGAAGTTTGAGATTCCGTTACTTCTTTCGCAAAACATTTGAGTTTTATTTAATTTTTTCGCTTTAATTCACCAGTCATGGCTTACGACTTGTAAGGGCACTTTTAAGAGCATTGTGAAATTTTCTGATGCAATAAATTGCGATGTAATTGGAGTAGTCTTTACGTTATTAGACATAACTTCTGACTTTAAATACTCTCAAAGGAAATATCACCACTGTCTAGACAGCAAATTTAGACTGATATGGTGAGTTTCTATTTCTTTTACAAATTTATGCCATAGTACGAAATACAGTAAAAATAATTGATACTTGTTATTAATGTTTTCCAACATAATTGAGAAATATTTAGTAATTTGGTCTATCTGTCTGCCGGTCTTCTAACTCTTGTAAATATACTCGGATCGCCATGCACTTTTTATGTTATTGTTGGTTACTATAAAATATTTGGTATTGAAAATAAGTATGTATCATTTATACTTCGTTTATAAGTACACACAAAAGAATTTCGGTATATTATGCTCCATGGGAAAAATGTTTCCAATGAATTTTGCTAAGTTACAATACTTTACGCACAAATGAATTAATATGTATCACTTAGGGGGACTAAAACACGTTTCTCAAGAGAATTGAATAAGCAGCATTTATAGATCGTTTACAAAGACTCAGAAAATATTCGGTTATAGGACGCACTAGAACAGATTTCATAGTATTAAAAAAAAGAAATTTCTTAATATTCTGATGCATATTTTTTCGCTCTTGTTTTTTAACACTTTCCAACAAAGTTCAAAAGTGTGTATGCATTTGAATTGTCTGTCCGTCTGGCCACGCTCTAACTCCCGTAAATATACTCGGATTTTCTTGAAATAGATCAAAGTTATTTAGGGTCAACAAAGCATGTTTGGTATTGTATGTGAAGTATGTAGGATTAATCGTTCATTTACAGGTGCACTCAAAAACATTGCATTTCATTACGGTATATGGGGAAAAATCGTTTGCAGAGTATTTTAATGATATTACGCTATTTCAAATGTATTGAAACTGATATAAATCACTGAATTTCAGTACGATTACGTTAGAACAGGGCATTCGTAGCATTTTTTACTAATTTACAGGGACACAAAAGAAATCGTTTACAGTATTGCCTTTGAGTAATAATTGCTGGTGGTGTAGGTTTAAAACTCGGTATGCGCTTTTAAATTTATTTTTTTTCCATGTTACTCGTTATATATAAATTCTATATCTCATATACAGGGCTGTATAAAAGTATTCACATACCAGGACGTCCTTATTAGAGGAAATTGCTGGAGGGAAATTTTCAACTGAAGTACATGTATTTCTTAAGAACTAATTTTTACCATGCATGTAGTTAATCTATATATCATATACAAGGCTGCTGAAAAAATTCGGATAATTTACCGATTGTAGATGGGAAAAGCTTACATTGGGTTTTGAAATGTGTTATGCGTTTCCACATGGCTGAATTAGACGCAATATTTAAATTTTTTAAACGGTGCAGTTTTGTTACATTATTCTGATCGTGTTGGAAAGTGCATTATAATCTTTGCTTCACGCATGATTTTTTCTTTGTTGTTTAAATATTTGTATTCATTTGAATTAATCTTCAAACGTTAAAAGATTTGAAAAATATAAGCATATATCAAAAATTCAGTGAAAGAACTAGATGTTCTAGGGGTATGTTTAAAAAAAAAAAATTATATAGGGGAGGATAGTAAACAGTGAGACGAAAATTATTATTACTTAACGAATGGCTGCGATTTTTATTCTTTTGAAAAAAATTTTGCTACATCTACACAAATACGCTACACATTAATGTATAAATGGCTTTTAAAAAAGTTATTTATAAAAGCACAGAAGTAGCATAACGGAGTAACGGAAATTGTCTCAGTGTGTACCACAAGTGGTACACAGTGAGACGATGTATATATTTTCATAAATCAAACATTTTTAGACTCTATCAATTTTCTTGCAGTTTATGATTTCTAATTAATAGTTCCAGATTTTCAAAATATTAAGCATATGAGCCTCGGGTGGACAATGGCAGACCTTGGACTACTTTCATGCAAATTTTCAGCCTCTTCGTTTAGTAAATTCCCCTAGCCATCGCATGGCTACGCACACACAGAAAGAGAGAGAGAGAAAAAAACCCCTTCTTTTATTAATAAATAACTTTTTTTTAACATCAGAACCACATAATTTGGTACACAATGAAACACGTCTCACTGTGTACCACAACAGTGTGTTCCACTGTGTACCACAACAGTGTGTCCCACTGTGTACTTTCTTTACGTTGTAACAAAATGGATGCCACATCTGTTACATCAATTTCATCGCTTTAAAAATTTTATGTCGTTTTGTCAAAATAGTCTATTATTAGAAACAGCTGGGTTTGGTTATGCAAATACATGTCATATTGAGGGAAATAAACTCTAAAATACACGTTATGTAACTTGAACCACTATAAAATAAATAATTATTTACTATTTTGTCGGATGAGTAACTGAAGTGCCGAAACTACATCCACGTGTTGCATGAGATGTGGTCGTTATGTATGTGTGCCAGCTTGGAGAAAAAGTTACAACTATATGTCAAACTGGCTGCTCTCTCACTGTGTACTACTCTCCCCTATATGTTTAAATAATGTTTTTGTTGTTTTAAATTGAAGCGTGTATAAATTTAATAATTATTATTGTAAATTAATTGTTAGATTTGAAAAATTTGAAATTAGTGAAAGCTAAGAAATAAATTCATAGCTTAAAGAAATTAGTTAGGACAGATTTCGAAATTAAAATTTCTGGCTTAAAGTACCAACACTTCGCCAACAGAACTATCATCAGCGATTCTGGACGATACTTTGAGTTTCTTTGCACGTTGTTTAATTCGCTTAAATGAGTAAATTGCAAACTGAATGTCAATGCCAAAAGCTATTCAGAATGAATCGTGCCGTTCAGCAACGTTTAGGATAGTTGTGTTGTACATAACTGGTATGATAAGTTTGAGGTCCTGGCTTCGACACTATTTCACTAAGTTGAAAAATTTCAACTCGTATAGTTTATTTTTCCAATGAGTACGATTCAAATAAAATAATAAATTTTATTAATTGTTATTTTTAACATATTTTCTTGTGAAATTTCTTAGCAGTGGTACTTAAAAAATATTAACGTCATGAAAGTATTCGATTCTTTTTTCAAGAAAATTTAAACAAGTCTGAAATTGTACGTCAAACGTGGCAAAAAGGCGTTCGTACTACAACTAGTTTTATAAATATTCAGATCTTGGTGCAATAGCTGTTGCACTCTTATGCAAAAATGCATGAATACAAAATTTATTACGATTTTATATATTAAATTCAGTAATACGGAAATAATAGGACTCGCTCTTAAACAGGACGTCATCACCATGACAGCTTAGTCATCACCTGTCATGGAATATCATTGAATTAATTACGGATGATCGGATTAACCCTTAAATGCCGGGTGTTGCTTTTCGGCAACATACCCAATTTAGGCTCTAAAATACTATTAGAATAATATTGAAGCTATAATGCCTAATGTTGCCAATAAAATACATTATGAAGATATTATTAAATCGATTTTCAACATGTAGATGGCAACACTTGTGTTGTTTAAGAATAAAGATAGATTTATTTTTTCAATTGATGCTACTTGTTCTGTTTGTTTTGTTTGGAAGCTTGCGAAATACCTTATTTTGTTCTGCAGTGAGCAAGTAAAATTTATTTCTTATTATAGTTCCTAAAATTCTTGTGTGTTTAATGTTATAGAATTTTATCAAGGAGAATTTTTTCAATTAAAGACCAGTATTGCCGAGTAGTAACAAACTGTTTTTTAGCCGTAAACCATACTTAAAACAAAATATGATTTTTTTAAGTATTTTTCCCATGATTTATTTAAAAAATCATGAAAGCCGAAAAACGTTATTACAATGATTTTTGAAAAATCAGGCATTTAAGGGTTAAATATAATGAAGAAAACCTTTATTAATATCTTTTTAAGTTTTGATTAGGTTTTTATAAAATTTGAAATAATTCGGCAAAATTATGCAACGATTATCTATAAATTAAATTTCAAACCATTCGATCGGTTGGGGGTAGTTTTTGCGCTGTTATATGCGAACAAACGAAGAGACAGACAGAAGGGCGGACCAGACGACGACTATACCTGCTAGTAATTTATAGAATTTCGAACGTACCTAAAAATAAAATACTAAAAGCATTCGATACTTTTTTCAGGAAAATCTTAAAATAACTTACTCTTTCATATTCATAAATATCCTTTTTGTTATTGTCTGCTTAACTTTTTTGTTACACTGAAAAAATATCAATAAAAAGTTTTCTATTATCAGTTTTACATGCCATAGTATTTTTTTCTCATTTTATTTTGTAATGTGAACTTATTACTTCTAGAGATGAAATAAATATTTTATAATGTTTCTTCATGTGTGATTTCAACACAGCACTAAAAACTTCGGAAGAACTAGGAGGGCTGAGGGAGGGGGGAAATATAGTTGCTGTCTAGACGACTATTTCAGATGGGATTGAAAAGTTTTTAAATCTGAGTTTTTTCAAAATTACATAGCGATTTAGCTTTAAAAAAAAAGAAATCTTTTTCTGTCTTACATTTACTGATAAAGAAAGCTGTCCTATCTAAAACTAATTTTGAAAATGTGAAGTTAATGTTAAATTGCAATAACATAATGTCGAAATGTTTGATATAAAATTACTGGATAAATATGAAGTGTCAATTTAAGTTAAATTAAGGAAAATTGACTATTTATTTCATATAGTTGTTTTACTTCAATGTTTTGATTTTCGTTGATTTTAATATGTTTTTTTTTAATTTATCAACGCACATGCATAAATATATCTTATGGAAAATTACCTTTTAACTTCTCACCGCTTGCGTTCCGACCATACATTTTATGACGAAATTTGCTCGTATAGCTGTGTTCTATCAATGCGTAAAGTTTTGCCCACTTTTTCAGATACACCCCGTATGGTTGACGTACTAGTGTTCGAGATGAAATCTTCATTTCGTAATAAATAAATATTTTTACATTTGATTTAAACATAGCACTTTATTCATAAAAAAAAAAAAGCATTGCTGTCTAGACTACGTCTCCAGACAAGATTAAAAGCTTCTGTTCTCAACTATTTGACAATCACACTAGTTTAAAACGAAAATAGTAGAAACGTGTTTTTTATTTTGTTTGTTACCAGACCGAATAGAAGTTATTTACCAGGCAATTATTTTGAATATGGGACGTTAACACTGCAGGATTAAACTGTGTTAAAAATAGCATTTAAAAATAACATTGCAGATGTTGAAAAGCTTGATGCAAAAATAGCACGTAAATCAAATGTAAAGTTTAAATTTGAATTAAAAGGTACATTAAAATTATCTCAATAAATTAACAGTGTTGCATTTATTTATTGTTACTTAACATCCTGACGGTGCATTTAAGTACCATTTAAAGAAAATTCAATGTGAAATTAATTTAATTCGTCTTCTAAATAAAAGTAGATTGCACTTTTCATATAAAATAATTTGCTCGATCCTTTTTAGAAAAAAAGCACAGTGAAACAGTCGAAGCTAAATATTTTTTTAATGTGGTTACTTTCTCAACCATTTACGTAAGTGTAGCTTTTATCCTATTAAATGTTATAAGAAAAATTTGCAACTACAAAGCACTTCTCTGTTACAGATAGGATCACAATACATGTATTTGTACTGTCCTTAGAAGAATTGTGAGATTTCCATAACAGTATTTTTGTTAAGGGGGTCCAAGACGCAAAAATCTTAAAATTTTCTTACATTTTTTTATTGCATTAAAGATTTCTCTGTTTTTCTGCTTAAAATGAAGTTTAAATCATATTTCTATCTTAATTGGAACAGAAAATATTCTTTTTTTTTTTTTTTTTTTCGTTTTGGTTTGTTTTCAAAATCTAGCTTTCAAGCAATGGTTGTCATGGGAACGACTTTTTGCGAAAATGCTTCTTTCTTCATGATGGGTTTTTTCACCATTTCACGTTTTTAAATTGTTATAAGTCAAGAACCATTAAAGATAAATAGTATAAATTTGGGACATGGTCTTTTTCAATTGTTTTACTTTAATTTTGATTCAGAAAATTTGAAGAAAATATTTACTTTTGAAAATATGATTTTTTTTTAAAGTTACGTCATTTTTTTTTTCAATTTTTACTTTAAATATTTTTAATTTTTATTTAAATTAATATTTTTTAAAACGCTGAATCTAAATTAAAACTTATATATTTCTGTTTATTTAAATGCAAAAAAATTGAAATTCTACAAATATTTCGAGTTATAACGATTTTAAACTACCCCTCTTTTTTAATAAAATTTTAATTAAAAAAAATTGAGAAGTTTTATTATGTGATTTTATTTACAAAAGATATGGTTAACCACAAAAAAAAAATTTCGAAATTTTAATTCAATAAATAAAAATTATTTGAAAATGTGTCCCGAAACACCTTAATTGTTATAATTATTCTGGTAAATATTTTGCAAAAAGAACTCTAACTACCAATTTATTAAATCAGTTTTAATAAAAAAAAATGTCTAAGTCAAATTATTATTATGTATGTTGTTCTGGATGTGTTACACATTAACGCAAATAATTATGCAGGTGAAGCAATTTTTGTATTCAAAATTCAGGATATAAAGGGTTACTAAAAACTTCTACTAAAGATGGAGTTTTTTTTTTTTTTCTACTTGCGTTATAACGAGGGCTAGTCAACTTTTAGAAATGTATAATCCGAAACTTTTAAAATGGAAGGAACACAAATTGGCATCATTCTTAAATTATTTCATATCCAAAACCCCTTAATTTCTTGACTAAAAATATTTTAAATTTTGTTTTATTATTACCCTTTAAAGGGGCCGGGTAAGCTCTATCTCAGCCATATTAAAATACACCAACTTTATGTACGTTTTTCTCAGAAATGGTGAAATATAGATGTCTAGGATTTTTAGAGTAGTTTCAGTAACATGCTTTACGTATTTTAACAGACCGTTTTCTTTCTAAGTGAACCTGAAAATTAATTATTAATTATTTATTGAAAGGCATTTTAAATTAGCATTTTTGGTAAGATTTCACTGCCTAAAATAAATAATTCACATAAAATCCTTAAATCCCTGTGTTAAAATGGGGCTGTATTCAAATATAGTAGATCGTGTAATATTGTATACGTGGAATAGTGTTTAAACATATATTTGGATACAGCCCCTCATCTTTTTGCTTCCTTTTGGGAACAACGGATTTTGAGCCTAATCTATCGACGATCACTTTCAAAATTTTCAAGCTATGATTTTGAGATTTTCACAAAAGTTGCTCCATACATTTAGCTAATACATTATGCACATTATATTTTGATTGCATTCGCACATGCGGGGTGAAACAATATTTAGTGAACATGCTCATTTTTTCATCCAATATTTATTATTATTTTTAATTCTGTTTATATGGTATTATGTACAATGTCGTTTGTCATGGTTTCTAAAAACTTCGTGGAATTAGGGATTGTTTTTATAAAAACCTTAATTTCTCAACGAGTAATGCGTGCCGTCCTCATAAAAATGAACACAGTTTATTACAAGAAACCTCCTAATTATGTGCTACAGTTTCAACGCTTTTGCAACATTAGTTTTCTCAGGGTAATCCAAAAGATATTCTTTTTTCTTCAATTTGCTTGCGGTCCCCTATGGGGTTTCGTGAAAATATCTTCGCGGAAAAATATGACGTCTACTATGACGTTTACACACCTGGAGTTTCAGGATAATCTCTCTTGTATTTTTCTAGATATTTAAAAAAGTCTAAAATCGCAAGTGACCGGTCATCATTGGCCATATAGTGTATATGGATCGGTTCTAAATATTATATACGTTGAAATGTATTTCGGAAAACGCGTTTTAAGTTCTCAATTGTTTAAAAACTATTTTGAAGAAAAAAGAAATCACATTTGTTATAGAAAATTGTGAAACATTTTATCAACGCTAAACTGTAAAAACAAACATTGAACACAGAATCTAAAATATTTCTTTCTTAACTATACTGTTATTCCAATATAAAGCTAAAATAAGAGTCTACACTGGTTTTAGATTGGATTCTTTTGAGATATCTGATTTTTTCAGACACGTTCTTTTTTTAAAAAAAAAAAATTAAAAATACTTTGATGATCCTTAAATTTTTAAATTAGCATAAAATTTGTTTTCTTTGATCATTTTTAACACGTTCCAACAAAGTTAAAAAGTGTGAATTGAGTTTGTCTGTCCATCCATCTGTCCGTGCTCTAAATCGCGTTAATATACTACAGTTATCACGAAGTTCATAGATGTTATTGGGTATTACTATGGCATGTTCGATATTGAAAATGAAGTCTGCATCATTTACGGTTCATTTACAGAGACTCTCAAAAGAATTCCGTTACATTACGGTCTACGGAGGAAAAAGTAGTTTGCGGTGTATTTTAATGATATTATATTATTTTAAACATGCTGTAGTTTATATTTGTTACTGAGGTATAGTACACGACGCTTACTGCAGAATAGCCTGTGCAAAGAATTTATCGCTCATTTACAGGGACACACAAAATAATGGTTCTAGAACAATAATTGAACGACTGAAACCTATGAACAATAAATACTGAAAGCGCATTTTAATTTCTGTTACGCGTTTTTAAATTGAATTTCAGAATATATATATTACTTGGTGTGTATAAATTAAATAGATCATATTCAGGGCTACATAAAAAATCTGAAGAACATTTCCTTTTATTCACGGAATTTGCTGAATGGGAAATTTAAACTGTGCCATTCGTTTAACCTTTTAGCGGGCGGTGTCCCGAAAAAAGGATATATAATTTTAATTCCAAAACTGATAAACGGCACCAAAAATATTTAATTTTTTCCTTTCATAAAGTACGGGATAATTAGCAAGTTTTTATTTTGTAATACATTCGTTTGTAAATTCTGGTGTCAGTACATCATTTCATCATTTTACAAACAGACTTACTCCGCGCCGGAAAATGTTAACTGAAATAACTCTCATCTTACTATGCCGTGTACATACAAATCTATAGATCATATATAGTGCTACACAAAAGTACTACACAAAAATATTTTTCCTTCTATTGATGCCAAAGCAGAAATTGGGTTTTCAAATGGGTTATTATTTTTTCAAATTGTTTATTTAGACATTATCATTCCCTTTGATGAACTGTGAAATTTTGTTACATTATTCTGAATGTGTTGGAAAGTGTTACATAATTTATGCTGGACGCATGATTTTTCGTTCTTGTTTTCTTTAATACTGGTTTTGTATTATGTGTTATTACTAATTTATAACATTCGTAAATCGGTTAAGGTCGAACAACTGCATGATTTTCAGGGAATAAAAACTTACGAGTTCTCATTTTCATGTTACTCATTTAAGTAGAAAATCAAGATTTGTATGAAACACTTCTTTCTTTTATGGGAAATATCTAAAGGCAATGGATAAGGGATTTAAAAAAAAAGAAATATTAAACCGTTCAGATGAAAGTTAAATAAATATTTTAAATTAAAAAAAATAATAATCGGTCCAAGTGCGAGTTTTACCCGCGTACAAAAGGTTTCGTATAATAAATCTAATTTATACAAAGTTTGAAATTGGCGTTGTGCCAAGCGCGTTTCGAAAGGAAGTCGCAAAATTGCAACGCCACCTTTTTAAAAGAAAAGCTTTAAAAATACTTTGATCCTTGAATTTGTAAACATAAAATTTGTTTTGTTCATTGATCATTTTGTTATTTAGTACTGGTTTATTGTGTGTTATTACAAATTTATAACATTTGTAAATCGGGCAATATGGAACTTAGCATTATTTTCAGAAAATACGAACTTATCGAGCTTTCATTTTCATGTTACTGATTTAAGTAGAAAATTGAGTTTTATGAAACACTTATTTCTTTTATGGGAAATATCTAAAGGCAATGGATAAGGGATTGTAAAAAAGAAGTATTAAGCCGTTCAGATGAAAGTTAAATAAATTTTATTTTAAATATAAAGAAAAACAATTGGCCAAGTGCGAGTTTTACTCGCGTACAAAAGGTTTCGTACAATAAATCTAACTTGTATAAAGTTTGAAATTGGCGTTGGGCCGATCGTTCTTCGAAAGGAAGTCGCAAAGTTGCAATGCCACCTTTTAAAAAGAAAAGTTTTAAAACATATTTAGATTCTTGAATTTTTAAATAAACATAAAATTTGTTTTGTTCATTGATCATTTTATTCTAAATACTAGTTTTGTATTGTTTGTTATTATAAATTTATAACATTTGTAAAGTTGGTAATATGGAACTTAGCATGATTTTCAGAGAGTAAAAACCTATCAAGCTCTGATTTTCATGTTAGTAATTTAAGTAGAAAATCAAGAGTTTTATGAAACATTTATTTTATGAGAAATATCTAAAGGCATTGGATAAAGGATTGTAAAAAAGAAATATTAAGCTGTTCAGCTGAAAGTTAAATAAATATTATTTTAAATATAAAGAAAAATAATTGGTCAAGCGCGAGTTTTACTCGCGTACAAAATGTTCCGTACAATAAATTTAACTTATATAAAGTTTAAACTTACCGTTTTGCCAAGCGCGCTTAGAAAGCAAGTGGGCAAAGTTGCAGGCCTTCTTCTTCCATGCCGCATTTTTAGGTAGCTTTCATTATAAAAAGCTATTGCAGCCGTTCGGAGGAAAGCGATTTAAAAAAATTTTGGTATATTTTCATCGATCATGACCCCCAGACCCCGAAACCACCCTCCGTTGAAATGTTGATGTATATATATATATATATATATATATAATAAATTTGAAATCCCAAATATATGAAGAAATTGATAATTTTCTAAAGATGATTTAGAAATGAACATAGGAAACCAGTATGTAAAATAAGAAACTATGAAATGACTCACAAAATCGTCAGAGGAGCTTGTGAGTTCATTCATAGAAGATGCGTTATTTCATCCAATTTTGTCGGCATTAAGCCTAACATGACAAAATTTAGCTCCTTATAACGCAAACATTACAGAAAATAGATAATAAAAAGCGAAGAGATTATATATATAAATAACTGATCTTTGTCACACTATAAATCTCGTATTTATCAACCGATTTGGATGTAACTTGGAGTATACATAGTACATACCAATGTCTCGACCGAGTTCGTTGACCAGCTTCATCCGCCATTTTGTTTCAAAATGGCGGTCATTTAAATTTTTTTTAATTTAAAATTTGAAATGTGGTACCAAAAAATTTGAAAATTGAAAAATATTTCTTTTCTTATGTGTTTGCCTTCATACACAGATTCCGGAGCAGTTTTTGTTTCGTCTAAATCTTAAATAACGGCTGAGTTATAGCACTTTAAATTCTAGCGTGGCTGACATTTTGAAACGACCTGATTTTTGTCACGCGATAACAGGCGTATTTATGAACAGATTTGGATGTACCTTGGCGTATACATAGTACATACCAATGTCTAGACAGAGTTCGTTCGCCAGCTTCCTCCGCCATCCTGTTTCAAAATGGCGGCCATTTAAAAAAAAAATTAAAAAGAGGTACCAAAAAATTGTAAAATGAAAAAGATTTTTTCGTATGTGTTTGATCTTAATACAAAGATTCCAGAACAGTTTTTGTTTCGTTTATATCTAAAAAAATGGCTGAGTTATAGCATTTTGAATTTCTATTGTGGCTGACATTTTGAAACGATCTGATATTTGTCACGCGATAACACGCGTATTTATTAATCTATTTCGATGTAAGGAGGCATGTGGATAGTATATGTCTCGACCAAGTTCGCTGGCCAGCTTTATCAGCCATCTTATTTCAAAATGGCGGCAAAAAATTATATTTAAAGTGAGATGCAAAAAAATTAGAAATTGAAAAAGGTTTCTTTCTTAAGTAATTGACCTTGATATAAGGATTCCGGGGAATTTTTTGTTTTGTCTTTATCTTAAAAAAATGGCTCAGATATAGAAGTTTGAGTAACTAATGTGGATGACATTTTGAAAAATCTGATTTTTTGCCTGCGACAGCACTCGTATATATCAACCGATTCCGATGTGAGTGGGCATGTGCACAGGAATTACTAAGGCCTCGACCAATTTCACTGGTTAGCCTCATCCACCATGTTGTCTTAAAATGGCAGGCACTTTAAGATATCGCCGAATTTGGCAACCAAATATAAGTTACTTTAAATAAAAGCAGCTTGGATAAAGCTGACTAATTTCGCGAAATTCTCATTCACAATGATTTAGTATTGATAAAAATTAGTATTGAATCTCCTATAATCAGTTTCCATCAAATTGAGCTTCGTGTCTTTGAATAATATAAGCTGGCTTTTTAAAAATAAGGAATATGAAAGCTACCTCTTCCTCCCGGCACTGGCCGGAAGGACTTTTCTAGGTAGGGTTTTAATTAATATGTCGGCTAATTACCAACACATTTTTTTGAAAATTACTAAGAGTAATTCTTAGATGATTCCCAGTCGATAGACTCAGATAGGATTTTCCCTTCGAGAGCCTCTTAACTCCCCTGATGATCGACCGCAAAATAAAGTGTGTGTGTGTTACGAAAAAAATTCGCTTTTCTCAAAAACTATATGACCTAGGATAATTGCTATATTTTTCCTGCAAGGTTTAAATAAATTACTACTACTACCCTAATTTTTTCATAATTTTCGTTTCAGTAGATTCGAGAAATTAAGTTAGGTATTACGAGATTTTTCGAAAAGTACTCCACACGATAAATGTATTTTTTCATATAATGAGCACCCTAAAGTTTTCCTAATAGTATTTCAGAATGGCTAGTAGTAGTAACACAGGTCTGCAGCGAAAAAACTGCATAAGATTTATTGATGTTTCTTAGAGATATTTACTCATTGAAACCGGCAAAAATATTTAAATTCCACCTCGTTTAGGTTTTCTTGCGAAACTCATGTTTCAAGTATATTTAAGCGTAAAATTTCTCTTTTGGGCTCAGGTACTCTTTAAAGCGTTGAAAAATTGATTTTTTAATAGCTTAAAATTAAATATGATTCTTTAGGAACATTTAAACACAAACCCCATACAAAAATTCGCATTAGAAGAAAAGTTATGTCTAAAATACTTTGAGCTTTTGCTATATGATCAAGGAGTAATTTTTTCTTTAAAGTTGATTTACTTGAAACAACGATTTTGATCATTTTGTGCACGATTTCTGAAAAACGGTTACCTAGAATTTCATGAAATTTTCTCTGAATGCATTAAACGTATAGAGGCGCAAAATGACTTATTATTACGTTTCTCAAGTCGAAAGTTAAGAATTGACGATTACTTTTACATAAAAAAAATCTCGATATTTCGATTTTCTAAAAAAAAATTCCCGGGATTTACAGGTTTTATTTATTTTTGTTGTTGTTGTTGTCATTTTGAAAACACATTATATCTGTACTAATTAAAAAAAAATCTTAGTTTATTTGAGCCATTCAAGTGTGAAAAATCATGCGCGAAAGGCATGTAAGAATAATTCTTTCGCAAAAAATGTATACCTATGTATATATACATGTTCATATATGTATATATATATGTTCATATATACATGTTCATATATGTATATATGCATGTTCACATGCATACATGTATGTATATATACGTACATGTATGTATATATACATGTACAGTCGTAGAAAAAAAAAGTAAACACCCCCCTACTAACTCCGCAACAAATTATCGTAGAAGAAAGTTACTGATACCGAACGATTGGAAGTAAAGTCTACTTTTAAATGATGTATATAAAATTTGCTTAGGGGCATCTACCATATTAAAACGAACCATAACTTCATTTTTTTCAATGGCAATATCCAATTCTGACAGCATAAATGAACTCTACACCCTTTAATTAGCCTAAAAACAAATATTTATGCAATTTGTACCATAAGTTTCCGAGAAATTATTTTAAAACGAGCGTATTTTAAGGGCTGTATCCAAATTGAAGTTGGGTACTCGATTGCTAACCGAGAGAGCCCCTTCTTGATCAAGGCACCTTAAGCAGCCAATGAAGTCTGTTAGATAACAAGGCAGCAGAAGAAATTTCAAAATATCTACTCACTTCTACCAGACGGCCCCGTAAACCATCATTTTGCATTTTTTTAAGCATAATTTGAAAACTATTTGGAAGAAAAATGTGAAATTTTGGTTTTTCATAAAGCAGGACTTAATAAATCTAAATCCATCAAAAAAATTGTAGGTTGCAATTCATAATTTTTTCGTATATTAATTTCATAATTCATATCATAAAATTATAAAAATTGCAAATTCAGCGTATCTATGTTTGGGTATATTAGAAATATTGCTACACAAAAAATTAGCATATTATGAGCATAATTTCAAGAGATAAAAATAGAAATATGAAAATGTAATTTAACATTAGAAGCACTAAGTTTTGAATGCTTATAATTCAAAAACTTATCTTTCAAATGACTTGAAATTTGGTGTCTAGTCATAGTTTGAACCGAAGATTTGAAATATCTAGTTAAAATTGGGTGTTGCGTTTTATCGCTGCTCCCATGGTCTTAATTTAATCGATCTTATTTTGCGCTTCGCGCAGACCATATATATTTTTCTTGTTGACAAATGAATGTTTTAAAAGAACTTTATGAACTGAACTGTAGCTACGAAATTCTATGATGTAAGATTTGTTGAAGCGAAAGTATGTTCGCGAAAAGTTATGTGTTTTTTGTATTTGTGATGTTAAAATATATGGTGTTATGTCTACAATTTTTCTCTGCAATTATTCCATACGCAGAATGAACTTTTATTCCAAAGAAATTTAAATTAGTCTTTAATCCCCCGATAAGATGAACTTAGGTAAGCCTAATCCATTTGCATGATTAAATAGTTATATTTTTAACTGTGAAATGAATATTGATAACTTTATATCAATATAATAATATTGAACATAAAATTTTATAAACAGGGACTAGAATCAATATTATTTGGCATCCAACTGCTGGGATATGATATTATTTAAGAGAGTAAAATTAGATAATGGAACAAATTGAACAATTACGCACTCCATTAAGAAGCGCTTTTACGCGAATTGCTAATTTACTTGAGAACAAATTAAATGATGTAGATAAAGATACCGAAGTAATTGAGATTTTATATGCCCAATTAGATGAAAAATGAGCAGATCTAAAACCAAAAGAAAGAGAAAATTTAGATCTTCTTTTAAACGATCAGTCATGTTCTCAAGAAAATTATGATAAAGAATACGAAAGTTTTAGCGTGTATGAAGAGAAATTTATTAAGTTAAAAACTAAAGTTCAAAAAATTTTAAAGGATTTTTAAAATATTACGAAACGGGAATTTAAACTTCCTAAGATAAAATTTACATTATTCGGGGAGATATTAAAGATTGGTTGGCTTTTTGGGCTCAGTTTGAAAAAATACATAACGATTCTGAAATCGCGAAAGAAGATAAATATCAATATTTGTTGCAAGCAACATTAAAGGGTTCAAGGGCTAGAGAAATTGTTGAATCGTATCCCGCTACTGGTGATAGTTATGAAAATGTCATTGAATGCTTAAAGGCTCGTTTTGGTCGTACTGATATGTTAATAGAAGTTTATATAAGAGAAGTGCTAGCTTTAATGATGAATAATACAACGGGAAAAGCTCCAAGAATTCCTCTTTCTAAATTGTACGACAAAATTGAAACATATTTAAGATCATTTAAAATGTTAGGTGTTTCAAGTGAACATTATTCTGCAATTCTTTATCCATTGATTGAATCGTGCTTGCCTGTTGAAATATTGAGAATTTGGGAAAGAAATTTAAATTCCATTGCTTTAAATTCAAAAGATGAAAATAATAATAAGTTAGATTGCTTGATGAAATTTTTACGGCGCGAAATCGAAAGCGAAGAAAAAGACCGTTTGGCGAGAAATG
Organism: Maratus speciosus; assembly: GCA_963932465.1. Classification (NCBI taxonomy): domain Eukaryota; kingdom Metazoa; phylum Arthropoda; class Arachnida; order Araneae; family Salticidae; genus Maratus; species Maratus speciosus. The sequence goes on from OZ010799.1 coordinate 105,823,264, forward strand.
GGTTTAATCTAGAAAACAAAAATATTTATCCTGCGTCCACTAGGTGAGAAAGAGACATTCCAACGGCTACGGAATTATATAATTCATCGAAAATGAAAAGGGAAACGTGTGTTTTTTGTAACAAGTCACATTTAAGTACCGAATGTAGACATGCTAATGGCTTATCTCATGAAGAGAAAAAACAAATATTAATGAAAAAAGGGACTTGTTTTAAATGTTTAGAGATAAGAAAACACATATCTCGGTTTTGTAAAACGAAAATACCACCCTGTGATTGCAGTAGATTACATTTCAAAATAATGTGTCCTGCAAAATATAATAATGAAGACCCGATTATGGAAAAGTCAGATATCGAAATTAAAAAAGACACTGTTTTATCCAATAAAACAAGTACTAGACACGTACTTTTACAAAGGCTTATTGTCCGTCTTAGATGTAATAATAAGATGAAATATATAAGAATATTAATTGACTCAGGCAGCAGTAAATCATATTTATCAACTTTTGCACTGGCCGAGATGGGATATGAATGCATAGGGGAAGATAAATTGACACATAGTTTATTCGGTGGCACAGAGACTGTATCCTCGCATAAGAAGTATTTGATCAGTCTGAGCGACTTCTTTGATAATTATCGCTGTCGTGTTGAAGTGTTAGATCAAGAAAACATTTGTTCGGACATTCCTAAAATTCCTCGTGGCTCATTTATAAGTGAAATTAAGAAACAAAAAATCTTTCTCTCTGATTTGAATAACCAGGTTGAATTGCTATATCAATTTTCACCTAACGAAATTCATGGGCTTACAGGGGCTGATGTAGCAGGAAAGTTGTACACCGGAAAAATAAAACAACTGGTTTCTGCTTTAGTATTGATAGAAACACGTCTTGGTTGGACTATGATGGGAAAAACTGGCATGTTTAACGTATCCGATAGCACGAACAGCGTTATGTCACTACATGTAAATGATGCAAAAATTTCAGATTTATAGCGGCTAGACACACTTGGAATTCTCGATCCTGGTGAAAGTGCAAACAAACAAGAAATCGAAAAAGCAACCGAAGAACATTTTAATAGAAATATAAAAATAGATGCAGAAGGAAGGTATGAAGTGAACATTCCATGGATTGAAAACCATCCTCCACTGCCAACTGGTCGAAAAATCGCTGAACGACGATTAAGAAGCCGTGTTGAATCATTAAAGAAAACGGAACGTTACAAGAGTATGAAGATGTATTAAAAGAATGGGTACAAGAAGGCGTTATTGAAGAAGTTAAGGACACCTCTAACGACAAAAGTGAGCATTACTTGCCACATAGAGCTGTGATTAAAGAAGATTCAACTACAAGAGTTAGACCAGTCTTTGATGGTTCAGCAAGAGAAAAAGATTCACCTCCAATCAATGATTGTTTAGAGAAAGGTCCTAACATTGTAGGGCTTATTCCGACTATTTTAAATAAATTTCGATTGAAGAAAATTGGCGTGATTGCGGATATTCGAAGAGCCTTTCTACAAATTGGTTTGAATGAGCGAGATAGACCATTTCTAAAATTTTTATGGTGGGAGGAATGTGACCCCGAAAAGTTGAAAATTTTCCATCATAAAAGGGTTGTTTTCGGCCTTACATGTTTGCCTTATTTGCTTGGTGCAACTATCCGATATCATTTGAAGAACGTACCTTCGAGATTTAAAGAAACAGCAGATAAGTTGTTAAAGTCTTTTTACATAGATAACTAGTGAGATACTAGTGTAGAAAGCCAGGTGTAGCCAAAGTGTAGCATAGAGATACTAGTGTAGAAAACCAGGAAGAGCTTGAAAAATTTATTGAAGAATCCAAAGTTATTTTCCAAAATGCTAAATTTGATCTTCGAGGGTGAGAGTAAAATCTCCATAAAACAGAAGCAGAACACTTTCCGTTATTAGAAGACAAGAATATTCCAGTTTTGGGACTAATGTGGAATTTGAAATCTGATACTTTGAAAATAGATCTAAGAAAAAATTTTGATGACTGCACTATTGTAACGAAAAGAACAATTCTGAGTGCTGTTCATAGAATTTTCGATCCCATCGGATTCACGTGTCCTGTCACCTTGGGGCCAAGGATTCTCCTTCAAGAATGTTTGAAATTGCAAGTTTCATGGGATGCTGAATCGCCTGAATCTATTGCGAAGAAATTTGAAAAATGGTTAAAAGATGTCTCTAAATTAAAGGAAATAGAAATCTCTCGTTGTATTATTTCCAATTATGAAGTACAAGAAAATCCGTCTTTGCACATATTCTGTGATGCAAGTAAAATGCCTATTCTACATGTATATTTTTAAGATGTGCGACTGAAAATACAATATCTTGTCAGCTTGTACAGGCTAGGTACAGAGTTGCTCCTATGAAAACCATTTCTATTCCTAGATTGGAACTACTTTCCTGTAATATAGGAGCTAGACTAGCACAGAGTGTGATACACGATCTTCAGTTGAAATATATCCCGAAATTTTTCTGGTCTGATTCAGCAAATTTTCTGTATTGGATCAAAGGAACTGAAAATTGGGCTCCTTTTGTTTTCAATAGAGTTAAAGAAATCCGATCATTGACAGAACCTGAAAATTGGTATCACATCCCTGGATCATTAAATGCAGCAGACCTCGCTTCTAGTGGTTGTAATGCAGAAACTTTAGCAAAATCTAAATGGTGGGAGGGTCCCGAATGGTTGCGAAGACCGGAAGAAGAATAGCCGAAATCCAACGTTGTTCCTGATTTCAACATAGTATATTCCGAAAAGAGAGAAACTGTTATTAGCACAACGAATTATGAAGAATCAACTGCAAAAATTTATAACAGATTTTCGTCGTCCGTTTAATCCATTTGCATGATTAAATAGTTATATTTTTAACGGTGAAATGAATATTGATAACTTTATGTTCAATATTATTATATTGATATTAAATTTTATAAACAGGGACTAGAATCAATATTGGGTATTGCCATTGAAAAAAATGAGTTTGGGTTCGTTTTAATATGTAGATTAGCAAATTATATGCAGATTAGCCCTAAGCAAATTTTGTATACATCATTTAAAAGTAGACTTTATTTCAAATCGTTCGGTACCTGTAACTTCCGTCTACGATAATTTGTTGAAGTGTTAGTAGGGGGTGTTTACTTTTTTTTTCCACGACTGTACAGATACATACATGTATGTATGTATACATGTACATATACATACATGAATGTATATATACATTACATACATGTATGTATATATACATGTATATATACATACATGTATATATACATACATGTATATATACATACATGTATATATACATATTTGTGTATATATAACACTGGCGCTCGGCTAACCGAAAAGTACAGCTTCCTTTTTTATTTTTTAAATACGGAACCCTAAAAAGGAGAAAATCATACACTGTGCATAAAATATATTTTCTTGGGCTACTTGCATTGGATTCCTATATAGTATTAAGATTATTTTCGGATATTAAAATTATTAAATGCAAAACTTAGTAGGTCAAGCATAGAAAAATATGAACTATGCAAACATTCAAAATCTCTGCGAAATAAAATCTGCCTTATACGCTTCTTTATATATATTTTTAAAAACTGAAAATTAAAATATTATATTTTCATACTATTTCAAATTGCTAGAAGGTGTAATATTAACACTTTAAAAAGATTTTAAAAAATTTATTTGACTTTTTACATGTTTCAACTCTACCTGAGTCATTTTTCGAAACAAATAAATACAAATATTCTGAAATTGCACAGTCTATGATGCAGTGATTTGAAACGTCATCATTCAGTTTTTCACGTTGCGAACGTTATTTTTAGGGTTCCGTACTTAAAGAAACCGTTATAAGATCACTCCTGTGTCTGTCTGTCGCAGACATTTTACTCCTAAACTGACGAACGTGGACAGTTCAAATTGGGGGAAGTAGTAAAGACCACATATTTACAGATTATTAAACATTCTCAAATATAGCTTAGTGAAATTATAGAGAGGCTAATTAAGTTACTTAAAAAAAATCTTTCCTTTGTATAGGTTGTAGATGTGGAGTAACGTCTGGAAGCTTTCGTAACGCTGAACTCAAAAATACATTTCTTTTAATTTTATGTATTATATTTTCAGAGATATCATCGAAACTGTGGTGCAAAAATATCTGCCCCCCCCCCCCCCATCTATTTCCGAATCTACTTAAACTAAAATTATGAAAAAAAAAAATTTAGAGGTAGTAGACGTTAATTTAAACTTTTCAGGAAAATTATAGCGATAACCCTAGGTCACATAGTTTTTGAGAAAATCTCATTTTTCCGTTCCAAAAAAAATTTCGATTTGCGGGCATTCAACAAAGCTGTTGAGGAGCAATGGAGGACCTATGGTAGCAGAAGTATAAAAGCATTGTTAATGATTTTCGAATAAAGTCGTCGGTAATTAGTCGAGATATTAACCCTTAAAGACGCGGACGGTTTGGATATCATATAATGACAAAGGTGGCGTACTCTATGTACCCATCGGCTTTTAATGCATAGATAACAATTTTTAATGACGTATTTGTGAATGTAATACCCAGTAGTAGTATAAAAGCAATAAACACCAAACTGTTAAAAAATAGACTAATTTAATTAGATTTAATCACATAATTACTAAAGGATTTGCGCCTAGTTTGCATTGAGTGGCTGTATCAATACGCCACACGTGCTTTTAAAAGTTAATTCAAAACCTATCTGGAAAAACGCGGCACGGACCAAGGTGGCGTTGCAACTTTCCGACCTCCTTTCGAAGCGCGCTTAGTACAATGCCAAGTTTAAACTTTGAACAAGGGTTTTGTTTTAACTACACTGTAAAAAGAAAATCTATACTGAATTTTGTTTTATGACATGCCAAATGAAGTTTAAATATGCACTACTTTACGTTACCGAATTAAGCTCATCATAAACAGATTGGACAAGATTATTAAAAGAGATACAGAATAGCAATATTTGATATTATTTAGGCTTCATAATCTCTTTGAACTTTTATGGTATATCCATTCATACTTTTCTAGTATATGCAGCTATACCCAACCCTGTATAGTTTTTCACAAAGTCTTATTTTTTTTTTTTTCTGGGTACGATTTTTTTAAATAATACAGTTAACAATTCATATTTTATTCTGCGGAACCCTCTGAGCGCGAGTGATACTCGCACTTGACTGCTTATTTTTACCTTACTTGGATGTTTATCTCTGTTTTCGTAACCATTGAGTAACTTGAGTCATAATTTTTGTATGTTAAGTGATGCTGCATCGTTTTTCGATGGAAAACACACCGGATCATCACACAAATTCCATGTGTCGTTTTTCTACTATATTTAATGTCAAACACATGCTTCTTTTTCCTGTACTTAAATTTCTTGCTAAACATACCAAAATATTCATACCAACCTGGAATATTACAAGGTGTTAATTTGTTTGTTATATTTTCCATTTGACAGTTTTCCAACTTATTTGTAAATATTTAAATTAAGAGTTGAAAGTTTCTAAAAGAAAAAAAAATCGTAATAATTTCTCTCTATTCTGTCATTAAAAATCTACGAGCTAGGAAGAATAACTTCTCCCATTGCAATTTCAAAGTACTCAAAAATTTTTTTTAAAGATATACAAACAAGAAAAAAGATTTGGCTGCTTTTGAATACTGAACAAAAGAACGAAGAAAATGTAATCATTGTTTTAGAAACGTGTTCATGAAATGCAAAATAACTATTCTTTCACAGGAAATAACAATTTAAAATTTATCTTTGGAAAGATTTTAAATTGGAAAACTTCAGTTCTGAAAGTTAGCAATACATTTTGAAAAACTTTTTTGAGTGAACTAAAAGTTAAAACTTTTTAAAACGTGCTTGTTAGCTTATTTTCAATTGTTAATATTTGTTTCTCTTACTAAATTGCTAATTTAAAAAATTTAAAAAAATTGTTTTTACACTTTTTGCAAATTTTGTAAATATTTGAATAATGATATTCTAAAATTCATTTCCACAATTCTCTCATTAAAAAGGGACGAGCTGCAAAGAATATTTTTTCAACCGCAATGTCAAAGTACTCGCAATTTTTTTTAAATTACATATTGAAACAAGTCTGAAATTGTACGTTAATCGTGGCAAATGAGGTCCGTTCGTACTAAAACTAGCTTTATAAATATTCAGATCTTGGTGCAATAGCTGTTGCACTCTTATGCAAAAATGAATGAATACAAAATTTATTACGATTATATATATTAAATTCAGTGATACGGAAATAATAGGACTCCATCTTAAATAGGACGGATTTACCATGGCAACGTAGAATCATGACCCATTATGGGATATCATTGAATTAATTACGTATGATAGAATTTAATAGAATGAAGAAAAATTTTATTAATATCGTTTTATGTTTTGATTCTATTTTCATAATATTTGACATGACTCGACAAAATTCTGCAACGATTATATATATATTAAATTTCAAACCATTCGATTGGGTAGTTTTTGCTCTGTTATATGCAGACAGACGGACAGACAGACGGCAACTGTAGGTAGTAAGTATTTTAATAACCTCGAATACACCTAAAAAGTCATAAGCTGCAAATAATATTTCGCAATTTCAAATCATCGCAATTTCAAAGTTCTCGTAAAGGAATTTTTTTATGACATATTCAAACAAGTAAAAATAAATTGTTTTCGAATATCGATCATAAGATGAAAGAAAATGTGTTCATGAAACTCATAAGATTACTTTAACAGAAAATAACATTTTTAAGCGTCTTTTTGGAAGCGTAATAATTATGAAAACTTCATTTTTTATAGTTAGGAATATTTTTTTGAAAGTCTCTTCTAGATATTACGTAAAAGTTGATAGCATGTTTCCAAAAATTTCGTCTGTTCAGTTGTTAATAATTTTCCATTTTATTATGAACAAAAAGGAAAAAAGGAATATTTAAATATTCTGTTTCGCAATCAATCTAGATTCCCCTTCAATCTGCGAGTTAAAACTTTCTGAAATTTATTTTCGTAGAATGCTTCCGCTTTTATGTCATTAAAATGGTGACAAGCAACAAGGAATTTTCTTTTCGAATGCTGTTCCAAAATATTCACATTTTGTTTTAGTTAAGTGAATAATAATAATAATAATAATAATAAAAGATTTCATTTCCTGTATCGATCATAAGGAAGGAGAAAGTTTAAATTATTTTCCTAGAATGTCACGAAATATTTTCCAGTAAATATTAATACAATTTTTGAACGTATTTCACGATAAATGTATAAATGTTAAGTATAAAAGCTGCAGCTTCAAATGTTGGTAATACTTTTGTAAGAACGTTTCCAAATAAACGTGGAAACCAGTGGTGTAGTTGTTAAAAGAGGAATACGCTATAAACATCCGTTATATATCAGAGAATATGCGCTATATCTACGGAGGGTTCACTGTTAAAAAATTCCGTCAAAATACTGAAATTGTACTGGCAATCGAGAGGTACTATTTCCGTATTTTAACGGAATTTTTCCCCGTAAATTCCAGAAAAACGGAAGAGAAACACGGAAATAGTTCTGGCGTCTCGATTGCAAGTACAATTTCCGTATTTTAACGGAATTGTTTTTTACAGTTTTATTGTTTTATCCAGACCGTTTATGGAGTTTAACACCGTATACCCTCCACAACATGCCGAGAAGAAACTGATAAACATATTTCTGTTTCTTATTTTCAGTTTTTAGCATTTCTCCCTCCCTTTTATTAACCTACAATCATACTTACAATACTATCACAGACAATATCAGATATTTCCTCATAAGCATGTTTTTAAAGATGAAAACTTTCGAAAACGAACAACAGATAATCAAACATAATTATTTAGTACAAAGTAAATAATTTTTTTACATATTTTCAGACATGTTATAGGTAAAAGACTCTACTTATTAAACTTAAGAATAATTTTCGTGAAATCCTTCTAAACATAAATAAAATCTAACAAAAATTCTAAATCTTTCTTAGAATTTTTTTTTTCATTATGAACTCCAAACAATCGTATATTGAAGGATTCTGTTTCTCCTTTTCAATCTGTCGAGCTTACTATTAAATATTGAATTAAAATTTTTTGTAAACTTATTTTCCCTACATGTTCCTGCTTTTCTGTCATTAAAAAGTGACAAGCAGCAAAGAATGTAAGTTTTTAAATGCGCTTTCAAAATACTTGTGAAACTTCTTTTTTAATTAAATATAAACATCAAAAGAATTGTAAATTTCTTTCGAATGACACGCACAAGAATGAAGAAAGTTAAAATAAATAAATAAATAAAACACCAAACATTCTCACTTAGATATTTATTACAAAGTATCCCCCTTTTTTGCATATTAAATGTAAGAGACTTTACTTTTTAAACTCATAAATAATTTTGGTGAAATCCTTTTGGGCATAAGTAAAATTTAACAAAAATTCTTTTAAATATTTTTTAGATAGTGTTTCTTCATTATGAACTCCAAACAATCGCATATTCAAGGATTCTATTTCACCTTTTCAATCTGTCGAGCTTTCTATTAAATATTTGAATTAAAACTTTTAGTAAACTTATTTTTGCGACATGTTACCGCTTTTCTGTCATTAAAAAGTGACAAGCAGCAAAGAATGTAGTTTTTAAATGCGTTTTCAAAATACTTATTAAACTTGTTTTTAATTAAATACAAACAATAAAAATATTGAAAATTTCTTTCGAATGACATGCATTGGAATGAAGAAAGTTTATTTGTTTCTGTAGAAAAGTCTTCATAAAATAAACATACTCTTAGTTAGACTTTTTGAAACAAAGTAATTCTTATTTTTTACGTATTTTCAGGCGAATATTAAATAAGAAACTTCATTTGTGAAAGTTAAGGATAATTTGGATGAAATTCATTTTTAATGTTAATGAAACCAAAAAAAAAAAAAAAAAAAATACGTTTCTAACGCTTTCTTAGTTTATTATGAATATTCAAATAGTGTGTTTCTTCTTTTGCAATTTATCTAGATTTTAAAAAAAAATCCAACTGACACTTTTTTAAATTTATTTTCGAAACATGGTCTCGCTTTTCTGTCATTAAAAGTGACAAATGTCGAAGAATGTAGTTTAAATGCGCTTTCAAAATACTTATGAAACTTCTTTTTAATTAAATACAAATAACAAAAAAAAAAAAAAAAAAAAAATTTTTAGAATGCACAAGCATTGAAAATTTCTTTCGAATGACATGCACCAGAATGAAGGAAGTTTGTTTTTGTGGAAAAGTTCTCATTAAATAAACAAAAAATACTCCTGCTTAGATCTTTAAAATAAAGTAACTCTTATTTTTTTTATTTATTTATTTTTTTTTTTTTTACATATTTTCAGGCGAATTAATTTTTTTGTGAAAGTTAAGGATAATTTGGGTGAAATTCATTTTAATATTAATGAAACCTAAAAAATTACATTTCTAAAACTTTCTTAATTACATTGTTTTTTTACATCGTAATTATATTAATACATAGCACCTTAATCATCGTGTGAGTCCGTCCGTCTGTCCGCATATAACAGCGCAAAAACTACCCAAAAGAACAGTTGGAAATTTAATATATATATTTTTTGCAGAACTTTGTCGAGCAGGAGTCTGTCCATAGGGATCTCTTAGGATGAAATTGTGAACAGCTTTTTTACATTAGTGAAAAATCTAGTTATAATTTTCTGAATTTTAAATGACCGTTATTATATATCCAGGTACTTTTTTATATACTTTCAAGAAGATGCATATATGTAAAATATATATATTTTCTTTATGTAGATAAAAGTGACAGGTCGGATTTTACTTTTAAATGACTAATTTTGTGAAAGGTTTAGTTTTGAGTTGGAAAATTTTTGGAAAATCAATTTTTAAGAGAGAATTTTGTGAAGGGTCCTTTTTTTTAATGTGAAAAGTTTTGTGAAGGGTCCTGTTTTGAGATGAACAGTTTTGTAAAGGATCCTTTAAAGGACCCGATTTCTTCCTAAACAGATCCCCGTCGAGTCATTTCAAATTTTATAAAAATTGATTCAAAACTTAAGATATTAATAAAAGTTCTCTTCGTTTTATTAGATCCTATCACACGTAATTAATTCAATGATATATCATGGTAGGCAGGGTTCCTACGGGTCAGGGAAAACCTGGAAAACAGGGAAAAGTCAGGGAATTTGAAAATTTAGGCAAAAAGTCAGGGAAATGTCAGGGAATTTTTTATATATTTGAAAAGGTCAGGGAAAAGTCAGGGAATTTTTTATATACTACTTCTATCAGAATTTATATTATCATTGTAAATGAAGAAATTTTGAATTAATTATTCATCCAATCTAAAATTTTTATATCAAATTTATGCAAACTATGTAACAGTATGAAAAATAATTAAAAAATCTTAAATTCATACAGCAAATACTTTTTTCTAGCATTTATCTAAATTAAAGTCCATTGCGAAGGGTTTTACAGTAATATATAAGCCAAATTTTTTCTCAGAAAGGTCAGGGAAATTTTTGAATAAAGTCAGGGAAAACCTGGAAAAGTCAGGGATTTTTTTAAAAAGAATTGTGTAGGAACCCTGGTAGGTAAAGATTCTATTATGGTGATTACGTCCTATTGAAGATGGAATCCTATTATTTCCGTATTACTGAATTTAATATATAGAATCGTAATAAATTTTGTATTCATTGCATTTTTGCATAAGAGTGCAACAGCTATTGCACCAAGATCTGAATATTTATAAAACTAGTTATAGTACGAACGCATCCCATTTACCACGTTTGACGTACGATTTTCGACTTGTTCTGTTTATTATGAACTTTGAATATTCAAACAGTATATTTCTTCATTTACAATTTATGCATTGTTTTCTATATTAACACTAGAACCGCCGTAGCTGTCATTTTGACCGGTAAAAAAGGAAAATATTTCGATTCGCACCAGAATTTTTTTTTTCTAAAATAAGTTAAATATGTACCACGGAGAGAAGTTAAATATATAAGTTAAATAGTTTTAAATAAAATTTCTGGTGTAAAATAGTTTTATAACACTTGAGTAAAATTTCCGGCGGTTCTAGTGTTAAACTGACACTATTCAAAATTTATTTTCTTAACATATTACCACTTTTGTTGTCATTAAAAAGTGACGAGTAGCAAAGATTGTAATTTTTAAATGCGTTTTCAAAATACTTATTAAACTTGTTTTCAATTAAGTACAAACAAAAAAAAAAATTAAAAATTTCTTTATAATGATAAATTGACGATGAAATAATTTCGGGGAAATTCACCTTTAGGTGCGTTCGTAATTACATAAATACGTAGCCCCTTTAGTCGCCGTCTGGTTGGTCCGTCTGTCTGTCCATCTGTCCGCAAAAACTACCCATCTAGCGCAAAAACTACCCAGTCGAATGGTTTGCAATTTAACATATAATCGTTCCAGAATTTTGTCGAGCCATTTCTAGTTTTATGAAAATCGAATCAAAACTTAAGATATTAATAAAATTTTCTTCATTCTGTTAAATCCTATCATGCCTATAGTCGTCGCCTGGTCCGTCCGTCTCTCTGCATATAACAGCACTAAAACTATCTAACCGAAAGGTTTGAAATTTAATATATGGGAGATTCTCAAAACGTGGGATCATTAAACTTTAACTATATGTAATTTTTAAAATTTTCAAATTTAAGGCCAATTTTTTTTAATTTTGTCTATAAATATAATATATAAATATTTTAATAATATGTCTACAAAATTATACACAAAATTAAAAGACAGAAACTATTCTGGAAAATTAATGATTAAAGCATTTAATTAGCAGTTGTGTACGTTACAAATTTTGGACATTTACAGATTTTGGACGTTGCTCTTACTATTTAAAAAATTCTTAAGACTAAGAATGTAGTAAATGTGTCTGTATACATATATATATGTATAATTAACTTTTTGTTATCCAGTAATAATAATAATAAAATCAAATGCTTTGTTACGTACGTTACTTTCGGACATAACAAAATGCAGAAAAATGCTTTATAGAAAAGTCCTTCTATCTTCAAAAAAGCAATAAATCAGTCTGCCATCTCTTAACGAAATTATCAAAAAATCATTCGTTTCCTTTATGCATTCGTTGTTTACCATTAGAACCACCTGTAAAAAAGTTAACTCTTTTTCTTGGTGGTACATTGGAGCAGTTAACGTTATGAATGTCCGGAATTGGCCTCTTTAGCATAAAATAATAAAATTTTAAGATATTTATACAAAGCTTTTACAATAAATTATGTCATCTTCTGTCTCTGAATAGAATTAAAAACTCAGTGTAAAAAAAAAATAATAATAAAGTCAATGATAATTAAAGTTATATTTGAAAGGATTAAAGTTATGACTTGTGTCCAGTGCCCACCTTTTGAGAATCGCCCATATATAATCGTTGCAGAATTTTGTCCAGTCATTTCAAATTTTATGAAAATCGAATCAAAACTTAAAAAGATATTAATAAAAGTTTTCTGCATTCTGTAAAATCCTTTCATATGTAAAAAATTCAATCATATCTCATGACAGGTAATGATACTAGGTTGCCATGGTAATTACGTCCTTTTTAAAATGAAATCATGTTTCCTAATTACCGAATTTAATATATAGAATCGTAATAAAATGTGTATTCATGCATTTTTTCATAGAAGTGCACAACAGCTATTGCACCAAGATCTGAATATTTATAAAACTATTTATAGTACGAATGTATCTCATTTGTCATGCTTGTCGTACAATCTATAACTTGTTATTTTAATGAAACCTAAAAAATATGTTTCAAAAGCTTTCTTAAGTACATCATTTTTATGTTTGTTAAGAACTTTAGACGTTCAAACAGTATATTTCTTCGTTTACAATTTATCTATTTTTTTCTTTATCCAATTGTCACTTTTCAAAATTTATTTTCATAATGTTCTCGTATTTCTGTCATTAAAAAGTGACAAATAGCGAAGAATGTAATTTTTAAAATGAGTCTTCCAAAGTACTTCTTTAACTTCTTTAATTCTTCATAAAAACTTCTTTTTAATTAAATAAACGCCCCAAAAATTTTTTTAATTTCTTTCGAACGACATGCAAAAGAATGAAGAAAGTTTGATTTTGTTGAAAACTTTTCATAAAATAAACAAATACTTTGCTTATATTTTTAAAACAAATAACTCGTACTTTTTTAGATATTTTCAGGCGAATATTAAATGTAAGAAACTTTATTTGTGAAAGTTAACGATAATTTGGGTGAAATTCATTTTAATATTAATGAAACCTAAAAAAAAAAAAAAAAAAAAAAAAAAAAATGCGTTTCTAAAGCTCTCTTAATTACATCGTTTTTATGTTTATTATGAACTTTGAATATTCAAACAGTATAATTCTTCTTTTGCAATTTTTCTAATTCTTAGGATTTCGTATTTAAAAAGAAGAAAACGGAACCATTATAAGATCACTCGTGTGTCTGTCTGTCCGTCCGCCAAAGCCTTTTCTCTCGAAAACCATGGAAAAAGCGGAAAGTTTAAATGTGGCAGAAGTAATAATGGCTATTGACTCATATATTTATAGATTATTAACCATTCAAAATTATATTTAGGAAAAATGTAGGGGACTAATTAAGTTAAAAATCTAATTAAGTTTAGGTTTAATTAAGTTTTAGTTAAAAAGTTAAGGTTTTTTTTTTGTATGTCGTGTGAAAGCTCTCGTAATGCCTAACTCAAACACATTTCTGTTACTTTTAGGTATTATATTTTCAGAAATATCGTCGAAAACATAAGGCAAAAATATGCCCCCCCCCCCCCCCCCTGTTTACAAATCCACTGAAACTAAAATTATGATAATTTAGGATTACTAGAAATATATTTAAACCTTGCAGGAAGACTATAGCGATTACCCTAGGTCACAAAGTTTTTCAGAAAAACGCTTTTTTTTCGTTATATATGAGTTTCACTTTCCAGCCGCTGAGCAAGGGATTTGAGGGTCGCTTGTGGTACCTATCGTCGCGGAAGTATAAAAGGATTCTTTGTAATGATTTTCAAAACAAAATTGTCGCTTATTAGCCGAGATATTAACCTTTAAAGACGCGGACCGTTCGGACATACATAAAGACACGGACGTCATACTGTATGCGCCATCGGCTTTTAAAGCCTAAATAAAAAAATTTAATGCTATATTTGTGTAATGCAAAGTAATTAATATATTTATTGTACGGAACCCTCTGTGCGTGAGTAATACTCGCAATTGACTGATTTTTTTTTTTTTTTTTTTTTTTTTTAATCCGACAATTCAAAATTCATTTTCGTAACATGTCCCTGCTTTTCTGTCATTAACCCTTTATGTACTGGATTATGAATTCGTTAAAAATTTATCTTCTAAATCATTTTTGGTGAATTGTTTAAACTACATTAGAAGATTTACAGAATCCTTTAATACATTTTAGAAGGATTTTAGAAGAATTGAAGGATTTAGAAGGATTAATTAAATTTGAATATATAGGGATTTTGTGCAATATTCACACCCCACTCAAATCTTTTATTTTAAATATTTTCCTTAGTATTTTGTAGAATTAGGAAATGTAGAAATATAACGTTCTTACAATAGAAATATAGAAATATTTTCGAATTGAAAAATCCCCCCCCCCCCCCCCAACGCCAAGAAAGCTGAAAAGATGCAAAGGAAAGAAGTCATCCTTTTTAAAAATATTTTTGTTTTGTGTAACCCATAATGCTTTTGGAACAAGATAAAGTAGTAATGTATCTATAACTCATTCTAAACTGTATTACAACTAATCCATGTATGAAATTAATTTTATAACAAGTTATTTTAATGGTACTTAAAAGTACCGTCAGTAGATAAAGGGTTAAAACGTGACAAGCTGCCAAAAGTATAGTTTTTGCATCCACTTTTAAAATATTTAAAAAAGTGTTTTTGTTGTAAAATACAAAAGAAAAAAGTAAAAATTCTTTTTGAATATTGATCATTAAAAAGTAACAAAATTTTAATTTGTTTTCGCAGAAAAGCCTTCATGTAACATTAGAAATATTCTCCAGAAGGAAGTCAGATATTTTTTAAATGCATTTTCGAAAGAGTATTAAATATGAAAATTTCACGATTAAATGTTGAGAATAATTTTTTTTTAAACTTTTCGGATGAATGTAAAAGCTGACTAACCTGTTCCTGGAATAAATGAAATCTTAAGACGAAATTTAATTGCAAATTACACAATATGAACTTTAAAAGGCCCACTGTTTTCACTTAAATGCGACAAAATAATAATAGTATAGACGTTACAAGTTAAAAATATATATTTTACTTAAAATTTCTCAGTACTTTCGGCATGCAATTAACGCGGTCATCGTAAGAGAATATTTATTATAATTATATATGCTCGTATATATAATTTGCTATTTATATACTTTTATAATTATATAGAAAAAATTTGTCGTCAATCAACAGCTCTGCCACGCTTAAATTTTAACCAGAACATTACAATAGAATTTAATCATGCAAAAAGTATACCCAACATCTAATTACCACACATCTAGTATCAGAGAATCCATAGAAATTCTGTGTAAAAGCAATCAAGTATGTAAAGATGCCCTATCATACAATATCACCAATATATGGTTAAACAAGGCTCGTAAGGGTCCTTGAATTTCCAGACTAAGAAACTCTTCGGTACCAATATTTTCTTATGGGAAATATCTCCTTAAATAAGTCGAAATTTCGTCCGTTTAAACTAGATTTATTTTTATATAAAGGAGTACTGATATTTTACCTTGAAAATAACGGTACCCGTACAAACCCTGTTAAATATCCTGAAAATAAATCCTGAAAACTTGAGCAAAGTGACGTATCAAAACGAATGGTACGGCAGTTAAATATTTGCCTCAACGGAAGTTTAATCCGGAACACTGCTGCTTCTACTACTATCCAGCTAGGCATTTAAAAATAAAAGTAACGTATTAAAAAAAAAAAAAAAAGGAGCGGCAGTTAAATATATTTTCCTCTACAAAAATTCAATCCAAGGCACAGCTACTTCTACTCTCAGCTACCTTAATATTATAAACTCTCCCATTTCAAACGAAGTGACGCATTCGTATAAATAAAACAGCAATTAATAATAAAAATATCCTCTGACGATGGCCGCGGGAATTGCAGGCCGAAAGTACTAAGAAGATTTAAATAAAATGTATACTTTAACTTGTAACATCTGTATTATTATTATTTTGTCGCCTTTTAAGTAAAACAGTGAACTTTTTAAAGTTCACATTGTGCATTTTGTGATGTTTCTAGAACTTTTTAAAATTCAGTTTCTGATAGATTTTATCTTTACTATGACCTTAACACTTTGTAAGTTGGCGGCATTTTCAGCGTTTTTGATCGTGTAGCGAACAAATCCAGTTATTGCGCATGTGAATCAACTTAATAACCTTGCATCTGAGTTCTGGTCACTGTCAGGCAAACGATAAGCACGAGGGCGTTTTTTTCATCTGAAAAATTTCACTATCCTCCGAGTAATTGCTGTCAACATCTGAAAAAGTGCACGATCACTACAAGAATAATATAACTGATCAGCAGTGTTGCTAAATCTGACAGATTTTTTATTCCGAATTCTGACCAGAAAATTTGAGTAGTGATTTTTATTTAAATAATGATATATATTGCGTGAATATATATATATATATATATATATATATATATATATATATATATAATAAAAATGATTGAAAATTACTATTAAAATTTTTCTCTTTTGAAATCTGATTAATAATAACTGAAATGAGATTGGCTGTTCGCTTTCACCGTTTGTGCTATTCTGGACAGTGATCACAGTCTGCCCCTGCAAAGGGTTAACATATGTAAATATATAATATATGTATGTACTTGTACAGTCGTGGAAAAAAAAGTAAACACCCCTACTAACTCCTCAACAAATTATCGTAGAAGAAAGTTACTGGTACCGAACGATTGGAAATAAAGTCTACTTTTAAATGATGTATATAAAATTTGCTTAGGGGACCATCTACATATTAAAACTAATCGAAACTTCATTTTTTTCAATGACAATACCCAATTTTAACGAGATATTTGAAATCTTCGGTTCAAACTATGCCTAGACCCCGAATTTCAAGTCATTTGAATGATAAGTTTTTGAATTATAAGCATTCAAAACTTAGTGCTTCTAATGTTAAATTACATTTTCATATTTTTATTT
This sequence comes from Maratus speciosus, assembly GCA_963932465.1. Classification (NCBI taxonomy): domain Eukaryota; kingdom Metazoa; phylum Arthropoda; class Arachnida; order Araneae; family Salticidae; genus Maratus; species Maratus speciosus. The sequence continues at coordinate 105,840,499 of OZ010799.1, forward strand.
ATATCTCCAGAAATTATGCTTCTAATGTGCTAATTTTTTGTGTAGCAATAATACTAATATACCCAAACATAAATACGCTGAATTTACAATTTTTATAATTTTATGATATGAATTATGAATTATGAAATTAATATTCGAAAAAATTATGAATTGCAACCTACAATTTTTTTGATGGATTTAGATTAAGTCCTGCTTCATAGAAATCCAAGATTTCACATTTTTCTTCCAAGTAGTTTTTACGTTATGCTTAAAAAACGGCAAAATGATGGATTAAGGGGCCGTCTACAATAGAAGTGACTAGATATTTTGAAATTTCTTCGGCTGTTTCGTAATCTAACAGGCTTCATTGACTTCTTAAGGTGCCTTGATCAAGATGGGGGCTCTCTCGGTTAGCAATCGAATTCTGAACTTCAATTTGGATACAGCCCTTAAAATACGCTCGTTATAAAATAATTAATTTCTCAGAAACTTATCGTACGAATTGCATAAAAATTTGTTTGTAGGCTAATTGAAGGGTGTAGGGTTCACTTATGCTGTCAGAATTGAGTACTGCTATTGAAAAAAACAAAGTTATGGTTCGTTTTAATATGTAGATGCCCCCCTAATCAAATTTTATCTATATCATTTAAAAGTAGACTTTATTTCCAATCGTTCGGTACCAGTAACTTTATTCTACGATAATTTGTTGAGAAGTTAGTGGGGGTGTTTACTTTTTTTTTTCTACGACTGTCCATATATAATCATTATAAACCAATGCAAATTATCATGAACAATTGTGAATATGCTAATTATAAATGAATTTTTATGCATATTATAAAAGATGTATTAACCTTTTATAAAATTCTTTGAAACTGATCATCATAACAAATGTAACGCGGAATTGAAAATATAATAAACATTGGAAAAATGGAAATATTTGTGGAACCAAGTCAAAATCATAAGCCCAAATTACCTTGAGTTCCACAAATAACCTGTACGGTTTTCATCCTTGCGAAAGCGATAAAAAGCTGAAGAAAAAAATGCAAAATTTGGGCTACCGTACGCAATAAATCCACAAAAGGAAACCTAAAATAACATAAGATAAAAAATGCATTAAAATTAATTAAAAATATTACCAAAGCGTATTACTAAATGAAGATACAACCATGCCATCAATGATACAGCATGTTGAAAACGTTATAAAAATGATTTGCATATGCTGCCAAAAATATTTAAGTAAAATACTTCAAGGAGCTAGAGGTTGAACTAGATTTTTATATATATACATATATACAGTGAAACTTGGATAATTCGAGCTTGTTTAATTCGAAATTCTGGATAATTCGATTTTTTTTCCCTTGGACCCTAGAATTCTGCATTAAAATAATATAAAATAATCGTGAATATTTCGAATGTTATTTTCGATAATTCGAATTTTTCGTACTATTGCCTTTAAAATTTTGTGGTAAAAATTATCTCTGAGACTTTTCAGCTAATTTAACGGTCTTTCTAAGGAAACGCTATAATGCATAAACATGGACTTCGACGCTTTTTTGAAGGTAAGTCTAATGTAGAAGATTCTATTTTTGTATCAACTGGTAGGTTGGAATCATATCGCTCACCGGCAAGAAAAGTGACACATCGCGCAAAAACTTATTTTGTGTTTTATTCCACTAATAGGTCTGTCATAGATGCGTCTTGCAACACATAAAGTTTCATAAGTGTAGTTATCCAAAAACTCATTTTATTACGCTATATGTCCATTTGCGACCACAGATGGGGGGTGGATTGTATGGGGAGGTAAAATTACCCCACCCTTCAAATCTCATTCTACGTCTTCATTCTTAAGCGTTTTATGCTTTTATACACGTTTTTACTCTTGCATGCAGAGCTGAGTGCTTTTATTTCATGTTACAGTGAAATCCTGCAAAATTTCTTTTGCCTCTCCTGTGAAAATTATTTTTGTCTAGATGTGTCACTTTTCTTGTGGGTGAGCGATATAATATGACTGAAAGATAGCATTCAAAGAAGCAATACAAAATATCTGGGTTTTTTTTCTTAATAGTGATGAATAATTAAGCTAGTAAAAAACGTTTGATTTAATGACAAAAAATTAGCAGTATTCTTAGATAAAGTTTCTGTTAAATCTTTCATCGTGGAGTTAATCCTTTTTATTTATATCTTCTTATTTGAGAGATTATGTGTAATTCGAATTATTTGGACATTTCGAACTTTTCTCTGGTCCCTTCAATTTCAAATTATCCAAGTTTAACTGTATATTTGTTACATTATGTTTCTCCTTTGGGTGTCTAACTTTCTTTTAAATGTTTGAATTAAAACTTTCTGAAAACTTATTTGTGCAACATATTCCCGCTTGTCTGTCATTAAAAACGTGAAAAGCTTCCACGAATAAAGTTTTTGCATGCACTTTCAAAATACTCACGAAAGTTCTTTTTCAATTGAATTTAAACAAATAAGGGGAAAAATTAAAATAGCAGTCTAAAATCGCAGTCTAAAATCGATCTTAAATGGTAACAAATTTTAAGTTTGTGTTTGTAGAAGAGCAGGAAATGATTTTCAGTAGAAAGTATCAAATTCTTTCTTCAGCCTATTTTCTGATGAATATTAAACACCAAACTTCATTTTAAAAACATAGTTACAATTTTTTAAACGCACTTCACAATTTACCTAAAAGCTAACAAATATTTTGCTAAAAGTTTCTTCTGTTTAGTTACTGGTAGTTTTTTCCTTTGTATAGACATTCGATTTTCTTAAATTTATAACAAACATGCTGTTTTTATTTTGAGAATTTATCTTTCATTTATGTTTGAATTAGGTTTTCCAAAACGTATTTTTCTAGCTTATTTTCTTTCATTGAGAATGAAAATATTTGAAAAATATTGTTTTCGAATATGTTATCGAAATGCTTAAGCATTACTTAGAAAATTGAATACAAATTTTTAAAAAATCCTTGCAAATAAATGCTCTAAAATGGAATGGAATGGAGTGAAAAGTTCACTCCTTGATGGAGTGACAGGTATTTTCACTCTTTTTGGAGTGAATTTTATAAAAATGCATTCCTTAAAGAGGGGAATTTTCTACTCCCTAGAAAGGAGTGAAATATTTCACTCCCATTGTCGAGAGTGAATGTCTGACATTATACATTTTAAAAATTTCCGCTCGACTTTGAACCAATATATGGAGTGAAATAATAAAAAGCACCAAATTATATCACTTCTTAATTTTCAAAAACTCCATTTCATAATGTAACCTTGGAAATTACACTGATTTGGTATTAAAATGCACTCCTTTTCAAAAGCGAATAGTCACTCCTCTGAAAGTGACTATTCACTCCTGCTTAGATTGAATATTTCACTCTAAGCAGGAGTGAGTATTGTATGTACCGTTATTACTGGTCAGTCAGATCATTCTTAGCACAAGTCTACGACGAAGATAAGAGGAAGGATCTCTTTTTCGAACGCCATTTTAGGATTAAAATATACGGATATTATTAAAGTGATTATTTATGGAACACAAAGGTAAGTCTTATTTAATTTTAATCTTTTATTCCTGTAGATTTTGTATGTTATAATTATGAGTTGAATAGATTTAAGTTACATAGAAAAAGATTGATCTGGAATTGTTTTCCTAATTTCAGATGCGATTGACTGCTATATTTTTTCATGTAGCGGTTTAAAATATAATTTCTTTAACAATTGAATAACAAACAATGCTCAGAAAAAATAATCAGGAATTCATTTGTTTTGGCTTTTGTGAACAAAAAAAGTGAGTGTAAATATTTTATTCTTTCTATTCGATACAGTGATGACAATTATTTTAACTTGCCAACGGTCGAAAAAAGAAAAGAAAAGTGGTTCTGTTTCGTTTGAAAGGCTGACAATAAGATATATGTAAACATTAATTTGCAGTTATGCGAGATTTTGTTTTTTCATATTGGATTTTTTCGTTTTCTTTTTACTGTTTTCTGATTATAAACACTTACCGTATTTATGTTATTATTACTTTGAAGTTAAATATGATATTCGAGTATTATGATATTACAAAATGGCTCCATTATTATTTTTAGTGTTCTTCAAATTGGTATATTCATTTTTTTAAATTGTATGTAAACACTTCTCTGCTGTTTATGATTTTAATCAAAATATTTAATTATAGATATTCTGCATCAGTTATTAAATTTCCTTCTATTGTAAACGCATTTACTACGTTTATAATACTCGTAGTTATTGGCATTAAAAAATAAAACATGATATTTAAACATGGAAATAAAAAGTATTTTTATGCCCGATATGAAGTTTATGAATAAAACTACATAATAAACCACTATGAATAAAACTATATTTTTTAAAGCTCATATTATCGCATATGTAATAAGATTGAATATTTTAAAAAGATATAATAAGTATTTTTCGCGTTAAAAATGTTTTTAAACAATAAGAACAGTACATATGTAGTCATTTCTTTTCTTTTTTTATTTCCTTCTTTTTTCTATTTCCCAGAAAAGAATTATTATAATAGAAAGAATATTTATTCTTTTCCTATAAAATACCACGAAATATATTTAACTCATATTCACAATATACAATATATATACGGGAATAAAAAAATTTAAATTAAATGTGGCTTATCATGTCGTTCCTTAAATAAGCATTGTATTGGTATCCATTTTACAGCAAAAGCCGAAGAAAATTTGAAATTATGATTAAGTTAAGGGATATGTTTAAAAACAAAACTATATACATAATGTAAAATTTAGACTCAAATAAAGAGACTAATAAGAGACTCGAGAATAAAACAATGACAAATCACAACACATAAAAAAAATTCTTGCACATTCTTTATTATAAAGTTACTAATAAGCTTTAAAAGAAACTAAAATACAGTAAACAATAACGTTTCATTAGATTTAAATTCATTAGCAATGAATACCGAGATCTAAATATTTCAAAATTGAATTGCACAAAAAACTAGATAACTAACGTTCATAACGGGAATTATTAAAACATTAAATACAATTTTATGTGTATCTAATAAAGAAAGGAATAATATTAACTGATTGAGATTTCAGTTAATTACTTGCCTTTATGGGCATTTTTAAACTATCATATCTTGCAGCCATATGCAATGGAAATAAAACACAAGGGATAAGATTGGATTAAAACATTTTAGTTTATTTCTGTCAGTAATCTAATTTAATTCATATAACTTTAATTGAATTTTTCTATAACAGTTCAATTAGTGTTAAACTATGAATTAAATAAATATTTCCAATAATGTATTTTATTCCAAGCTTTACTATGCTTGTACCTATTTTCATTGCATTCTCTAAAATCTATAATTCTTTTAAAATGCCCATAAAAGCACATGGAAAGAATTCACTCCGTAAAAAGTGAACATTCACTCCTGTGAAAGAGTGACTATTCACTCTACTAAGGGTGAAAAAACGCACTCCTTTTGCAAAAACGAATAGGCAGTCCTCGGAAAGAGTGATTATTCACTCATGTTTAGAGTGAATATTGACTTCCCAGGAGTGAGTATTCACTCTTTCAGAGAATTAATAATTTCACTTTTACTCAGAGTGAATAGTCACTCTAAAGAGGTTGGGCATATTTTGACTCTGCGATAGAGTGAGTATTCACTCCTTTGGAGTGAATAGACAATCTTTTCCATTTAGAGTGAAGGAAGAAATTTAAATTTACTAGGGAGTCCAGATCCCTACTTGCTAACGCTCGCCAACCTCCGTGAATTGGAACGTACTTACCGTTAGCGCCGCTACGCGAGCCACTATTTGCATCAACCCTAGCCAGGATGAGTGTTATCATAAATCATTTTAATACATGAAATTTACAAATACTTTTAACGTGTATATATATATATTAAAAAAAGCAATTTAACAAATTACAACGACCATTTGGAAAATGATTTTTTCAAAGACTAAAATCATACATTACGTTCGCCATGAATTAAACATTAATAGCGTTATTACACGTAAAAATTCCAAGCGACAAAAATCGCCTGCGACTCGTATTTGGTGTGAAATATTTATATGTATTCATTCCTGTCCTATTTATCTTTTATTTTTTATTTTTAATTGGCTTATTCCATTTTTCTTTTGCACGTGAAAATCTTACAAATTAAAATTAACTCTTTGGTAGAAATTGTTATTCATTTTCTTTCATTTTCATTAGTTATTATCCACCTGAAACTTACGTTTTTTCCAAGCATTTCATTGGCTGTTCGGGAAAAGGCTTTTCCATCGTCAGATTTTCAAGAAATCTGACTACCAATTTTAAATAAAATTTCATTCTTAAACTTCTAAACATCCCACAATATTACTTTTTACACCGTCGAATAGAGAAAAAATATACTTTTAAATGCAATTTGTTTGAAAGCTGCATCTCAATTTGTTTTTGAGTTATTAATTTTTTTTTGTAGTTTTTATTACTTTTTGTCATAGGGGCAACAGAAGTTATCCATCTCTGTTGAAAGTAAAGGGAAATACAGATTACTGTATAGACCAATCAGAAAACGAATAAAAGGCGGATTAAACCAATAAAAACCTCCAGATATGCTTTTGATTTCCTACCCTGACGAGAACAATAAACATTTTTCTAAATGGTTAAAAGAAAAAAAAAAATGGAAAACTTCGTTGAAAATGCAAATAAAAATTAATTTCTTCGTCTATAATATTGCACAGCACGGCTTAAAATCATTTAACTCTTTAATAAACATGACGATAACGAAATGTAAACAAAACGTTTTCTGCTATGTCTAAAAGATAATCTTGATCAGAAAGACTGATTAGCTAAATGCATCACGTCACTGTAAAATGAACCAATAGCATTGTTATCGATACATCGATCGAACTAATGCTCCTACAATTCGGGCTGACTCACGGCGGCATTAACCATGGAAGTAACAATATAACTTTCTTCTTTCTTTAGTTACTGTATGCATTTACTTGCCGGTAGGAGAAGAACGTCTGCGCTTAAAAAGGGTTTCTGTCTGAAGTTTGATTTGCTGAATAAGTCGGGTCATGTGACCGTAAATTAACTACTGAGAATCGTCGCTGTTTTTGTTGCCAAATAGCTAACTATAAATTCAGGCTGATTTCATCGCAGCAAAAGAGAAATATTATGTATAGAGATTTTTTTAGAAAAAATTTCATAAAATAAACTACAAATATTCTCACCTGGGTTTTTAGAAATTAGATTTTAAAATGTGATAAGCTGCGAAGAATATATTTTTCGAGTACGCATTCGTTCACGAAATTTCTTTTTTACTTAAATACAAGCAAAAAATTAAATTGCCTTTAAATATACTAAAATGTTGAAATTTACTTTTGTTGATATTTTTTCCCATAAAATACGCTAAATATATTCTCACCTGGATTTTTTTAATACAAAAAAAACCTGCTTTTTGTTTTTACTCCTGTTTTATATGGTTTCAAAAGAATATTAAACGTAAGAAACTTCATTTATCAAAGTTAAAATGTTTTGTGAAATTTGTTTTGAAATAAATGAAATCTAACAAATATGTTTATGACGATTCCTTGCGTTTTTTTCTCTCATTATTATGGACTAAAAGAAATCGAATGTTTAAAGATTCTGCTTTTACTTTGGTAACTTTCGCAACATGTTTTGCTTTTCCGTCCATAAAACGTGACAAGATGCAAAAATTACAGCTATCAAATGTTTTTTCCAAAATACTCTCGAAAATTCCTTTTTTTACTAAATACCCACAAATAAACAATTAAAATGCTTTCAAATATGAGTAGAAAGAAAGTTGAAATTTATTTTTTTAAATTTATTTTTATTAAAATATACTAAAAATATTCCGACTTTCAGTATGATAAACCCTTCTCTTTTTTTATCGCTTTTTTTTACGTATTTTCAAACTAATATTAAATCTAAGAAAATTGATTTATGAAAGCTAAGAAGTTTTGTGGAATTTGTTTGGAAATAAAGGCAACCTAACAAATGTTTCTAACGATTCCTTAGGTTTATAAACTTAAAAATCGAATAGTTAAAGATTGTGTTTTTTCTTTGGCAACTTTCGTAGCATAGTCTTGCTTTTCCGTCCTTCAAACTTGCCAAGCTGTTTAGATTAGAACTATCGAGTGTCTTTTCAAACTCCCGAAAGTTCTCTTTTTCTTAAATACAAATAAATACGAAAAGAGTGAAAATTCTATTTGAATATTATTCATAAGGAAGAAAAAAGTTTTAATTCGTTTTTGTAGTAAAGTTTTCATAAAATACATGACAAATATTCTTTCTAGAGTTAAACAAATCCTCTAGAAGAATATGGAAAAAAAGTAAAAAACCTCCATTTCTCATAAGTCGGGAATGAATTTTACAGTTGCCCATTTGTTATGTATTAAGGAAAACAAAATTCATTTTCTCATGTTACTTAAAAAGTTCATTTCTTTTTTTCTTTTTCTATTTTTTCAACTGTATATCAAAACATCATAAATTAAGTAGACTTTTATTTCTTCCTTTCATTTTTTATCCTTTTTGGGAGTAAAAAAGCCTTATTAAAAATGGACTTAATTAGAAATTAAAAGCATTTTTAATTAAAGTTTTCTAATCTAACTATAGATCTATATATACTACAAATGTAGTAATACTTCACGATTCAGATTTTTAACATATGTGAGGTGGCGTTATTCACATATGAGAAAATGTGGAAAAATTTACTATACGAAAATAAACAAAATTATTTAATAAGTAAACATTAGTACGTCATTTTTAAATCATCAGGTTCTTTTGAAAAATTGTTTCAATTTTTCCAAAAACACAAATGTAGTCTATTGTTTCAGCCCTAACACAGTCCACAGTATCCCCACATCAAGCATTATATTCTCTCCTCTCTCTTCCATCCTATGAATATTTTCGATTGCAGAACACAGCACACTACATCTTCCTCCTCTGGTGTAGAACTTGGTAAAAGTCCCATCTCAAATGATACGTCGGAGTGAAATGATTGTTCGTCTATACTAGACTCGTCTTGAGGCTGATATTCCATATTACCCGTCACACAATCTTGAAAACATAACCTCTTTACTCGTCATCGAGTTAGGGAACAGATGTTATATATTCTCGCGGCCGCCATCTTGGATTTTTCTTGGCGTGAAAATCCCTTTTCTGCCAAGTAACTATCGCCAAGCAGCGATTTATGTGCATGTTAGGCTTAACGGGGTTGCCAGAACACGTCCCTCGTCGGGGTTGCCTTATCGATAAACGCCAACAAAACATCGCCAAGAAATCCAAGATGGCATCCAAGAATATATAACATCTTAGCGCAAGTGAGCATAGAGGAAATCTGACTAACACAGCAAGAAATATAACTTTTAAACTTCTTACTGAACTTGATTATTATCACTGACTAAGAGATTATATAATTAACCCCTTAACCTGCGATTTACGCTTCAACAGCCTGGGTTCAAAACATAAACAAGATCGCGTAGCCTTCGAGCTACGGTTCGGTAAATAGGTCCTAAGTTGTATCAAACGCGCACGACTTACGGAATGTAAATACATGTGTAAGATACAACTGGTTTAATTTTGTGGAATATTTGATAAGTAATTACAGCCTGATGTAATAGTTGTGGTTGATTAGTAGTGTGGTTGATTGAAAAGGTTTATTAGTAATCACTAAAATATAACATAAATCAATAACATATATCTTCAATTCAGAGAGCCATCCCCGTAATATTTACATTTGGTTCTGACATTGTACCAAGAGCCATGCGCGTAAGATTTACATTTGGCCCGATCGATGTACTAAGGGTCAGACTGTGATAATCAGTATCGGTCCGAATACAAGATCACATGTCTCACACGTAATTGTAGGTTAGGGGATTAGTACGAAATTTATAAAATTTACCTGCAATAAACTAGAAAAATTGAAAATAAGATTTTATTTTACTGCCGCTCAAACAACAGGGATACAAACAGAACTGAGCGCAGTGCCCCATGGCAGTACTGGCAAGTCGTTTGACAGTTTTACACTTGGCTGCAACACCGTATTCTAAGCATGCCACGAGTCAATCGAAGAACATTAGCTTATACCGGAAGCAATCAGTGACATTTACGTGATCACACAAGTTATGACATTGGCGTACTCTTATTAGACAAATATTTTTGCCCCTGAGGTGACTTAGGCAATTAAAAAAAATTACAGAATATTTTACTTTCACCGTAAATACGTCACACTGTTAAAAATTATCTCAATTCTAACACAGAAGTTTAAAAATTGGATCGCAAGATTTGAGCCAAACAAACACAATGCATGTAAAAAAAAAAAAAAAAAAAAAAAAAAAACTTGTAAAAAGCCAAGCATATCTAAAGAAGCTAACCTAAAGAAATCTATCTCTAAGAAAGCCAGCTTTACATTTTGGCAATCAATTTTAGCATCGAATATTTTAGTATATATGATAGGTTAGGTGGATAATTATCTGGTGCTCCAGCGGTAGGTGCAGTACCACACACTCTGCTATACCACACACCCTGTTTCAATGTGAAACGTTTGTCACCCGATTGCTGATGCTGTCTTGGAGTCGGGGTAACTGGGTCAATAATCGGGTTGTCATTCAATCCACATTGTAGAGAGATGTGCGATGTTAGTATGGCAAGACCCTCCGTTGGAGCGCTAGCTTGCTGGCAGTTTAGTTTTATATACCATCTAATTTATTAAATGATGATGTGAGTTTCAACACTCGCCTTATCCAAAACAGAAAAATTCGGGTTTTCGCCATTTATCTATTCTATTAGTAAATTTGCACCGAAAAAACACTACAATCTGCAACAAAATTAGTTTTATCGAGTATTTCTTGCACTGTAAAATTTTCGTTTACTTTCAAAATTCGCACTGCATTCTAGGAATTTGTGAACAAATCTTGGTCTACAAAAATTTCTTTCCTGGATGGGTCGAGTTTTGAATCTCACACTATGATGTATACCAAAATCATCGGCGCTAAGATTGATTGCCAAATTGCAGCCATTGAATGTTCAAAAAATTCGTAAAATAATAAAATTCAGAAATAGATATTTTTTTATTATTAGCTTACTTGTAAAACTTCTTAAATTTAAACATTCTGTATCATTAGAACAAGGCAAGCTGTTTAGAATGTTCTTTTATAATGCAGTTACAAAATATCTTCGATAATTCTTTTTTAATGATGTAAAAACTTTTAAATTTATTTTAGGATATCGATCACAACGGGGAAAACAGTTTAAATTTGCTTTTTTAGAAAAGCTTTTACAAGAAACTCAATAAATATTCTCTAGAGAATTTTCAAGGCTTATTTTCTAAAGCTTTTTTTCAGAAAAAAAAAAGTGGAAGCTCCGTTTTAACGAATTAGGGATGATTTTGGAAAAGCGCTTTTTATACTAAGCTTTATATATACTAGCTCTGAAAGAGTATTTGTGATTCCTCCCCCTCCCCCTCCAAAAAATTCAATATGTTTTCTGAAGAATTTGATTTTGTTTATTTTCAGATGGCTTTGATAAAATTGTGCATCACGCTAGTGTGGACTCTAGGGGAAAAAAAGGGGCCATCGTGCGGGAATTTTTCAAAAAGGGAACACTATTCTAAAAAAGAGTACATTTTTTCAAAAAAGGAACACTATTCTAAAAAAGGGGCATACTTGTACCTTGTTCACAAAAAATATTTTGAACTGGTTTGTTTAGAGTCTCTAGAATTTGCGATATTTCCCCGGGATCAATTGAATTGCCCCGAGGCGCATAGGAAGTGTTAAAAAAGCCCCGGGCGCAAAAAAGAAATAAGTTGGAAATTGCTCGTCAAACGTGGCAAATGAGGTGCGTTCGTACTATAACTAGTTTTATAATTATTTTTTGCACCCCATATTGTACTGAATGTATAATTTTTTGCACTTCATAAAGTGCATAGTCTGTTACATCACAAACATGCACTTCCAATAATTTTTTTCCCATTCCCCGTAATGTAACGGAACACTTTTGACTGTCCTGTAATTAAACTATACATCCGATTTTCCTATAATTTGAAATGGCTCGACAAAATTTTGCAACAATTATATCTTTAAAATTTCAGACCATTCGGAAGGCTGTAACATCATTAAAATGCACTTGTAATAATTTTTTCCATTGGCCGTAATGTAAAGAAAAACTTTTGACTGTCCCTGTAATTAAACTATACATCCGATTTTCATAAAATTTGAAATGGCTCGACAAAATTTTGCAGCAATCATATATTAAAAATTTCAGACCATTCGGTTGGGTAGTTTTTGCTCTGTTATATGCGGACAGACAGACGGACGGACTGAACGACGACTATAGGTGCTACGTATTTATATAATTACGAACGCACCTAAAAAGGGCCGACGGTCGCTGCGCCCTGCTAAAACGGCTTAGAATCAACACTACACACAACGCTGGGTGGTACAAGCACAGAATACCCTTGTGCAACTAACAATATCTCCATCAATTTTAGTAATTATTGTACAGGGTGTCTAAAAATTAGTTGGGCAATTTCGTAAGTTAAGAACTTCCGAAATATTAAATGAAATTAACTAGTTGAAAGTCAGACTCGTAGTAATAGTGTCGAAGTTTATTCATAGCAGGCGTTATGTGTCATAACTGACGCTATCTCTTAGTCGGGGGAGGTGTTATTCAATGGCCACCATGATCACAAGATATTTCACCGCTTGATTTGAGTGTATGGGGTATTGTAAAGAATCAAGTGTACAAGCCGCCACTTCCTGCATTCATTACTGAACTAAAATCAAGAATCTGCACTGCAATTAATTTGATCGACGGAAACATACTGACAATTATGTGGCAAGAAATGATTTACAGATGGGAGATTTGCAGAGTCACGAACATTTGTGATCATGGTAAACTTGAACTATTTTTCTATCTTACAACAGTAGGGGAGAGTGAGGAGGAATGGGACACTTTTTACAAAAATAAGAAAAACTACTTTGTTTGACATAAAAACAAAAATTTCACTTTATGGAATACAAAATGAAACCCTTTCTAATGTCCTTGAATAATATACAAACATAATTTACAGAAAGAATTTTATAATTAAAGAAATTGTAAGTTTCAAAATGTGTCCCATACCTCCCTACTAACAGGGAGGTATGGGACAGCTAAAAAAAAAACTAGTATGTTGTGGCCATCACAAAACTTTCTTCTATATAAATCACGTCAATTAAATCATTTAAATAGTATAAGAAATTACATACATTTAGAACCAATTCGTATCAAAGTATACCTGAATTCGAAGTTTGATGAAAATTCGTGCATTAGTTATTGAGATAGAGCTGTAGGGGAAATTCTGAAAAATTCAGCACAGCAGCGCCACCTGTTGAGCGATTTGCACCAAAACACAAACAGCACTAATTCATATTAAGGTATACCGGAATCTGAAGTTTGATGAAAATAGGTGCATTAGTTCTGGAGCTAGAGCTATTGTGGTAATCACAAAAATGCAGCACAGCAGCGCCACCTGTTGAGCGATTTACACGAAAAGGTACAAAACATCATTTCATGTCAAGGACTAACTGAATCTGAAGTTTGATGAAAATCCGTGCATTAGTTCTGGACATTGAGCTATTGTGGAAATCGTGAAAAATGCAGCATAGCAGCGCCACCTGTTGAGCGATTTGCACCAAAACACAAACAGCACTAATTCATATTAAGGTATACCGGAATCTGAAGTTTGATGAAAATCGGTGCATTAGTTCTGGAGCTAGAGCTATTGTGGAAATCACAAAAAATGCAGCACAGCAGCGCCACCTGTTGAGCGATTTACACGAAAAGGTACAAAACATCATTTCATGTCAAGGACTAACTGAATCTGAAGTTTGATGAAAATCCGTGCATTAGTTCTGGACATTGAGCTATTGTGGAAATCGTGAAAAATGCAGCATAGCAGCGCCACCTGTTGAGCGATTTACACCAAAACATAAACAGCACTAATTCATATCCAGGTATACCTGAATCTGAAGTTTGTTGAAAACCCAAGTATTAGTTCTTGAGATAGAGCTATTGGGGAAATCTCAAAAAATGCAGCATAGCAGCGCCACCTGTTGAGCGATTTACACCACAAGGGGCAAAACGTCAATTCATGTCAAGCACTAACTGAATCTGAAGTTTGATGAAAATCCGTGCATTATTTCTTGAGATTGAGCTATTATGAAAATCGTGTAAATGCTTCAAAATGCAGCATAGCAGCGCCATCTGTTGGGAGATTTGCACCAAAACGTTACCAGCACCAATTCATATCAAGGATTAACGGAATCTGAAGTTTTATAAAAATCCGTGCATTAGTTCTTGATATAGAGCTTTTGCGGAAATTCTGAAAAATGCTACATAGCAGCGATTCCGTGCATTAGTTCTTGAGATAGAGCGCCCACAAAATTTGTGTCACATACAGACAGACAGACGGACGGACGGATAGACAGACAGACAGACTCACAGACAGACATTTTGTAAAAACATGTTTTTTGGAATCTCTGACCCATAAAACGTATAAATCCGTCGAAAACTGGAATTCGAAAATTTTCATGAAACCAATACTTTTTTCTTGTCAAGATAGAAGAAAGTAAAAACGTATGATAAAGCATAAATAGTCTAATGTCGGCTACATATATAGTTTAACAAAGATTGTAGGTTGGTAATGTCTGTGCCGCAATATCATATTCCAGTATCTTCATTCAGGATTCCGTAATTCAGGATTGTCAGTCACAGATGACATTCAAAAATCACCAGTTCAATTTATTTACATTTTGAAGTAAATAATATATTTTCAATGTTATAATTAATATATTACCCTCTAAAAATATTTGCATATTAGCAATTTACATTCATATTATTAAAAAGAAAGAATTTGACTTGTCCCATTCCTCCCTTTTCTGGCATGTCCCATTCCTCCCCACTACCTTCTTTTATGTTAAACTTCCTGTATATACAAAAATACTGCTTTTAGGCTTAGTTTAAATTATGTATAACATACAGTATAATGTTCCATAAATAGGGAAATTGTTACATCTAAGCATAAACAAGTCATAAATATACAGAAAGCATAAGAAGTATTTACTTTTGATTCCTAAAATAATCTTTTTATTTTTACAATTGCAAGCTTAAGGAGATCAATAACTTTTTTCCGCTGAAGTTTCTGCTTACCATTGCTTCATCTAGTGTGCGATTAGTTAAATGTTTAGAATGATACATAACTAAATCTACTGTCCCATTCCTCCCACTGATCAAATTCCACCCCACTCCCCCCTATGTACTTTAATTTTTTTCCTGTCGGTTCCATTCAATAAATCATTCTTTTTGCCCAACTAATTTGTAAACACCATGTATAATGAAAATATTTACAGTGAAATACGTTTAACACGAAAACGCTTAACATGAAAAATCGGTTAAAACGAAATGATATAGCGGTCCGGACAGTATACTATGCAATTTAATACAGATTTTTTTTCTCTCTCAATTTTTTTTCTTTTACACGAAACAAAATCGCTTAACACGAAAAAAATTCGCTTTCGATTTAGATAGTTTGAGCTGAAATTGGTGAATTTTGTGTTGAAACCACTGAATTTTGGGTGAAAATCAGTGAATTTCGTGTTTTTTATAAATTAGCTTATGTTTTATGAGCACAGTGGCTGAGAAATCGGTGCGAAAACAAACTGCTATTTTGCTTTAAATGAAGATAAAGCTGCAGTTGATGAAAAAGGACCAAAACAGAAATCTGCAAAGAGTTTGGCATTGCCAATTCTACATTATCAACAATAATAAAAAACGGGGATCCCATTACGTTAATATTTGAGCGCAGTATATTTAAGCCAGAGAGGAAACGTATGAGAACTGAGATTTAGAGACAGCTTTGCTTATTTGGTTCAAACAAGCTAGATCTCAGAATGCTGAAAAAGACACTTAAAAAAACAGATATATGATTTTTTCCCCCAAAACATTCTTTTTACTTGCTTTTTACTCTAATGGATACAACTTACTAATAGTTTAACAGGAAATCGAAATAAAATTTGACGACGTCAAAAACGAGTTTAGTTCTTTTTTTTACGAATCTTTTAACGCGAAATTCTTTTAGCACGAAAAATTTTTTCGATCCCCTCAGTTTCGTGTTAAACGTATTTCACTGTATTATAGTAAAAAGTATGACTAATAAGTGGGTAAATTCAGTTTTTCTGTTACTTAATTGTTACTATGGGGAAAAAAAGAATCCCCCGAAGTTGACCTACTTTTTGGGCCAATGAACAGTAACCTCCCCTTAAAAGCTTTTATCTCATTGTTTAAATAGAAATTTGAAACTTCTTATAGAAAATCTAAGAAACTTTGTGTAACATTGATTTAACATAATTACAAATTTAAAGATTGTCGAATTATACTTCCATCTATTTATATAAAATCCAAGTCTCTGTGTGTCCCTCACTATTCCGGTAGGACCGCCTCATTGAAATGAGCAATGGTTGAAAAATATTAATGCAGGGTTACCACAGTAGCGTCAAATGTTAGCCAAATTGGCGATAGCTGGCTAATTTGGCGAAATTCCCATTTAAAACCATTAATCTTTCATAATGGAGGTCACCGAAATTTAATTTAAACTCCACTCTTTTAAGATATTTTTTCGAAATCTATGAGTGAGAATTTAAAGTACATCTTCCTCCCGATGCTACTAATAAAATAACCGCCAATAGACAACGGTGTACTGTGTGATCTCCTAACTGCGCGATTTTAATGTGCTTTAGGTACTTTACCAATATAGGTGCCTTGGCGAAAAAGGAAATTTGGTAACATATTTTCCGGGAACTTATTCACTGTTTCATTTTATATACACACGCATTTTTTTCGATATTTATA
Organism: Maratus speciosus; assembly: GCA_963932465.1. Classification (NCBI taxonomy): domain Eukaryota; kingdom Metazoa; phylum Arthropoda; class Arachnida; order Araneae; family Salticidae; genus Maratus; species Maratus speciosus. The sequence goes on from OZ010799.1 coordinate 105,857,367, forward strand.
CGATTTATTTAACATAAAAAAGCCGCTTCTCTAATTTTATACAGAAACAGATGTAATTTGTACATAAAAACATCAATAATATGCATATAAAACAAACAAAAACGCTCATCAAATTTGTTTTCATAGCTGTTTATATGATTTGACAACAAATCTCGATATTTTTCCGTTATACGAACACCATGCCAAAATGTATGCTAAAGCGCCATTTATTTCAAAATGCTAAAAGATATTTGTAATTTTATGCCAGCAGTTTAATATGAGTTTTATTTTATTGCTTTATTTTATAGCAGTTATTTGCTCACTTATTTTAAGTATATATTTGTGATTTAATGAAATAGTTCGTAAAAGTCTGGAATTTTCAAATGCTATATTTTTTAAATGCTCACTTTAGTATCGACAATGGTTTTTCTTTTATTTTTCAAATGCTTCAATTCACGATTTTGCGCCAACTATTACGCTTGGCGACAATGGTGTCCGCATAACGGAAAAGTACCCATATCTCACTTTCTGATGCCAAAATTACACCAAGCTTTTTAAAAAAAAATGCCAAAGCCCCTACAGTGGAAAAGTACCAAACTGTCTATTATTTTGCGCTATCCGTGTTATAGATTGTACTTTATGCAAGGGGAGTGGAGCGAAGAGTTTAAACATTAAATATTAAAGTTTCGGCACAGATGTCATATACGCCCCATATTGGCGCGATTTTTTTCTGACGCCAATGTCATATACACAACGGGTACTTAACTGGCGCCAAAGTGTCGTAATTTTGCTTGATATGGTAATCCGGATGTTGTTGTTTATGCTGTTGATGTTTTCGCCAAATTGGCGTCGGAAAAAAATCGCGCCAATATATGATAACGTATATGACAACTGTGCCAAAGTTTCTTTAAAGCAGTATAAGACTAAAAACTTAAGAATAAAATAAATGCAAAATAAGATTTAAGAAGAAAGAAAAATCATGCGTTAAGCATAGAATATGAAACACTTTCCAACACATCCTGAATGCTTTAACAAAACTTCGTTATTTAGGGAAATAAGGTAAATAAGATAACGTTACTTCTTAGATATCCCGTCGACCAATTTCGCCAAATTATATAAATTGCCAAATCAATAGTAAGACATTAATAAAAATACAAATAAAACGTCGAATTAATGGTTTTAGTGGCCATTATTGGCATTTAATTAATTAATTAATGGCAACCATTATTGGCAATTAATCTTACAATTTGGCGACAGTAATTTGGTCGACGGGATAACTAAGAAGTACCAAGATAACTAAGTAAACATTTTAGAAAACGCATACAAAAATTTAAAAATTGATTTCAGCAGTTACCGTCCATAGCCAATAGTACCGTTATTACATGCCACTATTTAGCTAAAATTTAATTTAAATTACTCTTAAAACTACTGAAATCACATTTCCAGATATTATCATCCATAGACGGTTATGTATCCAATTCTTTGCGTGGCCATGTATATCATTTTATCTATATTCCACAAACATTTCTTAAGAAACTAAATGCAGTTCAGCGTAAAAATGCATAACTCCTTTAAAAACCACCTTTAAGCAATTTACTCTCATACTCAGTAACCCTTACGAATTCTTTTGTGTAGCCCTGCATATGAACTGTAGCATTTATACACACAGTATGCATAAATGTAGTGAAACATAAAAGCGCATATCATAATTAAAAATGCATTTCTAGCAATCATTGCTTATGTACAATACTTCGGAGAAAAGTTTCTTGGCGAGAAAGAAGTTTGCCAACGTATTTTCTGGCAACCTATTTACTGCTTCATACTCACAAGCAATTTTTTCCATATGCATACAATTTGGCACAGATGTCATATACGCCGCATATAGGCGCGATTTTTTTCCGGCGCCAATTTGGCGAAAGCATCAACCGCATAAACAACATTCGGGTTTCAAAAATACATATTCTAAAAACACACTCAAAATATATATTAAACATTTAATTGCTAAAAAGGACGTCAAACGTTAATAAAATACATTAAAAGATCTTAATAATTTGACATGTTTCGATTGAATTTACTCAATCATCATCAGAAAAACAAATAAACACAAAGATGGAAAATGACAATAAACTGTTACAAATGAAATTTAAAAATAAAATAAATAAAATAATTTATTTTTAAATTTCATTTGTAACAGTTTATTGTCATTTTCCATCTTTCTGTTTATTTGTTTTTCTGATGATGATTGAGTAAATTCAATCGAAACATGTCAAATTATAAAGATCTTTTAATGTATTTTATTAACGTTTGACGTCCTTTTTAGCAATTAAATGTTTAATATATATTTTGAGTGTGTTTTTAGAATATATATTTTTGAAATATTTTTAATGGACGTATAAGAGAACTTCTGCTTATAATTTAATAACATTCGGGTTACCATTACAAGCAAAATAACGACACTTTGGCGCCAGTTAAGTACCCGGTGCGTATATGACATCGGCGTCAAAAAAAAAAATCGCGCCAATATGGGCGTATATGACATCTGTGCCGACAGTTTAATATAAAGAAAAGCTATTTACCCATTTTTATAAAGAAACAGAAGTAATTTTTGCACAGATGTCATATACGCATGGGGGTTGGCGTGATTTTTCTATGACGCCAATTTGGCAGAAATCTCGCTTTCGAATACCAGTTACTTATATGGTACTTTTCGGTTAGCCGGGCGCCAGTGTTTTATATACATATTTATATACATACATCTATATAAATATACATATATATGCATATACATATATTGTATATAAACACATATAGATATATGTAAATATATATCTATACATACATAAATTTATATATACATATATATGTATATATGACACTGGCGCCCGGCTAGCCGAAAAGTACCACTTATATATTTTTCAATTATTTGCTATTATTTTGATAAGGAAATAACTATAAGTAAATAAAAGTTAGATTAATAACTGTAGAACAAAGCAGTTTATATAATTAAAAAACAGAAAATAAAAGTAAATAAACAATTTATTAATAAATAAAAAACAATAGCCGGGTTACCATAGCAGGCAAAATAACACCATTTTGGCGCCAGATAGGTATCCTGGTTCATATCTGAAATCTGTGACGTAATTTGTATATAAAAAAATTATATATATTTAGAAACGATTTTTTTATGCATATAAGTGCATATATAAACAAAGATAAAAGTTCATTAGATTTGTTTTCATAGCTGTTTATATATTTTGGCAACATATCTCACTTTCTGATGCCTGAATCGCGCCAAGCTTTTTTTAAAAATGCGCTATAATGGAAAAGTACTTAAATAAATAATTAACAGAAATAACAAATTATACAAACTAAAACTTTTTATTTCGAGATCAACGCATTGTTTTTAATTTCGATTAAAAATACATATATCCTTGGATAACTTCAATTGAAATTAATTTCACAGCTTAATATCTCATTCCATAAACCTAAACAAACACAAGTGATTCATTCATCGTGAAACGTCAAAAATATTAAATCATTGAGGTAATCATTCACAAAGTAAGTTCTCCAACAATCAATGGGCAATATTCTAATGACGTCATAGCAGGTAAAATGGTGGCGGTATCGTTTGTTTATGGTTTGTAATCACAAAGATTTAATTTTGAAATGTCTCTTAGTTACATTATTTTATTGTCATATTTATGAGCTCAGAACAAAAGCCTATTTTTTCATTATTTAGTTATTAAAGACGGAAAAAATCATAAATGCATGATTTGAAAATTTTAAATAATTTTCTTTCTTAATACTAAAAAATAACATCGGGAAGTAACAGCGGGTTTAAGTTAAATAAGTTTAACTGTTTAATTCTGTTGTAATATTCAAAATAACTGTATTTATTAGATTTCAGTACTCAACATCAGGGCCCGATTAAACTTTGAAGTTAGAGGAATTACAATGTCATTTCAGGACTTTTCTTCTGGAGAAGCTTTTCTAAATTCCATATATACATGGAAAATCTTCAGTGTTAGAAATATTATTCCTAGGACTGACATAACACGAGAACGGCCTGCAATTTTACACAAGTTTATGAAAGCTACTTTATATCAGAAATTTTACTAAAAACTGGTTACTTTTTTGTTATAGCGGCCCACACTATTAGGATTATGACAAGTTGCAGCCAATTTCGCCAACGTCGTAACCAAGATCGTGAAGCACACACATATAACATCATATAATACCATTTCATGAAATCGTATACGATAATTTAATAGTTTTTAACCTTACTTCAAGTGTGTTATTTATTTATTTTTAAGGCTCAACAATCTAAATTATCCAATATATGAATTTAAAAAAATGTAAACAAAGATTGAATAGACATGACCGCAAAAAGCCTCAAATCTGCATAACACTTGGAACCAAACTGTGCAGATTAGTGGTCTTCTACTGTTTTTCATAAATGTGTTTCGTTCTTAAAATGTGTTATTTTCATCTATCACTGCAGAACAAGCGAGAAAACTCATATTCTTGCACATGAGTTGCATATATCTTTATATCTAAATTTCCGTCATTTTTGACGGGCTACCTTTCTAGTTATAGATAAAAGCAAACTTTTATAATTTTGAATGACATTTATTTTGACGATTTTATTGAATTTTTATTGTAAAAGTTTTTCGAAAAAATAATCCCGAAAATTTTGAGCTCTTAGTTCTGGATATAAAAGATTAAAATATTAACTTGAATGCTTCATTTACTGACACCTATGTTCAATATTTTTAGGTATTAGAATAAATTTATGCATTAAAAAAAAAAAAAAAAAAAAAAATAAGAAACCAGTTTCAGTGACAAATTTAACTTGTATATTTTGAATAAATGTTTAATGATTTTCGTAGTTTTTGTCATAAGCAGAAGTTAAGTACTGCAATTTATTTAGATTAAAAGATCTTATAACATTGTTTGAATAGATAAAACATAAATATCTTTATCGCAAAGTTGTAAACTATTTCATAATATGGATGTTTTGGAATTATAAGTTTTAAATTTCACTGGACAAGATTTTCAATGGAGAGAAAATTAATTTTGATAGCTTTGTGTGACATTAAATCTGACAATTTAATCCAATTCTCTTCTGTAAATGAATTTTAAACGAAATTCTTATATACTTAAAGTTTAGAGAAGATTAAAAGATTAATGTCTCATTTGCTTGCACATATGTTGGGTCTTTTTACATACTTTCTTTTAATTTACAATTATGTTTGTATGTGGCAGTCGAATCTTGTGACTCATTTTTCACCCACTTCCTCTTAACATAGAGCTTTGAAATTTGGAATATGTATTGCTGAGGGCAATATGTGAATTGAAAATTTATTTTTTTTAATTCGATCCCTAAGAGGGAACAACGGGGGGACAACTTTTTATTAATGGTTACTCAATTATAGTTTGATTTCCTATGGAGGTATCAGTATCAGCTTCAACAATGAGTATTTGTTGAAAAGTACTAATGAGTGTTACCTGAAATATCGCCAAATTTGGCGACAAAAATAAGTTGTTACATGTGAAGCCAACTTGTCGATAACTGGGCGAAAAAATTTAAACTCAGCGCATTTAAGATTTTTTTCAAGATTTTTTTTTTTATTTTTCAGTTCATTTATAAAATTTTTACATTTTTGTGAATTTTTATAAAAGCATGTTTAAAAAAATTTCTTTTTTCACATTTAAATTTAATTTTTTCATCTGATAATAAATTTTGTATGAAATAAGAATATGTACTGTCATCTGTGTTCATTCTTTTATAGCTATTGGAATAAAGTATACAAATGAATAAACTAAAAATTCAATCACAATTGGGATCTTAACTTTTGCCATTGGAATTTTTTTGTTTAATGATTTTCAATGACTTTATTCGAATGTTATAGGACATAATCAAGACATTCTTATCTGATGCCAAAGTACTCAGAGCTACTAATCTTTCGATTTTTAGATAAAATCCTACTTTTTCAAGGGGTACGTTATCTTAAGTTATAGCATGTTATTGTTCTTGGTTTGTTTAACAATATTTTGTTTCATATTATTGATTTCGCTTACGCCGGATTATTTTTAAGATTAAAATACTTTATCGCAAGTTTGAGAAGCTTTTCATGCTATTGATTTAACGGAAATGCAAGTTTTAAACTCGTGGGACAAAATTTACGATACGCAGACAAAGTAAACTTTGACAGATACCGCAAATTTGTGAAACTTTTCACAACATTGATTTCACGGAATTTCAAGTTTAAACCTCGATAGACAAAGACTTCTGGTACAGACAAAGAGCGCTTTGATAATTCTGGATGACATTAATTTTAGCATTTTTATCTAATTTTATGAGAAAATATTTCTAACAAAATAATCTAAAAAATTTACTTGTTTGCGCCTTATAATAGAACAGGTATTTTCATTAATTATTTTGTCTTAATTTTTTCTTTTATATTATTAGAATGCAGTACAGACACTATATGTCAATAGTTTTATTATCATGGCTCGTTTATGTTTCAGCCGTTAGTAATCTTCTACTTATATAAAATCCATGTGTAGAAAAGTGTAGGTAACCATTCCGGGTTGAACCGTGCAATCTATATACGAGGGAAAGTCAGTAAGTAGGTCACAAACTGATGTGAGAGATCGGAAATTGGTAATAAATTGTTTCCAAATGTGCCAATAGGTGGCAGCAATAATCCAACTATAAGATGTTAATTTTGAATTTATGAGTCAGCAGTTATACAAGATGAGCAGGGTCGTTCAAAAGTTGTTGACGAAGAGCGTAGTGGTCGTCCAGTTTAGATTGCGACGGTAGAATCAGTGCGGAAGGTTGAGTAAATGGTTAGAGCTGACATTCGAACAATAGACAGGATAGCAACCATTTCCTCAGCCTTCTGCACTGATTCTTCTGTCGCAATCTTAACTGGACGACCATTTCGCTCTTCGTCAACAACTTTTTAACGACCTTGCTCATCTTGTACAACTGCTGTCTCATAAAGTCGAAAGTAACATATTATAGTTGGATTATGCTGCCACCTATTGGCATATTTGGGAACAATTTATTACTAATTTCCGACTTCTCATATCAGTTTGTGACCTACCGACTGCCTTTCCTTCGTATTTAAAACACAAGGTTGTTATTTAGTCATCTGCGCCGAGCTTTCTACTGAACCGATTTGGCTTATTATTTGTTTAAATGAAAGCTTCTCAGTTCTAGATGTGCTCGCACTAGCTATTTTTAAAAATATTCCCATTTTTACATTTTTTATTTTAATTTTAAAAGCTTTTGTGAAATTCCTAAAATTACTTAAACTGTTTCATATAAAAAAGAAATAATGAAAAATATTTTTCACGTGTTTTTTTTTTACTTTTTTTCCATCTGCAAGTTATTTTTGCTAAAATTTTTTATGCACGTGTACTTTATTTGTGGAGCAAACATTCAAACCATGCTTTCTCCTTTAGATACAAATTTTCAAAAAACACAAGAAACTGATAAATTAGAAAATAACTTGTATTTAATTCTAATTTTTATTGTGTATTTTTATTATTGATTATTAGAAAGAATTGAAAGCATACATAAGATATTAAACCTAAAACAAATTAATAAAATGCATTTAATATTTGGAGAAATCACGTTTTGACCGAATTCAAAGGAGGAAACATGTTTTGATTGTTTGATAAGTGGATAAAACGCTTTTTGAATGAAATAAGTTCTAACTCGCAAATACTACAAAAGCATTATTTTATTAGAGCAAATACTGAACTTTGGTTGATTATTTATAAAATAAAATGTCAGATTATGGTACCTAGTAGTATTCATTAAATATTTACTAAATAAATACTCGTTTGCCAAAAATCCACTTCAGATGTTAAAACCAATATCTTCATTTAGACAATCACACACTTCCCCCTCTTCTTCATTGCAGGCTGGTAAATCATAGATAATGTGGTTGTAACATTTGAAGACATCATCAGGTTGATTTTGCCACTGTTCACCATACATTACTTTCAAAAGTTTGTCAACATCTTTTTTCTTTTCAACTGATACAGCGTAGCTAAGAGGAAGAGATTCTGAAACAACCCTTTGAACACGGGCAACATAATTAATTTGCATTAAAGGGATCCCTTTTTAAGAAGAGTTACACCATATTCTTCACTTAGATCTTGAAATCTATAATTATGGATGCCTTTAACCTTAACAATTCTCTTATTTTTCTCTAAAAAAAATCCGTTTCATTTGTGATATGTATGGTAGGTTTTGAAAGTACACATTAAGTGACAACTGTGATTGGCAGACTGGGGAAATCACTGCTTGACTGAATGCGTGATTTTATTAACCAATTTCTTGATTTTTTTTTAAGTTCTGAGAAAATATTTGTATTAACAAAGATCTTGAGAATGTGTCCGTTTGAGTGATGAAATATATGTCGATCTGAATAAAGATACGGTAAAACCTTGATTATCCGAAATAATTGGAACCGACCCTCTTTAAATCAAAATTTTCGGATAATGGAGGATGCTTCATTTTTAAGATTAAAGAGAAATATATGCAATATTTCTTATTATGGTAACAAGTTCTTAATAAAAATAAAGCAATAGCAAATAGAAACAAGAATAAATTACCTGAATTAAATACCTTTTACATATATCACAAGGATTTAAAAAAATGTTTTATTTGTCTCAGTTTCGACTGCCTTTGCTTTGAAGCTCTATCACGGAGTTTTTTAATATTATTAGTTCACCAGTATCACAGTCTTTCTGCTGCTCCAGCCATGATAAACCTTTTTCAAAACATTCAAAAGCTTCAGAATTGCTAATTTGTTCGTTTTCTTCGCTCCATTCCGCAGCTTACGGGAGAACAAGTTAAATTTAAAGGAACTCTAAGAAAGGGGATCGAAAATATTTATATGTACTCTTAGATCGGAAAGGAGCGCTTGCACACAAGGAATATGATAGTTAAAAAAAGAAAAAAAAAAGCTTTCAAAATGAATTTTGTACACAAGGAATGTAATAATAATAATAATAATAAAAAAAACTTAGATTTCGGTTAAAAAAGTTTCGGATAAAAGAGGTTCTACTGTATTTATATGCCTTCGTAATGCATTTTTCTACTTAGTATTTTCTATCACTTTTAAATTTTTTTAGCTTAGTTTGGATGATTTTAACTGATTTTCATACATAATATTAGAAGAGAAGTATTTTAAAACATTGCAGGAAAACTAAAGCGATTATCCTAGGTCACCTAGTTTTTGATAAAATCGCATTTTTTCGTTAAATACGGACATTACTCTGCGGGAGCTGAGCATCGGAGTTGAAAGGTACTCAAGGTATCTTTCGACGCAAATTCATCCAAGGATTGGTAATAATAATTTTCAAAAAAAAAAAAATCGGTTATTAGTCGAGATATATTAGTTAAGTTTATCTAGAAAAGAGCGTCACGGTCCAAGATAAGGGCGCTGCAACCTCCTTTCGAAGCACGCTTAGAGCAATGCCAAGTTAAACTTTGTACAAGGTTGGTTGGTTAGTTGGTTGTATTTATGACGGCCAATTATCTGCACGAGGGATATAGGCCCAGGGGGGAGTGCCCTTCGTGGGGGTCTTTCTAAGGGAACCTAACCCGTATTAACGCTTGGAAATCCAAGGTTCGAAGAAAACCACGAAAACTCCGAACGATTAGGCCGACGGGCGCGATTGGGATCAAACCCAGCACCTCCCGTCTACCAGCTTCGAGAACAGAACCTCTCAGCCACTGGTGGGGCCTTTGTACAAGGCGTTTGTTTTCAGATAAAGCTAATCATAGTGATAATTAGTCAACGTATGGAACGAGCGCGAGTGAAACTCTCACTTGACCCGTTTCATTTTTAAATTTTGTATGCAGCTATAAAAAGGAACTAAATAATAATGCAATCCGTATTTAGAACTTAGTCTTTGTATTTTTTATTTTATTTTTCTTTAAACTATCTGTTTAGCGTCGTCCAGTACTTCGAGCAGACGTTATATAAATGATGATGCCAGTCCCGCCTAAGGTGAAGCATTCACAATTATAAATTGAGCCGTTTCCCTTCTTTATAAAAATTCCTATTTTTTTTTATTTTAAGAAAGGGGGTATCTTAAGTTATACTATCTTATTTTATTCTTAAATTAGCATTTCATTTAAAATAAGTATTTCCTTACATACGTTATTTGAGTATTACAAAACATAATATTTTACACGTAATCATAACGTAATTTAACGTATAATCATTATGTTACAAATGATTAAAGCCCATAAAATTTGACTAAAGTTAAATAACTTTAATTTTTCTTAAATTTATAATAAACTTTTTAAATTATAGAAATTTTTATAATATTAATTACTTTTCTTTTTTATAGGTAAGTGAAAAATCTCTTATTGAAATTCATTGTAGTTGGTAAGTTTTATCATTATTTTCATATTTTGTATGTAAATTGTGTATTATTTTGCCATATTCGTATTCGAAAAATAATAAAAGTGTACCATGAAATTTTTGCCAAACGTCAAATGACTGTCTAAACTGAATGGAGAAAAGTTAGCTTAAAGAAACTTGAATGTTCCAAGTTGCACAAGCAAATAATAAAAGAAAAATAAAATTTTTATAATTTTCTGAAATTTAGCTTGAATTTAGCCCGACGTTAATTTGGAAATAAATTGCACGATTTATTGTTTCCCGAAAACATTTTTCTTCTTTTGTGAGTAAATATCTTTTTTCATTTTGACTCATCGGTAAAATTTTACCCCAGATTAAATTGCCTTTTTTATTCAAATAGGTATATTTTTGTGTTTTAATGCATGGATTTTTTTTTATTACTTATCGTATTTATCGTTGGAAAATATCAGTTATGACTTATATAAATTATATGCTGACAAAAAAAAAAAAAAAAAAAAAAAAGATTTAAGAAAAATCTGTTTGTTTATAAACATAAAGAATATTACTTTAATACAGTTGGCTTTTGATGAAATTTCAGAAACTGTTTTAAAAATCTTTTTACTTAAATATCTTACTTCCTTGTAAATAAAATCATAAAATGAAATGCAAAATTCCATCTTCATTCAATCACAAAATACACACTATGAACACTAGATTATTTTTAACACAATTATTCTAATTGGTAAACAAATCATATCAGATGTAAATTTCCAACTGGGCGGAAAATGTCCGAACCAGGATCGAACCAAGGATCTCTTGGCTGAAGCCGCCAATGCAAAAAGTTCCACCAGATTCATCCGGGATAGATCAGGTTGAGGTTGATTTTTGACGGCCGATTATCTACTCGAGGGATATAGGCCCTAGGGGGAGTGCCCTCCGTGGGGGTCTTTCTAATGGAACCTAACCCGTATTTACGCACGGAAAATCCAAGGTTTCGAAGAAAACCTCGAAAACTCTGAAACGGTTAGCCCGACGGGCGCGATTGGGCTCGAACCCAGCACTCCCATCTACCAGCTTCGAGAGCAGAACCGCTCAGCCACTGGTGGGGCCCGGGATAGCTCAGATGGTAGAGCATTGGCGACTTCAGCCAAGAGATTCCTAGATCGAATCCTGGTCCGGACATTTTTCGCCCAGTTGGAAATTTACAGCTGATATGATTTATTTACCAATTAGAATGATTGTGTTAAAATTAATTTGGTGTAATTACGTATCCAGCGATTTCTGGAGTTCCATTACCTGCGATTTATCCTGTTGAGCTGAACCAAATTTCAGACCAGATGCTATTATAATAAATAAGGTAAGCTGGGAGAAAAAGTCGTTCCGGGAGTTCGTCCGGGGTAGCTCAGATTGTAGAGCATTGGCAGCTTCAGTCAAGAGATCCCTGGTTCGAATCCTGGTCCGGACATTTTTCACTCAGTTGGAAATTTACATCTGATACGCAATATGAACTTTAAAAAGATCATCGTTTTACTTAAAAGGCGACGAAAATAATAAAACAGACGTTGTAGCATGATGGCCGCGGGAAATGCAGGCCGAAAGTACTAAGAAGTATTTTTAAATAAAATGTATATTTTCAACTTTTTCATCTATTTTATAATTTTCGTTGCATTTTAAGTGAAGACGTACATGTATGTCTCCACTAGAGTCGTCTTGAAACATACACAATCTTGAGAAACATAACCTCTTCACTTATCAAGAAGTTATCATAGAGGAAAACGGGCTAATTGAGCAATAAATATATCTGTTCAACTTTATACTGAATTTGGTTAACAAAACTGACAATGAGATTTCATAAGTAATACGATTTTTTTTTTTTTTTAATTTACTTGCAAAAATCGAGAATAAGATTTTATTTTACCGTGTCGCTCCAACAAAAGATATCTAGACAGAACTGAGCACAGTGCCTTATGGGAGAATTAAATGTCGTACAGCAGATTTACGCTTGGCTGCAACACCGTATGTGCCAGATATTGAAGTATTCTATGTTGTCCGACCATTCTATAATATCCGAACTTACTCTCCATATAAGGATAAAAGACCTCCCCCCCCCCCCCCAAAAAAAAAAAAAAAAAAAAAAAAAAAAAAGCATCTGAGAACATTGATTTTGTTTTGGCGGACGTTTTCTCGTGGTTTAGTTTCTAAATAATTATTTTGTTGTTACTTTTAGAAGTATAATACTGGGAAGGACAAAAATGAATAATGGTAAAAATGGTGTTTTTAACATTTTTTTTTTTTTTTTTTTTTTTTTTAATGACCATTTAATGTTTATCTCAAATTACATAACTGCAATTCATGTACTTCCAAACAATTTCCGTTTAAAATAGGTTAGTTAGGAGTGGGTACCGATTATTGAAAATTCACCGCTTTGATTTACGCTTGATAAAACCGCAAACTAGTAAATATAATAAAAAAAATTATATTGACTCTGTTATTTTTTAAGTTATGGCACCAGTTACGAAACAAAAGCATACTAATTTAAGCTGTTTTTAATTATTTCTAAATTGTTTTCTTAACTTAAAATCATAATTTAATTGATATTAAACTATTAAAAGATAAAACACTATTAAAAAATATATGTATTACTTTTTATTTGTATTTAAATTTTCTATTTTTTAATGTTTAAAATAATTCATTATTGCAGTTTTAAAGCCAGTTGGCGCATTTTGGCGAGCGTGGTTTGGCGCATAATGAACTCCATTATTTTTGCAATGCGTAAGCAGTTGCAACTTCAAATATGACTTGGCGATTTATCACCTGCAGACGATAGGTGAAATTACAGGCAGTGAAATGCCTTAAGTATAAATTAATAAGTTGGTTTTATGTTCTAAAATTTTTTAATATGTTGCATTGTCATCGGAAGCAGATTTGTGAACATAATTTTTATAATCCAAGCATATCAGGGAGTGGATAAAAAATCATTACAAAATTCTATCTTTATGAACAAAAACCTATTAAATAAAAGAAGGTGTTAATAAAGAAAAAAAAAACTATCGCAAAATCTTCAACATTTTTTTCTTTAAATCTCTGCAAGTAAACAATGTAATCTTCTATATTTATTTTAGTTTGTTTTCAGTGCATCGTTGCTTTGGGAAATCTTTCAGCAGGATTTAATTTTTTTCAGAATTACTCAATGCATTGCAGTATTTCCTTCGCTTTATTTACTAAGTCACTTTCTATCGTTTATTTTAAGTAAACAAATGCATATATGGTTTTTTTTTTCTGAATACCATAAATTTCATAAGAAAAAATATGCCTCGGAGTAAATTTTGTTTAAGGAATTTATGGTAAAAGGGGGGGGGGGATGTATTTACTTTTTAATAAATTGGTTACTGTTGCTTTTAATAATATTAGGCAATCTAATCGGGACTTTCCGTGTTACAGAATATCGGTGAAAATCACTTTGTTTAATTGAAAAATCAAACGGATTTTTTTTTTTCATTTAATATTGTGACGTTTTATCTGAGAGGACTCCGAGACCAGATGTCCCATAACGAAATAAACATCGTTAATTGGAACCTCCAGATGCCTGCTATAACTTCACATGTCACTGTTTCACAAAAAACCAGATGGAATATGTAAACAGTTTTAATCATGTAAATATCGCGAGAAAAAGCGCTACGTAGAAATGGTATAAACTGAACTTGATGACTAAGATGAGTCAAGACCTCACGTGGGGTATCTAGGAGATGAACTGATCTCTGAAAAACAAGGCCCCGTAAGAGTAGTCTCTGCTGTGACACGACCCCAGACGGTCATGTTTTCTCGGCTGTGCCGAAAGGAGCGTCTCGCTCCGGAAAAGATTAATTTTTTTGCCGTGTAAATAATAATGTGTGCTTGTTATATGTGTGTCCGAGTGTCGTCTAATAAAAAAACTCTGAAAAAAAACGAACGCCAAGTTCTTTTAATTTCTAGTTAAGATTCTTTCTTAAGTGAGTTCTTATACATGTATTTTTTAGATTGTTCACCAACACCAAAAAGCGTTTTAAAATCAACAAGAAAGAAAAATCATGCTTCAAGCATAGGTTATGACACACTTCCCAACACATTCAGAATAATGTAACAAAACTTCATAGTTTAATAAGTTAAAATATTATGCCTAATTCAACCATATGGAAACGCATAACACACTTGAAAACCCAATTTCAGCTGTTTCCATCTACAATCTGAAAATTATTCGAATACTTTGAGCAGCACTATATATCATTAAAACAGTTAAATTTAAAAGCGCAAGCCGAAATTGAAAACGCACTTCAGCAATTATTACTCAAAGGCAGTATTGTAACAGATTTTTTTGTGTGTCCCTGTAAATGAACGACAAGTGCTATAAATAACCTATTCTATCGTAAACATATTGTAGTGAAATTCAGTGAGTTACATTAGTTTAAATACATTTTAAACATCTTAATGTCATTAAAATACTCGGCAAACGATTTTTTCCCTTATATCAGGGTTGGCGAACTTTTTGTTGCCGCGTGCCAAATTTGATTAAAAAATATTTTACGTAACCATGACGTGCCAACTAAAAAAAAAAAAAAAAAAATAGTAGGTCGGAAAATATTTACTAAAAATAACTTAAAATTTTCTATTATGATTTAAAAAATAGGAGGAACATACATGTAGGTATTATACGCTATAATAATTATGGAAACAAATATATTTTAGAAATTTATTAAAAAACAATTAATGCGATGCAATTTGATTTCTGTTGTTGCATTTTAATCTCAAGTTAATTTTAATGCAAACTGAACTGGATTTGTCTCATAAGTGCTTTGTTTGAGTTTTGATATTATTCATTTGTGAAAGTAGTGATTCGAAAGCATAGATATACAGAAAAAACTTAAAATGACAAGCATCAGTTTCTCTGAATAGCTCTGAAATAAATTCCAAAGTTGCCATAATTTTACCATCGGAATTTAGTAATCTCTATTTACCAATCCTTGCCGATAGTTTTCAAATATCGTCTTTGTTTGAAAAAATTTTGAGACCATAATTAATTAGATTGTAATATAATATAGTGCAATTAATTTTTTCAATTTCCATTTAATCGAATTTAGAAAAGATCAGTCGCGATTTTGTATAATCTCACTTTATTTCTGTTAGACCCATGAGCAAGGACGTGCCAAAATTATTCTTTCGCGTGCCAAAAGTGGCACGCGTGCTATAGGTTCGCCATCCCTGCCTTGTACCATTATGTAATGGAATTATTTTCGGTAGCCCTGTAAATGAAATATTAATCCTACATGCTTCATATGCAATACCAAACATGCTTTGGTGACCCTAAATAACCTTTATCAATTGCTTGAAAATCCGAGTATATTTACGGGAGTTAGAGCGTGGACAGACGGCCAGACAAACCGAATGCATAAACCCTTTTTAACTTTGTTGGAAAGTATTAAAAATGTAAAGTGCGAATTTAAATAACATTTTGAAATTTATTAAAAGTTGTTCTTTCGTATTAACTGTATGCCATGAATTAATAGCCGAAAAAAATCGCCAAAAATTTCGCTATTTACTGCAGTCGTTTTTATTCTGGTAATTTCAGTGGTTTATGCTCTTAGTTCAGTTACATGTATCTCATATTTGTGATACACCATTTTATTTATTTAGTGTTGACGGTTTAATTTCGTTATTAAATATTAGGCAGAAACAAAGCCTGGACTATTTATATTGTGTAAAATGCAAACGGATTAATCTGTCGTAATCGAGTTGCACGCAATGGAGATTTTTTAACAAATCACGCATGAAAATTATTTTTAAAAGCTTCAAAAATCTGCAACTTGAAATACAGTTTTCAAACAAATTGCATTTGAAATGTCTGTTTTCTTTTGTTTATTCCAAAGTGTAAAAATTGAAATTGTGTGACCTTCAGAATAAAAAAATTACAATAAAAGAGACATTTATTGGTCAATTATTCCCACTAGCAATATGATGTCACGGACTTTTTTTTTAATTATGATATAGTTTATAATGAAAAAAAAAAGTAATATTAGAATTTTTATAAATTCCGTGTAAACGTTTAAATAATGCTATCATCTAGAATTCAGATTCTTTTTCTAGTTGTGTAAATAATTAAAAAATATATAAATATATCACATAAAAATTTTTCTATATTCCTTCTTTAAAACTGAGCCAGTAATCAATGCAGTCTTCTATATTTATTTTAGTTTGTGTTCGGTGCATCATTGCTTTGGGAAATCTTTCATCAGGATTTTTTTTCTCAAATGTTTTATGCATTGCAGTATTTCTTTCGGTGGTTATTTACTAAATCACATTCTTTCGTTTATTTTTTTAAGTAAACATATATATATTTTTTTTCGGAAAACCGTAAATCAGGGTTCAATCCAGACTTTTCAGGCTACAGAGAATAGATGAAAACCACTTTTTTTTTTTTTTTTATTGAAAATTCTAACAGATGTTTTACTTTTGATATTTTTTTAGATTGCCCACTAACGCTACCAGAAAGCATTTTTATAAGAAAAATGTCAATTATGTATTCAAATAACATTTTGAAATTTATGAAAAACTACCCTCCCGTACTAACTGCATGCCTGAAATTAATAGCCAAAAAAGCTGCTACTTATAGTAGCCTTTGTGATTCCAGGCTCGGACTGGCCCGCCGGCCCATCGGCCCGAGGGCCGGTGCGCCCTCGTCAAGGGAAAAATTCGCGCCCTAAGCTGCACCAATATTTTTACCTCTTCGAACATTTTGACTTATGTACTAAATTTCGAGAATTCGTTTAAGGAGTAACAATCAGTTTCATAGACAAACAGCACTATTTTTTGTTATCACAAAGAAAATAAAGATAGGATCGAAAATCAAAGTCGGCCTGCGATTCAGAGTGAAAACATGCATCCAGGGAAAGCTTTAATAGCCATGGCGCCCTGGGCTAGATTTTTTTTCATCAGTTCTTTGAATGATATATTATAGAAAGCCAGCCTTGAATACACTTATAATTGAAATTTTGAAAACAGCTTGAGAAAACAAAGAAAGATGTATCAGAAAGCAAAAAAACTTTTTGTGGGGGTTTTATTGCTGCTAAAAAAATATGATCTTTCTTTTCGAGGAATAAAAATTTGATGACACTTCTAGATTACAATCCTGCAAGCTGTGAAATCTTGCAGCCAGCGCTTTTCCATTCACAGTATTTACACCACAAAGTTCGGTTAATACTAATCTTGTCTTTAATTACATACTTTTCATGATAAAATAACTATTAGAAAAACTTGTATGTATTTAAAAAGATTGTTTAATCTAATCACGACAAAATCTGTCATTAAATAAAGACAATATTTAAAAATATGATAGATTTTTTGAATAAAAAAACTACATCAAAACTCCAGTTATCCGAATCAATTGGGACCGGACCCCATTCGGATAATTTAATTTTTTTCCGAAAAAAGGGTCTATTTTAATTAATTACTGTATGTATGTTGAAAATGGGAGAAAAAAATATTTTTAAAGAAAAAGAGATTTTAAATCCTTCTATATATATAAAAAAGTTTTGATTTGGAAATGGACCAATGAAAATCTGCGTAGATCATCCGGGTATACACCTACTAGATCGGCATCCATATTTTTTATGACCGGGGGGTCCTTCTCCGTTAATATTAAGAAAACTGTTTCATACAAAAATATGAAAATCGGTAGTATTATAGAGACATGTTTGTTAAACACGCGGATGCAAACAGTTTTTAAATCGAATAATTATTTTAAGAGATATTTAATGTTAAAGATGGTCAAAATCGTTCCATTAAAAAAGTTTTATAGGAAAAAAACTATACGTAGGAGTTTAAACAATTTTAGATCATTTTATACATTGGAAGTTCCAGTTGTGCAGACTGCAATTATCTTTTTAATTTGACTCATTCTTTGAGGATTTATTTCCATTTTAAATTCAAATTTTCAGCATTTCGAGAGATATTTTTTACACATTTTAGAAAGGGTAGCGGTCGTTGCAGCAACTGGGAACCTGAAAATTTGAGCATGCGCATCAGCTCTGGGTTTTTGCCTGTGTAAAGAACCAGATCGAAAATAAACACCGTTTTAAAAAATATATACCTATTTTTTAATTATTGATTAAAGTTAGGTATTTTTTTATTAGTAATAATAATAACGACTAAACAAAGTCATTTGATAAATTTAAGAGTATTCTTATAATTAATAAATAAGCAAAAAATCTTATCAGGTTTGTTTTCATGATTGTTTACATCAGTTGGCAGAAAATCTCTCTTTCTGAAGCCTAAAAAAAGTGACAAGGCTCATATTCTCGAAAAATACCGAATTTTGCTTCGTGTTTTCACTTAATTCTTGTGTAAAATAATCATATATATTTTTGCTGTTGTTTTTAAGAAAAAATAACGGCACAGATGTCATATACGCACCTCGTTGGCGAGATTTTTTTCTGACCCCAATGTCATATACGCTCCGGGGTACTTAACTGGCGCCAAAGTGTCGTTATTTTGCTTGATATGGTAACCGGTTGTTGTTTATTTATTGATAAATTGTTTATTTACTTTTATTTTCTTTTTAAAATTATATAAATTGTTTTGTTCTGTAGTTATTAATTAAACATTTTTTTATTTAATGTTATTCTCTTTTTAAAAATATATATGTAACTGGTATTCGAAAACGAGGTTTTCACCAAATTGTATTTAGAAAAAAATCGCGCCATCGTAGTGCGTATATGGCATCTGTGCCACAATAATATCTACAAATGAGTCTTACTTTTTATTGTTTTTATTTAACAAAAATATAAAATTACATAAGTTATCAGAACTTTAACATAATGGTAAAAGAAGTTATTTTAAGCATTTCATTTTAGTAGTTTATATTTTTGTAATTTTTAATTTTTCTTGAATTTTCTTTTTTAAAACGCTGATAAAATCCCTTTAGTTTTGAAAGTAACCGCCACACTGGTTTGTTTATCTCGTAGTTTGAGATTGGCAATCATTTACAAAAATGGCATTTTGGCGCGTTTTGAAAAAAAGTGCCAATTCAATCTGCAGACATATAACGATTTGGCGAGACGATAAATAGATTTTTGTTATTACCAGTTTGTTGTTACCAGATCGTGGCTTTAACGAGGTTTGTCCATTTTAGAGATTGCTTCATAGCTAGTTTCGTGTGTCCAGTGACGTTTTTTTCGGTTTCATGGGCGCGGAGCGCTCATACACGCGTTACTGACCGCGCCATTGACGAGTTTCGAGCGTTTTAGAGATTGCTGTACAGCGAGTTCTGTGTGTCCAGTGATGGTTTTTTTTTTTTTTTTTTCGGTTTCATGGGCGCGGAGAGCTCATACGCGCGTTACTGACCGCGGCATTGACGAGTTTCGTGCATTTTAGTGATTGCTGCACAGCGAGTTTCGAGTGTCCAGTGATGTTTTTTTCGGTTTCATACGCGTGTTACTGACCGTGGCATTGACGATTTTTGAGATTGCTGCGCAGCGAGTTTCGTGTATCCAGTAATGTTTTTTTTTTTCTTTTTTTCTTTTTTTTTTTTTTTTTTGTAAAATAATCATATTTTTTTCTGTTGTTGTTTTTATGAAGAAAAAAATCTATGAATAAGTCTAATTTTTTATTGTTTTTATTTAATATAAATATAAAACTGCATAAGTTGTCACAACTTTAGAATTTAGAAAATGTTTCATTTTCATAGTCTTTAATCTGTTGTTATCCTTCTTCAATGGAGTCAACTACTAAAACATTCATTATTGTATAGCTAGATTTCCTTTTTTTTTTAAACAGTGTTTATTTTCGATCTGGTTCTTCACTCAGGCAAAAATCCAGAACTGATGCGCATGCTCAAATTTTCAGGTTCCCAGTTGCTGCAACGACCGCTACCCTTTTAGAAAAGGGCAATTATTTTAAACTGTTGCCAATTTTAAAAACAGCACAAAGATTAATATTTCCTGCAAATAAAAAATGTATTTACACGTGGCTATTATAAACAGAAAGAAACTTTCAAATTAGAATTAAGTGATTACGTGTTAAAAATCAGGAAAATATTGAAAATTACATCATAAAAACTACAGTTACACTTGAATTTTAAAAGGGAAAGAAAATTTTTAAATACTAAATTCATTATTATGCGCTAAAAGTCACAAATGAAGGAAATTATGCCATATTTAAAAAGGCCAAATAAATAAAAGATGGCAAAACTCTTCAAATTAAAAAATATATTTGCATATTTCATATTTTGAGATAATCTTTTCAACTATTATCGTGAAGTCTAAGACAGCGCAAATAATATTTCCTTTCTAACAACAAAAGAATTTTCATGTGAATATTAAAAAGAGAAAGGAAACTTTGGTGAAAATTACATCAGATTTAAAACGATACATTTAAAAGAACTTTCTCATAGCGTTGTTAAAAATTACCGAGAGACAAAGACTCTGTGTACTTAATTCATTTTACATTAGCTTACTTTCAAATTTTTAACTAATTTTTAACATTTTCCAATAAAGTTGAAAAGTGTTATTGATTTCGGTTCATCTGTTCGCGCTCTAACTCTCGTAAATATACTCGGACCGCACTGAAATTTTTGGTTATTGACGTTTAGCCTAGCACGAACGACGAACCCTATTTCAAATGAAGTTTGTAGCGTGTTTAGTTCATTTACAGGGACAGTCAAAAGTATTCCGTTACATTACGGCCAATGGGAAAAAATCATTTCAAATGAATTTTAAAGATGTTACACCTTTTCAAACATAGTAAAAAATATGCATTTACGAAGTGCACTGAAATATGTAGAATATTCTGTAGCATATGCGGTGCAATGAATAGTTACTATTCATTTACAAGGCTACACAAAAGAATTCCATTACAAATGGTATAGGGAGAAATTGTTTGCGGCGTATTTTAATTATACAAATTCATATATAATAAAATTGATATACTTCGGTGAGGCTTATTTAAGTTATTTCATGCATAATACGAAGTGCATAGCATTTACAGGAACATACAAAACATTTCAGACAAGTATTTTCTATCCGAAGTACTGTATATCAGCGGCGATGGCAGGGAATGCATTCTTAATTATGATATGCGCTTTTAAGTTTCACTATATTTATGCATACTATATGGTGTGTGTAAATATTATAGTTGATATACAGGGTTACGCAAAAGAATTCGTAAAGGTTACTGAGTATAATCGTAAATTGCTGAAAGGTGGGTTTAAAATGTGTTATGTTGAACTGCATGTAGTTTTCTATGAAATATTTGTAGAATATAGATAAAATGATATACAGGGCCACGCAAAGAATTGGTACATGACTGCCTATAGATGATAAATTCTGGAAATGCGATTTCAGTAATTTTAAGAGTGATTTAGTTTGAATTAAAGTTTAGCTAAATAGTGGCGTGTAATAAAGGTACTGGGTAAACAACAGGGCTGAACAAAAGTATTCAAGTATGTTTCCATCTATTAGTATAAATTGCTGAAAGAGAAATTTCAACCTGTTATGCGTTTTCTTGATAAACTAAATTTTCTATTATATAGTATATATATCAGCCTACAGATCAAATACAGGGCTGTTCGGAAGAATTGGAATAAATATTTGGCTATGGATGGTAACTGCTGAAATCAGTTTTTTAAGTGTTTAGTTAGTTATCTTATTTACCTTATTTCCCTAAATAACGAAGTTTTGTTAAAGCTTTCAGGGAGTGTTGGAAAGTGTTTCATAATCTATGCCGTACGCATGATTTTTCTTTCTTGCTTTCAATCAAAGACAAAAACAGCCATTGTATCTCTTAGCAACGGCTGATTTCGTCTTAAAAATCTCCAATCAAAGGAAAATGAATGAAAACCCGTTTACAGGGAGACCGTCACTGTTTTTTTAAATTATAATTCAATCTTTTTAAGGCCGATGAAATTAGCATGCTTTTAGAATCTGAAGTGTCTGAACGGGGGTTGGCGAGCGTAGCTCGTAGGGGGCAGCGCCTCCTAGTTAATTAAATGAAAAGGCAACACTTTTACATGTTAAGCGTACTTATAAGTGCGTACATTAGTACAGTATGTACGTACCGTACTGTAAATGAAAGTCATTGCTTGCTGAACATCTCGGTCAAAGTAATCTGTTTGACACTCTTCCTCCGTTTTCGGGCAGCCAAGTCGCACATCCGCTTGACCGTGAGAAGTTGCATGTGGTCACACTTGGGCTGACGCTCCATCCTCTTCAACTCACTTTCAAGGCCGACAAATGCTTCACTCTGATGGTCTCGTGTCAGCTTCAACTTCGGCATTAAGATCATCTTCTTCCTCGGCGCTTTCTTCTTTGACACTTTCAATAAGTTCATCATCATTTAGAATCTGAATTCGCAGTACGTTTCCGTCTTAATTTTTTTTCCGAATCTCTAAAAGCGATTCGGATAGTCGGAGTTCGGATAATTGGAGTTCTATTGTATATGTTATATGACATCAGTCACCTATTACAGGCAAATCTATGTTCAACTTACTGGAATTTTTAGATATTACATTATTCGTTTTAGAAAAAAAGATATAATAAGCCCTTTTCATACTTGGGACTGTGCGAATGTGTTAAACCTTGTTAAACCAGATACAACACAAGCCATTAAAATTGATTTGTATTCGTTAAAATTTTTGCGCCCTCTGAAAATCCAAGGTCTGCGCCCTTTTGCCTGGCCCAGTCCGACCCTGTGTGATTCTGATAATTTAAGCAGTTCTGGACTATATATCTGTTAGATTCATTTTATTTATATAATTTTATTTATTTATTGATGAGTTTTAAATTCGTTATTGAATATTTACCGGTAACAAATGCTTAACTATTTTATATTGTTTTAAGTGTACGCGAGTTATTCTTTCGTAATCGAATTGCACACAATATATAGTTTTTTTTTTAAATCATGATTGAATTTTTTTTAAAACCATCAAACATCTGTAAATTGAGATACTGTTTTCAAACAAATTGCATTTGAATATTTTTTTCTATTCCAATGTGCAGAGAAATTGCGCGATATGTAGAATTAAAAAAAAAATTACAGTAAAAGCTAAATTTATTAGTTAATTGTTTCCCCGCGAATATGATGTGAGCTTTACTCATACACTTGATATTCCTATTTAACATAGTGTAAAGAAGTCGAAAGTTGTACGTCAAACGTGGCAAATGGGGTGCGTTCGTACTCTAACTAGTTTTATAAATATTCAGATCTTGGCGCAATAGCTGTTGCACTTTTATGCAAAAATGCATGAATACAAAATTTATTACGATTCTATATATTAAATTCAGTAAGTAATACGGAAATAATATGATATCCATCTTAAATAGGACGTCACCATGGCAACCTAGAATCCCAACCATCATAGACATCTATAAGCCTTATCAAAACAGTGTTTATAGATAGGAACTAACAATTAAACACAACTTAAAAGTCATCAATACAAGTAAATAAAAAAAATAGGTAAGTAATATAAAAAATAGTTTTACATCGATGAGAAATAATTAATTAGTTCGCTTTTTACGCAGTCGGGATTTTTGATTTTTTAAGTTTAAATTTTACTTGTCTAATTTGTGTGTAAGTAATCCTTAAATAAATAAAATATATGTATTACATGAAAGATTTTATATTCATTCTTTAAAACTATGTAAATAAAATATGTAATCTTCTAAAATTGTTTTCCTTTGTGTTCGACGTATCATTGCTTCGGGAAAGAATTGAACACAATTTAGAGTTTTTAGATTGCGTAGGTATTGCGCTATTTTGGTGGTTATTGTCTAAATCGTTTTCTTTCTTATTATTCAGTAATTTTTTTTCTCTTTTCAAACCGTAACTCACCAAAACAAATATAAATCCCCAGATGAAATTGATTTTGTCGTTGATACAGAAATATTTCTGCATTTTATTATTTAAATTATTTTATTTTATTACTTGTAGAGAAATTGCAACGCAAAAAAATTAACATTAGAAATTTTCTAAAATCTGTGAGAATGCACAATATAAGCTTTAAAAAGCTCACTGTTTTAATTAAAAGGCGACAAAAATAATGTAGACGTTGCAAGTTAAAAATATACATTTTACTTAAATTTATTAGTACTAACGGCCTGCAGTCCCGTGGCCATCGTCACAAAATATTTTTAGCATTAATTGCTGTTCCATTAAATGGAAATACTTCACATCTTCTGAATTGGGGAGTCTATAATTATTAGGGTAACTAAAAGTAGAAGTAGCTGTGCTGTGCCATGGGCTGAACTTACAGAAAAATATTTAACGGCCGTTCCATTTATTTTAATACGTCAATTTGTTCGCATGTGTCACTTTCATTTTAAATGCATACTGCTCAAAAGTTGTCTTTCTTCTATTAAATCCTATCATACGTAATTAATTCAATGATATTCCGTGATAGGTAATGGTTCTAGATTTCCATGGTGATTATTCCATTAAATCGTATGATACGTAATTAATTCAATGATATCTCCTGATAAGTAATGATTCTAGGTTGCCATGTTGATTACTTCCTTTTTAAGATGGAGTTTTATTATTTTCGTATTACTGAATTTAATATGTATAATCGTAATAAATTTTTTTTTATGCATTTTTGTATGAGAGTCCAACAGCTATTGCACGAAAGTCTGAATATTTATAAAACTATTTACAGTGCACATCCTTTACCACCTTTTACGTGCTATTTCCGGCTTATTCTTTTTTAAAAAAAAAATACACATGTAATCTATGTAGTCTTCCAAATTTATCTTATTTCGTGTTCAGTACATCATTTCTTTTGGAAAGATTTCAATAAAATTTATATTTTTTCAACTGATTTGTGTATAGCATTATTTCCCCGTGGCTGTTGTTTCCTAAATCACTTTCTCCCTTTTTTCCATAAACAAATATTTTATTTGAACTATAAATCACGAAAACAAATAAAGCCACATTTCTGTATTTTATTCTTGAAATAGCACTACTAATTACCTTTTGTGTGCAACTAACACAACCTGCAAAATTTGGGTTGTCATATCTTCTTGCTTTTGATAATTGATTCTTATGTATTATGTAGCGCTGAAATTGTAAATGACCTTAATGTTTAACCATCTCTTCAGGTTTTTTTCGCAAAACGTAAATTTCAAAGTTAAAAAAATAAAAAAAATAGCAGAAATATGATATTGTAAAATATATGTGGATTGTTGCGTTTTTAGCTTTAGATAATTAATTCTTATGTATCTCGTAGCTCTGAAATCAAAAATGACCTTAATTTTTAATCATCACGTCAGGTTTTTTCGCAAATCGTAATTTTCAAAGTAAAAAAAAAAAAAAAAAAAAAAAAAAAAGAGAGAATCTGATACTATAAAATAGATGTGATAGTTGTGTTTTTTAGCTTTTGATAATTGATTCTTATGTATTTCGTTAGCTCTGAATTCAGAAATTACCTTCCTTTTTTAGAATGCAAGATGCATTTTTCTAAAAAAGTCGCAATATTGTGAAAATCTGGTAGGGGAGCCCGCGCACACTTTCCATAGTGGCAAGTTTTCCTACTCGCTTTAGTTTTTAAATGAGCTGCTAGTTGGCGCTAGCGAATGAACTGGCTGAAGTGGCAACATCTTACACGCCATCTACAAAAGTTATAGTTTAATAGCTGCTGTCACTTCGTCAGGAGAGCTGTTTTTTCTCATTTTTTCAATGGTGAATAAAATTTTAGGTCTTTATTAAAACGTAAAATAAACGTACTAGAGTTAAACTTATTGTTTTGAAATTGCACGCACTAAAAAAGGGTTTCCTTCTTAAGGTAACTATGTGTTTGTTTCGCAAATAACTTATACCGCTGTTCGTCCAGGTACTGTAAAAGTTCAAATATGGCGACGGGGCAGGTTTTCCAACAACATACGGGGCATGTTTTCCAACATGTTTCTCGTTGGAAAACGTCCCCCTTCCTAAATCAACTAGTCTTATTGTATCAAAAATGTATTTGTGTAGTAAAATCGATCAAATAACCATATATACTACGAAGCCGTTTGATCATTTAGTCATTTCAGTAAAACTATCAATACAATAAACAAGGTAAATTCAAAAATATAATAAAACGTCAATTTTTTCTAAAATGGGTTCATTTAATGAATCCATTTTATGTTAATTATGCCTTTATAGTCATAAGCTACAACACTGAGATCGCAGTGTGCATGGACCACTCAAAAAGCAAATTAACTGTGCTTAGAGCTGCGGGCGTTAATGCATAGTCAATATTATGGCGGGTTTTAATCGTTAGAGAATTTTCCCGCTGAATCTTGAAATATTTACAGACTCTGCTTTTATGCCATCCTACTTTTCTGACAGGCCAGCTCCTGCCGCACCAAATCTTGAAAGCACCAACAATCCTGAAAAAATTTCAAACTTTCCTCAATAATCAATTGAAAAAACGAAAAAAAAAAACCGGTTTCCAAATAGTCGTTGTAATTTGATAAATTGCGTTTTTTTTTTTTTTTTTATAATTTATTTTATTTCATGTGTGTAAATTTCCTTGAACCACTCATCCTCTGCCTCGAGCTTTCCCTTTTATATTCTCTATGTAGTTCATCTATGTGTCCTGTTTTATTTTGTCCATTGATAAGGCTGGAAATTGGTCGCAGATGTATTTAAAACATTTGCTATCTTTTGGTAAAGCTTTGACAGATTTTCGCTATTTTTAACCCCCGTTACGGTATGAAATTTCTTTCTCCCAGCTTATTTTGAGTATCTCCAAAAAATAATGTTATCTTACAGAAGCTAGCCGTAAAACAAAGCAGTACGATTAAATACTCTATAGCAATTTTTTAAACTTCTAAGCATTTTCAACTTTTATACCGTCGTATTTGAAAAAAAAAGTACTCTTAAATGCAATTTGTTTGAAAACTGCACCTCCATTTGTTTTTGAAATATATTTTTGTATTTTTTGGAGCGATTTGCTTAATATTGGCAACGGAAGTACTCCATTTCTGTAGAAAGTAAAGGAGAAATAGATGTAAAATAGTAATTATATATTTTTGTTGCCATTTTTCCCTAACAGCCGAAAGAAAATATAATTAAAATAAGTGCTATTTAAAAAAATATATAAACGAATGATTCCTGTTAAAACATGGAGCTATTATAAACTATATTTAATTTAAAGTATCTGTATGTTACAAGCAAATGAAGGCCTATGAATCATTAGTCAGCCGTTTTTTTTTTTTTTTTTTTTTTTTTTTTCTGGTCTAGCTTCTTTAATGACGGCATCTTTTTGCTGCATTTGTGTATTATTTCGCGATAGTGACATCCTATGCTACTTTACTATAGATGGTTAGAGTGGATCGTAAATGTGGAATGCTTAAGCGGATGCAAAGGACGCCATTTTACATAAAATAAAAGCGTGTGCTGTAAATCTTAAAATTGAAATATATTTTATACTATTTATATACACATATATTTTTCTTTTCATCGGGGGCGACACTAAATTATGTAAAGCAGAATTCCTGTTTTCTAGTTTTACTTTTTAGCTTTGAAATTTACGATTTTCGACAATTCCTGACATGGTGATGAAAAATGAGTTATTTTCGGATTCAACGCTAAAAAATACATAATCAATTATGGAAAGTTGAACATAACCATCTCATCTATTTTATAGTATCAGATTTTCGATATTTTTTTTACTTTTTATCTTTGAAGTATACTTGCGAAAAATACTGATTTGATGGTTAAAACAATGATCATTTTCGGATTCAGCGCAAAAAAATAAATAAAAGTCGATTATTAAAAGTTAGAAAACACAACCATCGCGGGCTTGTGTAATCAGTATTAAAAATTTAATATGTATCTACATACCCAAGAATAATATAAAATCAATATTAGAATTTTATAGATTATATACAAATATTTAAAAAATCAGCACAATAAAAAACTTGTTAATTGAAGTACGTAATAAATTGCGTAAATAAAAAAGAAAGTAATCGAGAGGAGGGGGGGGGGGATTTCTTATAAAAATGTTTAATATTGCACAAGTAAAAAAATGTATTCTAAGTTTATTTACACAAGTAAAAACAAACGTATCAGAATTAATTTTCTTTTGTGTTTGCTGTATCATTATTTTTGTAGAATTGTCTATAATTTATAGTTTTTCATTGCATTTTTTCCCTAAAGCATTGTTTTCTAAATCAGTTTTATTCTATTTCCCGATAAACAAATATTTTTTTTGGAATTATAAATCACCAAAGCAAATAAAGCCACAGAATTGTTTGTTTTTGATAAATCATTTTTTGCGTTTCGCTTATTTCAGATAACATAAATAATGCTACAGATAGCAGAAATTATTTTCAAAAAATAACAGTTTTTATAAATTGTAGGATGAACATTTTTTAGAACTAATGTATGCGAGATTTATAAATCTTACGCATACGCTTAGAACAATAGTTTAGTAAAAAACCATATTAATTAATATACACATTGCTTTTGGTCAATTTTAGAATTTGACACATTTCTTAAACATGAAAATTTCTTAATTTCTTAATTCATGAATTTTTTAAACATGAAAATGTTTACTTGACGAATCTGTAGCATCCTAAAAATATACGAGGTTGTATCAATAAGTTTTTGCACCCACATCGAAATAATTGAGTGAAATTTATGAAATTGCTAAATTGTATTAGTCCTTTTCTATATAATCACCGTGCACAGTAACACATTTCTGTAAACGGTATTTCAAAGAGAGAGAGAGGGCAGTATGTATTCCAGGAGGCGAGATAGTAGACCCAAAGGGGGCATTTTTTAAAACTTTTACCGACCCCCACATGTGACATATTGTTGAAAAAGCCTGTGACCACTTATTCATGCTATGCACCTCCGGAGCCCATCCCCCCAAATTTGCCCTCCGCGGGGAAAAATTGGAGGAAGGGCTCGGGAGGTGCATAGCATGAATAAGTGGTCACATACCTTTCCAACAATATGTCGCACTATCGCGCCTCCTGGAATACATCCTCCCTCCTCTCTTTGAAATACCGTTTGCAGAAATATGTTACTGTGCACGTAGACTATATAGAAAAGGGCTGATACAAGGTAGCAATTTCATAAATTTCACTCAGCTATTTTTATGTGAGGGGAGAAACACTTATATGTATATGTCATATAATGTCCCATAATATGTCCCTCGTATATGTCAAGTTCAGAAAACTGATTAATACATTATAAAAACTACTGGAAAAACTTTATCTTAAAATCTTTTTTTTAATTTCGGAAATATATTGGTTTCTGATGTTTATAAAGATATAAAACTCCTTTCGGAATTGTGGATATTTCAGAAGGACTTATTGTATATTTCCGTTGAGTAAATATATTATCTTTATTTTATTTATTTTATTTTTTGTTATTGCGTCTTTATGAAATTACTTTTTCATTATAAATGTTTCATAAATATGATGTATATATGTTAAAAACATTTAAACTTGCTTAATGGTACACATAAACAAGAACTTTTTATGAACTTGCACAAATAAAATTAAAGCATAATTTCGATGTTTCGAAATGCTTCTGCAGTCGTCTTCAGGATAAATATGATGATGAAATATTTAAAAGTATAGAGACGAAAGCTTCTAGTCGAGTCAATTATATGAATGGAAAACTGCAGTAGAAAAGCGTATGTCGGAAAACAGCAGTTCGAAACGTCGATATTATGCTTTATCATTAATTTTATTTGTACAAGTTCATGAAAATGTTCCCCCCCAGGGGGATACCTTCTTTAGGTATTCACGGGCTTCGCAACCCCGGGTTCCTGAGCGATCTTTCTCTTTTCTTTTTCCTCTTATTCCTCTTGTCTTTCTTTCCCTCTTTGTTTCACTCTCATTGTGGTTTCCTCTTCGGAGGTGAGGGCAATTCTGCATGAGCCGATATCATCCTGCATATCGACTCATGGGGAATTGTAAACCACCCATGTGTTTGCCGTGCGTGGCGACCCGTGTCCCTGGAAAGGGGGATCCTGACAGTTGAGGGAAACCAACACACTGCTTTGGCCTCTGCTTCAGGTAGACGGGAGGTGCATATTGGTCCCGTATGCATCAATCGGCTGGTCAGCTGACTTGTCACTGGCTGGGGATCAAGTGAGCGAGTACTTACTAGCCATCTCGTTAAGGGTTGAGACTGGCATAGGAGTGTCTTGTGACCGTATGGGCCCTGGTTAGCACTGGTGCACGAATGTGCATCCCCTTGTTGGGCTCGGTAGTGGGTGGTGCGGCCGGGGTCTGAACTATATTTTTTTCAAATATGGATGGAAATACTTCACTTCCTTCAAATCCTCTCCCATGTGGAGAGCAACAAACTGTACAGAGCAATCTTTTCACTCGCTTCTTTGTAATCAAACGTACTGATAGCCTGTCTGAAAGTTCATTTAAGAAAACTTCACCTTTCCTTATTGCAAAAACATTTGTCTGTTTTCGGTGATGGTCATAATCTCAAAAAACTGCAGTCTGGTGATTTATTGGTTGAGGTTACTTCAGCTAGCCAGTCTGAATTTCTATCAAATTGTAATACAATAGGTCCATTCTCTGTTTCTGTTAAAGCACATCAAACCCTAAATACAAGCCGTGGCGTAATATCCGAACCAGATCTTTTATTTTCTACCAAGGATGAACTTTTACAAAATTTAAATGATCAAAATGTCATAGATGCACGACGTATTACACTCCGTCGGAATGGACAAGTGCTTCCCACAAAGCACATCATTCTGACTTTCAATAGCCCTACCTTACCAAAAAGAATTAAAGCTGGTTACCTTAATTGTCCTGTCCGTCCCTACATTCCTAATCCTCTACGTTGCTTTAATTGCCAGCGTTATGGCCACACTACTACTAACTGCCGGGGTTCCACCACCTGTGCACGTTGTGCAGAAGTTGGCCATGACAATAAATCATGTGAAAATCCTGAACGCTGCATAAATTGCAAGGGTAATCATACTGCATACTCCCGTTGTTGTCTTACCTGGATACGTGAAAAAGAAATCATTTCTGTTAAAGTAACTCAAAATCTCTCCTATCCTGAAGCCCGCAAAGTTGTTGAATCCAGGACTCCGTCAGTCGGAGTCTCCTACTCTAGTCTACTCAAACAACAACCAAAATCTGTAAGGCACATAAGCACCCAGACCGAACCTTCCGTTCCACTAAATAACTCACCTATCACAGTACCACTCAGCGCCACAAAGGTACAAACTCGTGATGTCTGCTGTGGTTCTAAATGTTATGCAACCCCATTATTAGAACGTTGGCTACCATCCTCAGAACCTGTTACTATAGTATATCAAACTAGTCAATCACAAAAACCTGCAGTTCAATCCAAAAAGTCATCCGACCCAGTTCAATCCAAAAAGTCATCCGACCCAGTTCAATCCAAAAAGTCATCCGACCCAGTTCAATCCAAAAAGTCATCCGACCCAGTTCAATCCAAAAAGTCATCCGACCCAGTTCAATCCAAAAAGTCATCCGAACCAGTTCAATCCAAAAAGTCATCCGAACCAGTTCAATCCAAAAAGTCATCCGAACCAGTTCAATCAAAGAAATCATCTGAACTCCAGACTGATACTAAGGCTGTTAAATCTAAAAAAACATCACAGAAACCTGATACTACTCAAACAGTGAAACCTAGCAAAAAAATTTGCCTTCAGAAAGAGAGAAAAACAATCGGGGGCTCTTCACAGTGGAACACTGTGAAGAAAAAGAACAAGAACGGCTGTTTAAATCCGTCTGTCTCAAACTTAAAGGACCCAAAACAACTGCAGCACTACGTCGATGAAGCAATGGAATCCGACTCTTATGAATCAAGTGGTGATGAAGGAAATACAGTTTTAGAGGAATTTTTACCTAATTGATTTTACATTGTTTTTTACTCATGTGATTTTAACCTTGTTTTCATGTAGTATTTGTACATCCTTTTAAACTTTGTGTATTTAACAGTTATTAATTTAATAACTCCACAGTTTTTACTTATAATACGCTTGACTTTTAACTATGAACCTTTGATTCTTTTAAACGGTTTTAGATATACATATTACTGTTTTCATTAATTTTTTGTTTTTATCACCGTTTTGTTATTCTTCTTTTAATCGTTTTTTTTTTTTTTGATATATACATTTTTACATTTTGACTTTGTCTTGGCGCAGCATGTCCTTACTGGGACTTTGCGCCATAAAACCCCATACAACCAACCAATCATGAAAATGTTCTTGTTTATGTGTTTTTAACATGTACATCTTATATTCGTCTTATACCAATATTTCAGGCATTACTATTGTAGCAGCCATTAGAGTATAGACATTTTTCTTATATGTTGTTACTTTAATATATAAAAAATATAAAAAAATCATGATCTTTTTTTTCATTTAAAAATTCTTTATCTTGTTTCTATACATATTAAAATCAATTTCCATAAAATACATTTCCTTTACTTTTTCATAAAAACTTTAAGACATCTTTCCTTATTTTATTTAAAAACATATACTTCAGCAGCTTGAAAAATATGTTATATAACAATTAATGCATCGACTAATACCTTTTGGCTTCTTTCTCAAAAACGTTTTCGAAAAAATTTTTCGAATGGAAATGCTAGATTTTTCAGAAGTAAGTCTTAATAGTTAGCAACAGTTGAGTTTCTTTAGACTTCACATTTTCTCTGAACATGGGTAAAATGTTTTCTCTAGTAAATAATGTACTAATGAAAAATAAAGTTCTGTTTTGAACAAGATTTTTATTGCAGGTAAAATAATTTTTATGGCAAATTATTAATGATCAATTTGCTGTTAAATTTCATAAACTTCTTAAGTTAAAGGGACAACAGGAGATCGGCAGTTTTTCAAATCACTCAGCGCGAATTAATGTAATTTTCTAGATATGCAACTTAAAGTATAAAAGCTGAATATCCTTTGAATTGTGTAAAATTTTCTTTCTGGCGGGAAAATTTCTTCTTTCTATTATTATTTTTCAAAAAGTACATATGTATGTTATTGTAGAGGGTATTTAACTATACCTTGGCTCATTAATATATATATATATATATATATATTAATCTCGACAACTGTAAACACCGTTTAGTCTGTGAAGGTTAGAGTTTACATTAATTAAAACGAACAGCAAAAATGTACATATTAGTGCTTAAATTTTCAAAATCATTAAAAATAAATCTTACATAAAATCGTGCTGAAGAATATTTTACTAGTTAGTGATTTGATTCATCACGTTAATTTTAATAAACGTTTCGATTATAATAATTTAAATAAATCTGTTTTATAAATTGATGCGCTGTGTATTTGCAATTTTACCAATTGGTTTACGTAGAGTAATTCGTTGAGGAGCCACACCCCCTCCCCCCCCTCTCCTATTTTTTTTCATCTGAATGAAGTAAAATTTCCCTTTATTTATTCAAGCATCGATAATATTCTTTAGCAAAGGCCCTATTTTCCGTAATTTGATATGCACCTTCATTTGCATAAAGTTCGAAAAGCAACATTACTTCGAACCGAGGAAGTATCATAGTAATTATTAAAATATTTGAAGAATTCTCATGCTTAAAAGCAAATGATGTGGCATGTTCTTATGATCTACAAAGTGTATGCAAAATATCACTAGAAAGAAAAATAATGCGGCAAGCGTAGATTATGAAACACTTTTCAACACATTCTGAATAATGTAACAAAACTCCACCGTTTAATAAGTTGAAATAGATTGTCTAATTGAACCATTTAAAAAATCATAACGGATTTGAAAACCCAATTTCAGCAATTCCCATCTACAATCAGAAAATTATCCAAATTATTTGCGCAGCCCTGTATACGATATATAGATTTGTATCTATGAACTATATGCATGCAAAAATTTAGTAGCTCAGTTTGGAAATATATACCACTGTTGTAAATTCCCCTACAACAATTTCTGCTAATAAGGAGAAAAGTATGTGAACTCTTTTGTGCAGCCCTATATACAATGCATAGAATTTACACAAAACGAGTAAAATGCAAAAAATTAGTTTTATTTAAAAGCGCATACCGAAATTGAAAACTCATTTCCAGCAATTATTGTTCAAAGACAGTACTGTAACCGTTTTCTTTTGTGTTTCCCTGTAAATGAACGATAAATACTATGAATGCCCTATTCTAGAGTCATCATCTTGTACCGAAATTCACTGATTTATATCGGTTTCAATACATTTAAAATTGTGCAATTTTTGTAAAATACATTACAAACTATTTTTCCCCATTGACCATAATGTAACGGTGTTTTTTAACTGCTCCTTTAAATGAAACTAGGGGGCTCGGCCCCCTGCGAGCTACGCTCGCCAACCCCCGTCCAGACACCGCAGACTCTAAATGCACGCTAATTTGATCGGCTTTAAAAAGATTTCGAAAGATTGAATTATAATTTAAAAAACAGTGGCGATCTCCCTATAAACGGATTTCTATTCATTTCTCTTTGATTGGGGAATTTTAACGCCAAATCCGCTGCGGTACTACTTGATTCTCCAGTCAACCAATTTCGCCAAAATATAGAAATCGCCAAACCACTCGCCAAATTATACAAATTGACATAATTTTTATTTTAAGCAACGAAAGAACAAATAAATTAGTGCAACATTAACAAAAATACAAATAAAACGTCGAAATAAAAATAACTTGATGACGTAGGCACGTGTAACAATATTTCAAAATAAGCTAATATAAAAAGAATTAAGTAAACAGAGTATTTGTCTCCTGGTATTTTTTAACAAAGCGAAAAGAAAGTTCTTTTAAAAGAGACATATTAAATTAATCGTTTTTAATCTGACGTAATTTTGACCAAGCTATTCTTTCTCTTTTAAATATTCACGTGAAAATACTTTTGTTAGAAATGAAATATTATTTACCCTTTCCTAACAAAAATAGTTATATCCTCTCAAAATATCAAATAACGCAATTTCTAAATTTAAACTGTTTTGCAATATTATTTTGAGTTCATTTTATGTAACAACTGTAATGTGACGTACATGTGACGTAATTTCTCCTATTTAAGACTTCTAACGCATGTTAATGAATTTATTATTTTACAATATCCTTTCTCTTTTAAAATTCACGTGTATACTTTTTATGACGTAATTTTTAATAAGTTCCTGCTTTTTGTACATAATTATTTAATTCTAATTCCAAATGATTTTTTCTGTTTATAATAGTCACGTGTAAATAAATTTTTTATTTGAAACAAACATTATTGTTTGCGCTGTTTATACATTTGGCAACAGTATAAATTAACACCATTTTCTAAAATAATGTAAAAAATATCTCCAGAAATGCTGAAAATTTGAATTTAAAATAGAAATAAAACCTCCAAAAATGAGTCAAATTTAAAAAATTAATGCAATCTCCACACCGGCAAATTCTAACGAATAAAATGATCTAAAAATGATTACATTTCCATGTATAGTTTTTGCTGCTATAAAACTTTTTTAATGGAACGATTTTGTCCAACTTTAGCATTAAATATCTCTTAAAATAATTCTTCGATTTGAAAACTGTCTGCATCAGCGTGTTTATCAAACATTTCTCTATAATACCACCGATTTTCATATTTTTGTACGCAATATTTTTCTTAATATTAACGAAGAAAGACCTCCTGTCACAAAAAATTCAAAACCGGCGGCGGTGACAGCGGTAGTTACTTTTTTTAGAATAGAGAGATATTAACGCTACACATTTCGCATTCAATACCGAAGATGCTATTGTAAACATCAATAACATATCGCATGAAAATCCGCGTTAGTGGGGACGGACAAACAAACCGAATTCATAAGCACTTTTCAACTATGTTGGAAAGTGTTAAAAATCATGTTCAGGAGTGTTTTTTTGACTGAAGTTTGATGTTAAAATCTGAAACTCATAGTTGTTGAAGTAATAATTAAATTATTTGAAGAATTATAATTCTTAAGATAAAATGTTACGGCATGTTCTTGTGATATATAAAGTGTATGTAAAATTGAAAAATGATTTTCTGAAAAATTTTTAGACTGAAATTTGAAGTTAAAATCTCAAAATTTAATGTTGTTAAAATAAGTCAAAATAATTATTAAAATATTTGGAGAATTCTCATGCTTAAGAACAAATGATGTGGCATGTTCTTATGATATATAAAAATGTATTAAAATATTAAAATGATTTTGTGAAATGTTTTTTTTAGACTGAAGTTTGAAGTTATAATATCTAAATCTTAGGTTGTAAAATAAGTCAAAATAATTATTAAAATATTTGAAGAATTCTCATGCACAAGAGCAAATGTTGTGGCATGTTTTTAGGTTATATAAAGTGTATGTAAAATAGAAAAATGATTTTCTGTAATGTTTTTCAGATTGAAGTTAAAAATTAAATTCTCGAAATTTAAGGTTTTTCAAAATACTTATTAAAATACTTGATGAATTCTTATGCTTAAGAGCAAATGTTGGGGCATGTTCTTGTGATATACAAAGTGTATGTAAAATAGAAAGACCATTTTCTGAAATGATTTTTAGACTGAAGTTAATCTCGAAATTTAAGGTTGTTAAAATAAAAGTCTAGAATATTTGAAGAATTCTTATGCTTAATAGAAAATTTTGTGGCATGTTTTATGATATATAAAGTATGTTTGTAAAATAAAAAATGATTTTCTGAAATGTTTTTTAGACTGAATTTAATCTCGAAATTTAAGGTTGTTAAAAAATAAGTCAAAATAATTACTAAAATATTGGAAGAATTATGCTTAAGAGCGAATGTTGTGGCAGGTTTTTATGATATATAAAGTGTGCATTTAAGATTAAAAAAAAAAAAAAAAAAAAAAAAAAAATCCCTGCCGGCCCGGCCAACAGGCGGAGGTAAATTTCGAAGTTAAGTATACTAATTTCACCAACAAAAACTAAATCATGATTAGAGATTTATCCACTTTAACAATTTTATCTGGCTGCTTTTGACGAGTGTTTACTTCATTTTTATATAATAGCTGGTTTTATCAGAATCATGTTAAGGGGGTATTCAAAAAAATATTTTTCTATGCTCAACAACTCGAAATTTTCTGGCACATTTTCAGATTCTTTTTTACTAGAAAAAATATGAAATTTGCTGACGTGATTTTTGAAGAGATTTATAAAAGACCTGTGTTTTTATTTTTCATTCAATTAAATAAAACTTGATTTATAATCAATTATTTTCTCAGTAGGACAATATTTTTCGTTTCTAACACAATCGCTTCGGGAAATTTCTGTTCAAAATGACCACTTTGACATCATTTTTTGAAATACATTCTACTTCTATCAAAAAATCGATCATTACGGTACAATGTATAGTTTCTGAAGAAGAGAATCTACCAATTGGATGCGTTTGAGAGCAAAAATGAATTTAAAAATGAGTCAGAAAATAAGCAGTTTGGGTTTGAATACACCCTTAAAAAGATGATTTTTTTCTTCAACCGCTATGTATTTTCAATTTGTTTTTGCTATAAGAATTGATCCTATCAAAAACTTGTCTATATAAATGTTGTAGATAATATTAAGAAGATATATGATAAATTCATGGGAATTTTATATCTTGTAAATTGATGGAGTTATGTATTTTTTCTTCAACCCCCCCCCCCTTTTTGTTTTCGTTTTTATTTTTATTTTTATTTTTATTTTTTTTGCGGTACGAATTGGTCCTATCAAAAACTTGTGAATATAAAAGTTGTAGATAATATTAAGGAGATTTATAATAAAATTAATTGAATTTTTTTTCTCCCAAAAACCTTATTTTTTGCGCCCCTTGAGCCCATTTTGAATTTGATCAAAAATCTGTGACACATAAATTTTTGGCCTTATTTTTAGAAGTAATAAAAACTTTAAACTGATTTGATATGTACAAAAATTAAGAAGTTATAGTATTTTTTCGGTTTTCACAAAACCCCTCCCTATTTCCATCCCCTTCGCCCAATTTTGCCCATTAACGAACTTGACCGAGATTTTATGCCCCTTGTTTTTATGTATCAGTTTGGAAGAGATTTCTGCAAAATTGTGGAAGTTATCGTGCCCAGAAGAAAGTGATATATATATATATAGATTAGATAGATAGATAGATAGATAGATATAAAGTTTTTTACTGAGGGTGGTTTTTGGTTCTAGGTATCATGATCGGTGTAGATCTGCAAAAATTTTTCAGAAATTCCAACATAGGGGAGAATGTAATAGGTAGTATTTCATACGAAATCTACCTAAAAGAGTTTTCTAAAATGTTTTTTAGACCAAAGCTAATCTCGAAATTTAAGATTCTTAAAATAAAAGTAAAAAAAAAAAAAAAAAAAATGCGAAGAATTATTATAAAAATTTTATTTCAATTATTAAAATATTTGAAGAATTCTCACGCTTGAAAGCAAATGTTGTGGCATGATCTTATGATATGCAAAGTGTATGTAAATAGAAAAACTATTTTCTGAAATGTTTATTAGATTGAAATTTGAAGTTAAAATCTCTAAATATAAGGTTGTTAAAATAAAAGTCAAAATTATTAAAATATTTGAATAATTCTTATGCTTAAAAGCAAATGATGTGACATGTTCTTATGCCATATAAAGTATATCTAAGAGTAAAATAGAAAAATGATTTTACAAAATGTTTTTTAGACTGAAGTTTGAAGTTAAAATCTCGAAATTTAAGGTTTTTAAAATAATTATTAAAATATTTGACGATTTCTCATGCTTAAAAGAAAATGTTGTGGCATGTTCTTATGATATATAGTGTATATAAAATAAAAAATGATTTTATGAAATGTTTTTTAGACTGAAGTTAAAATCTCGAAATTTAAGGTTGTTAAAGTAAAAGTCAAAATAATTATTAAAGTATTTGAAGAATTTTCATGCTTAAGAGCAAATGATGCGGAATGTTTTTATGCCGTATAAAGTACATGTGAAATAGAAAAATCCTTTTCTGGAATGTTCTTAGACTAAAGTTAAAACCTCGAAATTTAAAATTGTTAAAACAAATTAAAAATAGTTTTGAAAAAAAAAATCCACTCTTTTCAAGCATATAACATTACTCTATCTAACATGTCTCTATCTACCTGTTATCTGTCTACATGCTATCTACCCTAACTCAACATGTTTTTCTGTTAATGACGTTCAGAAAACTGAAGTATATTATAATGCAACTTTTAATAGACATGTTAACTTTTCTTGTAAATATGATAACATAAAAAAGTGGTAGAAGTTTCCAATATACTCCCCAGCAGTATGCACTTGGCGCTTCCCATTTTGAACTGCGATCATTTAGTTCAGGGTTGGCGAACCTATGGCACACGTGCCAATGTTGGCACGTAAAACAATTTCTCTAGCACGCAAGAAAATAAATTTTATAATCATTATACAAATAACACATTCTTTTTTTCCCTATTATAATCAATAAAATTTTGTTCCACAGGGGCTGACTATCACAAAAAATACAACTATTTTTGCATGATTAACGCATCAAAAGAGTTTT
Organism: Maratus speciosus; assembly: GCA_963932465.1. Taxonomy (NCBI): domain Eukaryota; kingdom Metazoa; phylum Arthropoda; class Arachnida; order Araneae; family Salticidae; genus Maratus; species Maratus speciosus. The sequence goes on from OZ010799.1 coordinate 105,897,233, forward strand.
CATTTCCTGTGATGTTATACAATATTTTTAATATGTATTTTGCCTTTCTATACGAATGTATAAAGTTGCATTTTTCAAACTAATTTTTTTAGACAGTCACTGCAACAAGATGGCAAATGGGTATTATAGTTATAAAGAAATCTCCACCAAACGCTTCATCGAACATCAGCAAAAATATCATAAATAAATTATTGATACATTGTTTAATGTAACTTGGATAATTATAACCAGGTGTTGCATTAATAATAAAGTCAAAAATTACTAAAATATATATTTTTTTCTTGTTACAGTTTGTACTACATAAATAAATCATATTTGCGAATTAAAATTTCATTAGTTTAATAGCTTATTCCAAAATACAGAGAAATCGCATTTTAATTTTTAATTTTTTTTTAAATTATTAATTATTAATGCGTGAAAGCAACTGATTTTTAACTAGCGTTTTGTATAAACATCGCACGCTGCAAAATTATTAATTTGGCACGTTACTTTGTTGATAGATATTGTTTGTGAAATTTTAGCACGCGCGCGTAAAAAGGTTCGCCGACCCTGACCTAGTTCATACGATATCATTGATTGCATGAGCACCCTGTTTTTCCAGAACTTCTTGCGATGTTATTACATTTTATACCAAACGAGGTGGATATTGTTACATGATAATTGGCAGTATTTTTATTTTTCTTAAAATTATTACCGTCAACCAGAGTTCGGATAGGTTGAAATACACTGCATTTCTGACTAAATAAGTGGTTTGCGACCCCATGTTCTATAACAATTTTTCATACTCTTGATGCTTCTCAATTTGTCGGTTGAATTCGGCAGCACTCTGTATACATTAACTAATATATCGGTTTCAAATGTTTAAGGAAATTTGATTACTATCATTTATAATTTTTTTGAATGAAAATTTTTCTGAATTAAAGCTGTAAAATAGTTCCGTGTTCCATGAGAATAAATGTAATTTATTTTTTTCCCTTTAAGGGGGTCTCAGGACTCTTAAAGCTTCAAAATGTTCGAAATTTTTATTTATTTTAGATGTTAAACTCCTATCTTTTCTGAACATTTTGATATAATTATTTCCTTGAAATTACAATTAGAACGGAAGTTACGGCTTTTTGAATTATACCCTGTCAATAGCTGAAGCGCGGCGTTTCCGAAACTTAAGTCATTTTTCTCCAAATGACTTTTTTGGGCAGGACGCGCAGGATATCTCAAACCTCAGAATATTTTTTTCATGAAATTTTTAAGACATATGCTTCATGTTAGTCTGTATAAACTGAATCTAAAATTTTATTTTTATTGTTCCAAAAAAAAAAAAAAAAAAAAAAAAAAAAAAAAAAAAAAAAAATTAGGTGATTATAGTATTAAAATTTTCAAAATTTTGCGTTAGCTAAATACAACTTTGTATTAAAAATAGGAAAATACTTTAAACACAGATTTATTTAGGTTCAGGGTAATTACTACAATCTTGAGTATAATTAGGCACAAAAAATGTGCCTCTAGTTGCAAAATTTATTTTTTAATCCTGCGCGTAAGCTGTTATACAAATTCTCTTCTCGATAAATGTCTGAAAGTTTGGAGCCCCCTGTAAATAATAATTCTGCATCTTGCTATTTTTTAAAAATACATGAAATGAAAGAACATACGTATATCTTTCATAGAAACAAAAATTGTATTTTTAAATGGTATACATTTTAAGATATTAAATGTTGAAAATGGCCTTTTTTTCCCCTTTTTTCAAATTTTAAGAATTTTGAGATCCCTTAAAATAATAATTGAAATTACCATATTATAAACATTTGTTTAACCATAAAAAATACACCATTCAAAACACTATCCTAAAATATTGGACAAAGTGTATCCGACGATTAATTTTGTAAACAATCTGTTATCTATTTTCATTTTGAAAAGTTTTATGCAAAATTTTATTATCTCGAATAAATTTTTTGAATGGAAAATTAAAGCATAAAATAAATCGCTGTACTCTTTCAGCATAAGTGTTGCAATTTGATAAATATTCAGAAAAGTTACATTTACGATAAGCTGTATTTTTTTAGTGTTTAACATTCTCTTGGGCTTCAAAGTTTTTAGCAAACTTTTACTTTATTATTTCCCATAAATTATTTCAGAAAAATGGGGTTTAAGGTAATAAAATAAAGTATTGCATTTTATTAGAATAAGTTTTTCATCTAAAAACTATATGAAAGTTCAAAGAGCCGTAAATATTTACATTGCTGAAACATATTCTAAATATTCATAAAAAGTTTTACGCCGATAAATTTTATTAATACTAATATTTGTTAAGTTTTTTCAGCACACTTTTATTACGTTTTATATATATTTACAGAGAAAAGAAAAATTTTTTAAATGTTTTTGTACTTAAAAAATTATTTATTAATTCTTCTAACTATAAATATTTACATTTCAAAAACATATACTTTAATAAATATCTAAAAACTTTATTTTATCGGTAAATTTTATTATAATGTAAACGCTCGTGCACATTTGTTATTTATTGATTAAAAAAAATTAAGTAACCTTTTTTGTTCTAAACAATTTCTATACAAAACATTGCATTAAAAATATAAATCATCAAAGAAAATATTCTTGGCGGTTATTTTATCTCCAGAATAATTACAATTAATGGATACGTTTTAAACCTTTTGGCCCAGATTTGTTTTTCAATTTTGGCTATGTTCAGGTAAAAGTATATAAAAATACTTTTGCGTTAATAATAATAAAAGTATATATGGAAATCACAAAAATTAAGGTTTAGTGAAATTTAACAAATATGCAATTTACTGTAATCTGACGAATATAGTTATTTTGTCCACTAATCTTTGTTAACTTTTGTTAACAGACTGAGGAAGAATTTTTAAAGGCGTTTGGAAAATGTTGTATTACAGCAAGATTAAACGGACATAACGTTTTTTTAAAGTATATTTTACATTTTATCAAAAATTATTTGTTCGGAAATGAAGTCTATATTTTAAATTTAAAAACTAACACGCATGGTTGGAATAAAATTATCGCCAACATTGTAAATAGAATTAATCAAACTTTTACTGGATTGCTGAAACATCAATGAAGTCGTCATAATTAAATTATGGACTTCGTTGACTCCTTCAAATCCGTATGGCTTGGGAACCAGAGGTGTAATTTTAGTTTTCGAATTTCTCGACATTGCTTTGTTTACGTTATTTAAACAGTAATTTGAATGTAATAATGCAATCAAAATTATAATGGATGCTTGCAAAATTGTAAAATATTAAAATAAGTAAAGTAATAAACTAAAATGATAAAAAGTAAGATAATTAAAAAATATATTAAATTATTAAAAGTAAAGTAAATAACTAATAATATATAATTAAATATGCATAATAAAGATGACATACATTTTCCTTAAATTATTCAATGAAACTTTCCTCATAAAGGTAACTTTTTAAGTAACATCAAAATGACAAAGGAAGTAAGTTTTATTTTCTGGTTTAGCCAGACTTAATAACCAAACAAGTTGGAAATTGCTCGTCAAACGTGGCAAATGAGGTGCGTTCGTACGATAACTAGTTTTATAAAAAAAAATTTGCACTCCATATTGTACTGAATGTATATTTTTTTGCACTTCATAAGTGCATAGTCTGTAACATCATTAAAATTCACTTGCAATAATTTTTTTCCCATTGGCCGTCATGTAACGGAAAAATTTTGACTGTCCCTGTCATTAAACTATACATCCGATTTTCATAAAATTTGAAATGACTCGACAAAATTTTGCAACAATTATATATTTAAAATTTCAGACCGTTCGGAAGGATGTGACATCATTATAATGCACTTGCAATAATTTTTTCCCATTGGCCGTAATGTAACGGAAAACGTTTGACTGTCCCTGTAATTAAACTATGCATCCGATTTTCAAAAAATTTGAAATGGCTCGACAAAATTTTGAAACAATTATATATTTAAAATTTCAGACCATTCGGTTGGGTAATTTTTGCTCTGTTATGTGAGGACGGACAGACGGGCTGAACGACGACTATAAGTGCTATGTATTTATACGAACGCACCTAAAAAGCTTGATTAATGCATCAATATTTTTGGTAAAAAGATTGTGATTATCAGTGATATCGTCAATATCTTGATTTTTTTTCACAAATAAATTTATACTTCTTTCATGAAAAACCCCGAGTTTAGTCTTATTATCGAGAATTACATATTAAAATACCTACAGAATGATATAAAACTAAATAATTCTGTAATTTTTCTCAAATAAACAATGGAAGTGAATAACGGAATTTTTTTCTTTATTTACTTATTCTTCATCAAATGTTCCTTGCTCCTTTATTTTTTATACTTATAAAACTATACCTAAAATTAACGAAAATAACTGAAAAAGGTTTTAGTTTTTTTTTTAGTTTAAACTATGTTTTACTTTATATCTTGTAGGAGATATCGGAAGCATTACTTTTATCTCCTCCATATTCCTTTCAGGAATGGAAGAAGATATTGAATATATTTTTTAACGTATCTTCTGAAAAACTATATCTGAAGTTTCAGCCTACTTTTATTTATGATATGACAAGAATCTGATGTGAGAAAACAAATTTATTTTGATAGATAACCATCTTTATTTATTTAAGAAAACAGAAGAGCGCATTCTGTTGAGATATTTCGTATTCTACTGTATTTAATTTTAAATGTAGAAGTTCGGAATTTAAAATTAAACTATAAATGGCAAAAGATGCGCCGTGCATCAACTGTATGTCAGAAAACATTTAAGTATCGGATTAAAAAGAAGAAAATGTGCCTAAATGCTAAAAAAGAAGATAATAGTGTAGACTTAAAATTACACTATGTGCAAATTACTTAAAAGATGAAAAATATTTAAAAAGGTGTTAAATTACTTTAATATCCTTAGTATTTTCAATGATATACATAGTAGGGTGGTGCGAAAAAAGTCAAGTTGATATTTCCGAGTCGCTATAGTGCGGAAAAGTTGCGATTGGTAAATACAAGAAAGACAAAAAAAAAATTCTTCAAATCGGACTTTATCTTCCGATCCCGCAAACCGCCTAAAAATTCCAAAAAATTGAAAATTTCCGATTTTTTTCAGAATTTTTCTTTTTTTTTACGTTTATATAATTTTTATCGCTATAGGAAAAATATTTGCAGTTTGTACTGTTTAATAATAAGAATAATAATAATGTGTGTTTAGAGAATATCTTCCGATCGCGCAAGCTCAATAAAAATCGGCAAAAATTCAATTTTGAGTGATTTTCATGCATTAAGAATATAATCATTTGAGGTCAGTTTGCAGTCTCAGGTTAACATTTAAATGTTAATTGATACTATTGAGCATATTAAGTTATTTTTAAACAACCTAGAACTTACCACGAAGAGTTCGTTTCAGGTCTGAAAAGTTTAGTAGTGCACCCAACTGCCGTTAGCCACGTTGGAAAACAGCGCTGAAGTCGGCGTACGCGCTCCCACCTAGTCTCACCTAACTCCATAAAATTTACAGAAAAGTCAACTGGATTCAGATGAACTACATGGCATATACTATTTTGACGGAAGAAAGGACGATACCCCAGTTAAAGAAAGTATTGCATCTAAACAGGTTCGTCGAACTATTAAAGAGGAACACTTTCCTGTCATAAAAGAACGTGACTCAGTTTATTTAGGTCATGTGTCTCCAAACACCGGGCCTGCTAAGGACATTGTAGCTTTCATAGTATCATGTCTTACTGAACAAGGGGTTTCACTATAATACTTAGATTTGGTAAGCTGTGATGGTACAAATACCAATACTGGATAGAAAGGTGGTGCTATCAGAAAGCTTGAAGTTTATCTCTGACGACCACTGCAGTGGGTTGTTTGTTTATTCCATTTTGTTGAATTACCTTCCCGCCATCTTTTTCAACATTTGAATGTAGAAACTACTGGCCCAAGATCATTTAGTACACCATTTGGACACAATATCATTGTTGTGTAAAGCTCTCGGTGATAAATTTTCAATTGACTGATTGTGAAATTCCAGAAGTGGACAGGCAACTGTTGAGCAAGGACCAAAGATATCTTCTTGGCGTAAGTCAAGCAAATAACAGTTACAACTTTCCAAATGACTTATTAAAGTGTGACTCCGGTCCAATTTCACATCCCAGATTGCTCACTTTTGCAAATAGAGCCCTTCGACTTTACGCGAGCGTGGAAAACACATCGGATGCCTTAAAGCCATATTGACATTTATTTTAAAATCTTACTTGCCAGTTTGTTTTGAAATAAAATGCTATAAGTACATTACAGACGGGCCTACTCATCTGTACAGAGCAATTGAAACAGCTCGATACTTTCGTGACAACCTGAAGAAAGTGTAGTCTTTGAAACTGAATGAAACTCGTTCTTTGCTCACCCGGAAAACCTACTGATGGCAATGGTCTTTTATAAAAGGAGGCACATAAGAGAGCTAGGGCTGTTAAAAGCCAGGCAGAATGTTTCAAAGGGTAAAGGCATCTGAATCTTTATCACTCCTACAATCCAAAATTAATTGATTGTAATGTAGCAAAATTAATATTTCCACCGCTTTTTCGGAGATTAACCCATGAAGAAATACATTTCTTCGTTCAATCAGGTCATATCTCAGTCTAGGATGATAAAAAGTTTTTCAACCACACGTAAGATGTCCAGCGGTGCATTAAATCGGTAACGGAAGCATCATTTAAGGTATGTGGGCCCCAATCAAGAGATCATCAGGGCCACACTGAAATCAATGTCCATAATACCAGACATTCCCAGACAACACAAACACATCCTAAGAACATCCGAAAGATGTCATATTCAGGACAAGCTGATATCCTGCGGACCGATGAATTGGTCCTGCCGACCGTTTTAGGACATCCCCTGGGTTTCGAAATGTCCCACCTGTCAACATCCTACGGATGTCATTTCATGACCCCTTTTGGACGATTATAGGTCACTTGTATGATATCCTCTGGATGGTCCTAATGACATCCTAAAATCATCCATGTCATATTCAGGATAAGCTGATATCCCGTGGATGGATGCAGTCGTCTTGCAGACAGTAATAGGACATCCCCTGGCTATCGAAATGTCACACCTTTCAACATCCTGTGGATGACTTTTTTATGATGGCTCGATAACCTCTGGATGGCTTAATGAATGTTACTGCCTACAATTTGCATTTTTGAAATTTATGGCAATTCATTGATGTCTTGTCACTTTTAATTATTATAATCAATTATAACATAATTATTTAATAAATTATATAGCCTGTAAAAAGATTATTCAGTAAACCTTTCTTTTAAAAAAAAAATCAATCTTCAAGATATCTTAGTTTATACAATTTATTAAGTAAAAAATGGTTTCAGTGACAATATAGGAATTTCAAAAATGCAAATTGAAAATAGTAATATATCTTACATATTTTTGATAAGATTCAAGAATATTTAAGAAATTTGGTAAAATTCCTTACTTGCATACAATAATAGTTTTACATACTTTATTCTTAATTTAAACAAATATTATCCAAAACAGTGCAATTTAAAAATTTTCCATCATAGCTTCATCACTATTATGATGTTGCCTTGCAGATATTTTTTAATATCTGGAGTTGAACATTTTTCTAATTTACTATTTTTGCCATAAGAACCATTTTTTCAATGACAATTTTATTCATTTTGCAATTATTTGATTTACTTACTGACTACCTGATCCACTATGCACTTTAGGAACACCCAGTATCTGTAACAAATGTTATGCATTTGATTGTCCTGTGATGAAGTGCCACATGAAATTAAAAAGTATAATTTTGTTGCTCCGATGATTGTTTTACATTTTTTTTATAGAAAAAAGCTACTGCATAAGACATCTTAATATTTTTGAAGTCAAATAAATAAAGTACAAAAAGTATGCCATTTTATATTTAGTGACCAAAGCACATTTTACTGTTGTGATAATTTGGCTGTAAAATACAACTTTAAATTTAATGTTTTACTTACCTTTAAATACATTACCTTACTTTAACAAAATAGTGCCATGGATACATTTAACTTTATACTATTGGTAATAGCTCAGTAAATGCCTTTTATGAACATGAAGAATTAACACAAACTGCAGAAAAGTTAAGATACTCTTTTCATCCTTTGTTCTTATTTTAATGAATAAGAACTTCTATATTTTAATTGCATTTTAAATGATTGCACATATTACACTAAATGCTGAATATAAAACAATAAACTTAAATTATTTGACAAAGAAAAGTTTAATCTTTACATAAAAATTATCAAAAGTGAATACCTGAAAATGTTATTCAAAATAAAAAGTCAAAGTTTACTCCTAATTTAATTTAAGACCAGTAAAGGAAAAAAAAATAAAAGACAAAAAGAAATACTTATAAAATATATTCTGCAGTGTTAAGAATGATAGTACGAAAAAATGATAATCGCTGTTGAATTATTTTGTTTATTAATTATTAAAATAATTCCTATATTAAAAAGCTTAAAGTTACGAATTACACAATAAAACAGTCACATTAAAAGCAAAACAAGTATTTATTTACAATTTTCACAGCAAAATACAAAAAATATTTATTTAAAACTTTCACAGTAAAATACATAACAAATATTTTTTACAACCTTCCACATTACAAAATATAGTTTCAAAACTTTTTTTAACAACAATCCAACTTTCCAGTTTCTCCTGCCTACACTTGTCACAAAATAATTTTTACGCTGCACACATCTATAATGAAGAAAAGACAAAATAAACATTTCTACTAAACTTAATTGGTGCATCACATTCATTCAAAAGGAATAAATCAATATACAGTGGACGCTCGTTAATTCGAACTCGGTTAATTCGAACTTTCGGTTAATTCGAACTAATCCAAAGGCCCCACAAAACTTGTATTGGAATCAATGTTAAAAATATCTCATTAATTCGAACTAATTTTTCATCCCTTCGGTTAATTCGAACTAAAAATTTGGCAAAAGAAATTTCTTTTTCCTCGTTTAATAGAGAAAATACACGCTTTTTTATTATTTTCTGTGCCAAAATTATCTGTATTTCTTTTCTGTGTAAAGACACGTATGCCTGCATTCCTAAACTATTGTATTTCCGCTAAACGTCAGTCCTACTGTCCTCTTCTTATCAGTGCTTAACTGACAAAGTTCTCCGTCGTTACCTGTTTCCTTATATTCATTCAGAAACGTTTATGAATGGGTGGTGGTAGGAAAAGTACCTGCCGTGACGTAACAACATCAACGTACTTTTTTTCCCTCACCGGCAAGCGTGAGCGGTAGTTAGAAACTTAAACCAAAACCATTGCAACATACTTTTCCTTCCCCCTGCCCTCCGCCAAACAGAACCCACTCTCGTGAGTAGAAACATAGCGCACGGAAAAAAGAATTAAGGAGGGGGGAAGCTCTACCATTCGTTTATTTGCTGCTGATTTTCTTAGAATTTCAGAAAAACCAGTCTTTACTTTAGATTTTAGGGAAGCTGTGTCCAAATTAATATGCTCTAGTTGTTCTTCCTCAGTGTGTGGTGTGAACGTGTAAAAATTCAGGATGTCTACACGTGGAAAGTACAAAGCCCTAACTTTGGAGACAAAGATAGAAATTTTAAGGAAGGTAGAGAATGGCGAAAACAAAACAAAGTTAGCAGCTGACTATGGAATTAAAAAAAATACCTTGTCAACTTATTTGAAAAACAAGGAATCAATTTTAGATTCATGGGAAAAATCGAAATTTGCTAGAGGAAGGAAACGCATGAGAAATGCGTCCCAAGAAGATCTAGAGAAGGCTCTACTGCTATGGTTCCAGGATGCAAGATCTCGAAACTTTCCGATAAATGGACCCTTAGTGCAGGCGAAGGCTGATGAATTGGCGAGTCGAATGGGTATTGAAGATTTTAAATGCAGTGATGGATGGCTTTCTCGGTTTAAGTCAAGGCACAATATTTCTTATAAAGCGGTATGTGGCCAGAACTCTGATGTAAGCGAAGATGTATGCACTAATTTCGGTAGGAAACTGCCAGAGATTTTATCTACTTACCTGCCGAAAGATATTTTTAATGCGGACGAAACTGCACTTTTTTATAAACTCTTGCCAAACAAGACATTACATTTTAAAGGGGAAACTTGCGTAGGAGGTAAAAACAGTAAAGAGAGGGTTACAGCTTTAGTTTGTGCTAATATGGATGGGAGCGAAAAGCTTAAATTATTAGTGATTGGAAAGTCCAAGAATCCACGGTGTTTTAAAGGAATTAAAACACTGCCAGTTGATTATGTATCCAATGCAAAAGCATGGATGACACAAGACATCTTCCTTAGCTGGTTAAAAGGAATAGATAAGCAGTTTTCGAGGCAAAAGCGTAAAATTGTATTATTTGTGGATAACGCAAGGTGCCATAATAACCTTCCAGAACTGAGTTCCATACAGGTTGAATATTTGCCGCCAAATACAACTGCTAAGCTACAACCAATGGATCAAGGAATCATCCATAATCTTAAAACAAATTATCGTAAGAGACCCTTAAAACAAATCCTTTTTTCTTTAGATTGTGGTGAAAATTACAATATTACTCTGCTGAGAGCTATAAATGATCTATATGCCGCATGGGATGCTGTAAAGGAAAGTACAATTAGTAATTGCTTTCGTCATGCTAAATTCATTCACCCCGAAAAGAAAAATCATATCGAAGAATGTGACGATATTGATACAGATTTTCCTGATTTCAAAAAATTTAAATGTGATAACGTTACTTTTTCTGATTGTGATTATGTAAGGGTAGATGAAGACGTGGACGTTTGTGGAAAACTGAGCGACGATGACATAATAAAAACTATCCGAGAAGATGAAAATGCAGAGATCTTATCGGATTCAGAAGAGAATGCAGAGACTGTTAAGCGTCCTAATGATCAAGCCATAATGGACTCTATAAAAACTCTGAAAGCATTTATTCAGATGGAACCTTCCTCTGAAAATGAATTGAAATGTTTACTTCAAATCGAGAAGCTGGCTGAAAAATGTAGGCATAATAAACAAAACCAAACAGTCATTTTACAGTTTTTCCCAAAAGTGTAATTCATATTTTTAATTAAAGTTTACTTTCTACTGCGTATCTTCTTCTTCATTTTATGATTAATGTAAGTCTTTATTGCTTTTTATGTACTATGTTTAATTTTAAATAGCATAATACAATATAATATATTTTCTCGGGTTATACATACTAGGAGATTTTTCTTCTTCAGTGATACACATTTTAAGTTATATTTTCACTTAACATTGGATAATTCGAACTTATTTCTGAGAACCTTTGAGTTCGAATTAACGAGCGTCCACTGTATATATATACACAAGATATACAATAATTTCTTATTGTTTGTTTCTTCAAAAGATCTTTTTGTAAAATTTACAGTTATTTTTAGGAATTTTATTATTTTAAGCCCTAGGAAATGCTTGAAAAAACTATTAAAAAGTACAAAGCAGCATAATTGCACATCTTATTTTATGTCAAACATCAACATGAAGCACCTGTCTCATTTTGTATCAAAAGAGAGTTAATATTTATAACTGATGAGAATACCATTTTTAATAATTAAAAATTATGGTAATTACAAGCAACAGGACCATGCAAAGAGAAAACTGTGCCCAGGGTAAAGTTTAGTTTGCCTGCCCCCCCCCCCCCCACACACACACACAGACCTTCCCGATTAAGGAATGTAAAAACCAAAGTTCCCTGAACCAGAGCCAAGCGGATACATACAGTCCTCCTTTCTAGGGGATCACGTAGCAACCTGTCCTAAAAGGCATCAGCTGACGCCCAATCATCACGACAACCTGCCATTCGAAATAGCTAAGCGAGGAAGACAGAAGGCCACAACACAACATAGTCTCTGCTGCAGCCTGATAATTTATTACACATGGAATATTTTGATGAGTCCGAGAGTCAAGGAAACATCTGCACAAGGGTGGCTATGTCGCAAAATAAATAAGACGCTGCCAAGTAGGCTAAAGCCAGTGGGCCTCCCACTGGTGAACAACAGATACCATCAAACCAACAAGTACTCCATGTTCAGAAACTTCTCACCATGAATTGCTAACATTATACCTCGAGGGTACCCCTCAAGTACTATAAGTGTCAAGCACAAGAGCTACCTCACTTAGAACTCTGCACATCAAACAGGGCAGAACCATCACTCCATAAAGCCGAAAGCTACATGCATCCTAGACTGTCACTAGGCATTATGCCTCGAGGGGAATGTAACAAAACACCTTCCAGGTAGGTACCGAACGAAAGTTCAAAATATCCTTTTTAGAGGCCTACAAGAGTAGAACGGGCGGCCCAATCGCTCCTCTAGACCACAAGCCGAGATCAAAGCCAAGAAAGATCGCAGCTCTCGACCCCAGCCAGACACAAGGAGAAGCCACATAAGGCATGTCACACACTGCAAGAAAAGAGAAGGTAACTGCTAATCCAACCAGCAGCGCAGTAACTTCCCCCTACACACAGTTCAGAAAATTAAACAAAACAGACCTAAAACAATTTCTAAAATGGAAGAAGCCCTTAGTCAGAAATTTGTTTTGGCATGTTGGGTAAGGGATGGTGCAATAACTTTGAAACTAAAAATGGGGAACGAATGAAACTAAAAATAACTACTTTCATTGGGAAAAAAATTCTCGATGTGTATATATAATATATATAACCATTATATAATTACAATTCATCACTTTTCTCCGTTTATTAAAAATAAAATTAATAAATTGAGCATCAATACATTACACTGACATTATACAAAATAAAGCAGGATCATCTATTTTTAATTTAATGAATCATTAATGAATTGTGTCTACTATAATGTACCAATATACTGATCACCAACATATAATGAATTAAAATCTTTACGGAATTTTACGGATTGCTTAGGGCACTTCAGTTTTTATTATGCAAACAATTGTTTTAATGCCAAAAAGAGAAAGGGAAGATTTTGTCAACTGAGAGACAAGAAGCGTGTAAATTTTTTGGATGAGCAGCAAGATGGGTGCTAATTTTTTGAAGGAGGGTCCAGAGAGGTGCTATTATATAAACCAAAAGACAGGTGCGGTGTTATTCTATTATATTTTTTCATAAACATAAAAAACTATAACAAATATCTTAAATAATACTAAGTGAGTTTCATACTTTTCTGTTATACAAACCAGGGATATGTTTAGGAAAATTTTAGGTCCTTTAAAGGACCCTTCACAAAATTATTTATCTTAAAACAGGACCCTTCACAAAATTATTTGTCTCTTAAATAGAGATTTCATAGAATGTTTTCGCTTTCAAATTGAACTTTTCCACAAATTTAGTCATTTAAAAATAAAATCAGGCCTGTAAGTAAGCAGTTGAACTCACCAAAGAGCTTATTACTTAGCTTTTTATACAAGAAGGATAGAACATGAAGACATCGATAATTTAAAATTCACAAAATTATGAGTAGAATTTTCACAAAAATAAGAAAAACTTCAATTTCACAAAAACAGGACCCTGTCAGAAAAGTCTGGACAGATCCCTACAAACACCTTGCCAAAATGTATGCTGATATCACAGTCCTATCCATGCAACAGATTTTTATTGCAAACCATGCCATTTTCTTGGGTTATAATTTAAAAACAAAAAAAGTTTGCCAGAAAGAAAAACTTTAGCATAAGGACTTAAATAAGCTATTATTATTAAATTATTGGTTCAAATTTATGTAACTAGATTTCATTTTTCATTAAAAAATGTTATTTTTCACAAAAAAAAAAAATTAAATTTCACGAAAGCAACTTTTACTTTTCATAAAATAGGCCTCATAAAAAAAAAAAAAACTGCATTGACTCCTGGAGATACCGACTATGAACATTTCACAGTCTAATTAGATACAATTTTGTTGGTGCTGAATATCATACCCAGTCTATTAAGAGAATATAGATCGTCGCAAAATGCTATAACAAAAGCAATATATGTCATTGTTTACAATTTTATCGCATTGATATCGTGTGACGTCTTTATATATATATATAAAAATCAAATGTTTGCTACAAACAATGCTAAGAGACACTTATCACTTCATGACTGAATTAAAAACCTAGTTTTACTTTATTGTATAATATTCATTTGTTCTTTTATTGTAAGTATATATTTGTGTTGATATAGTAAAATAGTGTGAAAGTTTGAAACAGTATATTTTTTAAATGATCACTTTTATACCAACAGTTTTTTTTTTTCTATTTGGCACCAACTATCATGCTTGGTACAATGGTGTTGATATAATAGAAACGCACCTAGAGTTTAAATATTAAAAATCAAAATATGTTTCAGAATGTTTACATTCGAAATAAAGCTCATAGCCATAACCAGGGGTGTAAAAATCTAAGCACCAGCGGGCAGTCTCTCATCAATAAATTTTATTCATTATTTTTCGTCTAAATTTTTTGTAAGAATGCTAATAAAATTTAAAAAAAGAAAACTAATAAAATTTATAGGTGAGAGACGCGTTGGGCACCTACACTTTTACACCCCTGGTCATAACATAAAAAATTTCCAACATAAAATAAAGATTTATTCGAGCTGAAAAAGAATACAAGTTGAATTAAATGTATTTGGCAGGTAAAATGTATAATAGAAAATTTCAATAGTCACACGACTGAAAAAAAAATCTTTGACATAAGCATTTTAATAGTCATTGCTTTTTGGCTGGTATGATATTGTAATTTTCTATACATAAGTTAATTTGGGATATCCATAAATAATACTGCAGTACTCAAATTCATGTGAAAAATACCAGGAAAAAAAAACATTTCATAATGTTTAAATTATAAAATACAGTCGGCCCCACTTAATCGGGTAATGGATAATTGCATACCCCGCTTATATGAATAGAATGCCGTGGAACAGAGATGTTCCCCATAAGGCTAATTTTAAATGTACTCGTTTTATCGCATAACAATCCCCGGTTAATTGCATAAATATCGCCAATCTACTAGTAGAAATCCGGATTTTATGAATTCATGTTATAGTGGTGAATGGAAAAAAAAAAGGAAGAACTTTTTTTTTTGTAACAATGGTTTGTTATATTTACAATCAAAGAGCAGAAATAGTTGTGTAAGATGACTTATCTTAATTCTGGCAACTTATGAGAGTGTTGAATTTGGACAATTGTGTTTTTCTTTTTAAGCTTGTCGTACATATAGTGACTCAAGATGCTGGGGGGTATTTTTTGAAAAATTGTGGAATCGGGGGAAAGTAGACCAATAAAAGATCAATATCTAGCACTGGAAGTGGAGAAATGCAATGTCAAGATATGAAAAAAAAAAAAAAAAAAAATTCCTAAAGCATTTTTTGTGTAGGCAAAAGAAAAAAAGAGAAATAAATTGACAAATAATTGAAAAATAAAAAAGAATTTATGCAGAAACTTTTATTTTCAAAGGTATGATTTAAAAACAAAAATTTTCTATTTAACTTTCATTTTAATTTTCACATAAATTATAATGAAAAATTAAACCATGTACCGTAAATAGTGTTATAATACCTTATACTTTATTACATATACTTTTATATATAGAGTAATAATAAATTATTTATTAAAGTTATTAATACAGTAGTTTTTAATTTATTAGGTAAATAATTATTCTCCATTAATATTTATCATATCTGTGGCATATAATCAAATGATAGCATTTGCTGATAACATTAATTAATGTCCTCGCTTAAATGCATACAATTCAGTGGAACCAACTGTATGCAATTAAGCGGGGCGGACTACATTTTAAAATTAAGTGTATTCTCTAAATTTAGGTTGAATTTCTGACAACAGAAACATTTTTAAAATTATCGGGAAAAAAAGTGTTTTCATAACAAAGCAAACTTTCTTTTTTTAAATATCAAAATATCCCAGACTGACACAATTCATAATTATGTTTGAAACCAAAACTATTACTATTCAAAGAAAAATATTATACTGTATTAAATAATAATAAAATATAATAATTTAAATATTATAATAAATACATGCTCACATGATCTTATATTTTTTAGAAGAAACAACAACAACAAAAAAAAAAAAAATTCCGTTAAACTTACCACTGTTGGGGAGAATTTTTGATGATTTTTTTTGACAGCATGCAGCTCGATTTGTATATAGATTTTTCACTAATTATTTCCAAGGTATCTAAAATAAAAGAATAACTTTAATAATAATTATGGTGTCAAAGTACAATTTAAGAAACAAAGTTTTATACAGAGATGGTTTTTGAGACTACTGTATACATTTAAAATTATGTGTAAAATATTATAGCTAAAACTACAGGTACTTATCATGGTTTTTTGGTACACCATAATATCCCGTTTATCCACTTTTCTCGATAACACCCTCTCCCTCCACCTTTTGTTAAAAAAAAGATACTTCTTAGTTATCCCGTCGACCAAATTACTGTCGCCAAATTGTAAGATTAAATGCCAATAATGGTTGCCATTCATTAATTAATTGTAAGATTAAATGTCAATAATGGCCAATAAAACCATTAATTTGACATTTTATTTGTTTATTTATTAATGTTTTACTAATTTATTTGTTCTTTGGTTATTTAAAATAAAAATTATGTCAATGTATATAATTTGGCGAAATTGGTCGACGGGATAACTAAGAAGTACCAAAAAAAAAAAAAATCCCAAGAAAGCATCACCTACTTCCAAAAAAGTTCCACCCTGCATGTCAATGTCAGAATCAATACCAAGTATTTTATTTTTTCGCCACATCAGAAAGGGGCGTGAATTCTAAACATGACATTCCCAACACAGGGATTATTCTGTTCCGAATTTTCTGAAAAATTACGCATTCGGTTGAGAAAATAAAAAAAATCAGGCATCAGTCCATAGTCCAACAATTCGGACATAATAAAATGTGAATTTCGACAAACGGTCACAGAAAAAATAAATTTCATCAATCGTTCACAGATAAAATTGCCAATTTTGTCTTAGGACTGCAAAAAAAAAAAACATGAATTACACCAAATGATAGCAGAGACTGCACATTTTGCCTAAAGATCGCGAAAAAAAGCCAAATTCGTCAAACGACCGCAGAAAAAACATGAATTTCATCAAAAGATCTTGGAAAAATGCAAATTTCGTCAAAAGATTGCAGAAAAAAGAAATTCAGTCAAAGAATCCAGTGAAAAACACACATTTCATCAAAGGATCGCGAAAATAGATACATTTCAACGAAGAATTGAAATAAAAACCCTGCACATTTCATCAAAGGGTTATGAAAAAAAAAAAAAAAGAATTTCGTCAAAGTATTACGGAAGAAACGTGATTTTGGTCAGAGCAATGCGAAAAAAACTCCTGCAAGGTTCACCAAATGTCCCCAAAATCCCCTACAAATGTCGTGAAAAAATCTTGTGCAAGCACCCCCTCAGATTATTTTACAATTTTTCGTCATGTCTTTCTTAGGGGGAGGGGAAATAACAGGATTTTACGGTACAGTTTTAAATAAAGATATTTTAAAAAGTTATAAATGCAATTCTAGTGTGGACCCTAGGCCAATTTTGCAGGGCGCAACGCCTGGCAGCTCTTTTTAACTCGTTTATGTGGCGTCAGAACAGCCTTTTTTACACAGTGTATGCATCTGGCAGCCCTTTTAATTATTTTATACACCCTGTGTCCCTTGCTGACATTTATGATGCACCCTTTCGACTCATTTCTTTTCTTAGCTGTGAGGGGAAGGGGGGGGGGGATAACTCATGAAATATGTCCATTATTTACAGGAAATATTATATAAATTTCAGCATTTGTTTATGGGGAAGTGTTGCAAAATTTGTCAATCGGTCATGTAGGAGGGGTAAAAAAAGAAATTTCACAGATTAATTTAGTTAGAGAAAAAAAAAATTGCAAAATTCTTCAGTCTGTCATGAGAAAATAACATAATCGCTTATTTTGCCATTCAATCACATGGAAAAAAAACTTTGCAAGTTTTGCCAGTAAATCATGAGGAAAAATCTGGAGTTCATCAATTGCTTCATCGATCTGCCATGGGGAAATTGTGAAATTCAAGTACCGATTATATGGAAAAAAAAAAAAAAGCCCCAAAAGTTTTACAAATTGGTAGCAAAGGACAAAAAAAGGCAAATTTCACTAATTGGTAGAGATAAAATATCCTAAAATTCATCAATCGGTTGGATAAAAAAATTGCCTTTCAGTTTTCAAAAGAAACTGAAATTCAGAAGTCGATCGCTGGGAAAAAAAAAAAAAAAAAAAAAAAAAAAAAAAAAAATTGTTCAGGAAGTTGCTTTGAAATACAGCAAAATTTGTTAATCAATCACAGGAAAAAACATGAAATTCAACAGTCAATCGTGAGAGAAAATCATGAAAATTTTCAGCCAGTTGCAGGAAAAAATGCAAAATTCATCAACTGATTGCACGGAACAAATCCTGAAACTCATCAATCAATAAGGAGAAAATTAGCAAAATTCACTCAACTGTGGGAAAATATAGCAAAAATCCACTGATAAAAAGGAGTCTAAACAAACAAATTCAAAAATATTTTTTTGCGACACAAGTGCCATTTTTTTTAAAATTCCAATCCGAGAACCCCCCCCCTTTTTTTTTTCTCTAGAGTCAACATGAAGTTCATCTAAAATTTCATAATTACATTAAAGAAAAATATTTAATTTTTTTAATTTAATTGAAATGTAACAACACAAAGTGTTGAGCAACAATGGAGTGCTTTATTTTTTTACTGACCTGTACATAAAAACACAGGATTGAATATTTTTATGTATCGAACAAAATAAAGCAAAAATATATTGTTTACGACATGTAATTAATAGAAAATTGATAATCCAAATCATCTTAAATTTTTAAAGTGACCTGCTACATCATTGTAAACATTTTCAAATTGATTTATTATCTGAATCTTTTAAACAGCCTTGCTACATCAAAAATACTAAAACAAAATTGAACAGATGCTGCAGCCACACCAAGGTTGGTGTTTTTTTTTTTTTGAGCCATTTTGGCAAGAAAACCCTGGTCTGAAATACTTGTTGGGCATACTGTGCAAAAACTACATGTTAGTTTTATTATATTTTGAATCAGTTTATTTTATAATGAAAACACACACACATGCACTTTAATATAAAACACACACATTTTTTTATATATATATATAAAACACACATTTACGTTATTGCAAAAAAAAAAACACATTTTTTTATTATAAGGCACACACATTTACTCTATAATAAATAAAACATTACACATTTTTTAAAATACAAATTGTTTTATAAAACAGACACAAAGTTTAATTTAATAAAAAACACACTATCTGTTTTGCCGTGTTGTCATACCAGACAAAACATTATGATTTTTGCACCAAAAAGAAATATTGGTGTATCTACGGGATAACTACCAAAACATATTTTCTACAAAAAAACCCCATATAAAATAGTGTTCACATTTCTTTTAAAAATCAGCCTGGCAGAATTATAGAAATCAGCGTTTTTCTTGAATTTTCAGGAGAGGGAGAGGAATATCCCCGCTGGTCCACCCTCTGAATTCATCATTGACATGCATTATCAAGACAAGCTGAAATCATATACATTTTAAAAGCAACATTAAAGACGCCAGAATAAACAAAAATTTTTTGCGAATTTTTGTTTATTCTGGCGTTTTTAACGTTGCTTTTAAAATGTATATCATTCTGCGGCATGTAGCATCTTAATAATTAAGCTGAAATCATGCTATGTTTTGAGAGAAATGAACATATAAATCAAATAAGCTTTCCATGGATTACTAGATGTAATATAATAATGCATTTATAGTAAAATCGGCAATGCTAATTCAATTCAGTTACCTTTGAGTATTCGCCTGGAGATGGGAAAGATTTTTTATTGCCGATTTTAAATTTCTTCATTTGTAAATTTTTTATGTTAATATCCGAATCTTTTTTGCCTGTAAATTTGAAATATATACTTTTAAAAATGAATATTTCCTTTATTCTATTGTTTTAAAATTTATGTATATTTGCTGTCTGCTATTTACAAATTCCCCCTCCCTATTTTTCTTTTTACAAATGAGGTTTAGAACGCCGATTTCTGTTTAAAATTTTTCCATTTGGATTGTTTTGTTGTTGTTATTTTTAATCTTTGAATTTTCGAAAAGTAAGCTTAAAGTGGTTATAAATGAAAAAAAAAAAAAAAAAAAAAATAGTAGATAGCGGACTCAGGGCGAATACTCAAGTTATTCCTTTAATTCTATTTCTATAGCACTTGAATATTAATGCCTGCAAATTTTATGCGCATATAAAAATGACTTTGTTAATGCACCAAGAAATTAACACTATTCAGAAGTATTATTAATTTTGTTTTCAAGAAGTAATATTAATTTTCAGAAGTATTTTTTTATTTCAAGAAGTAATGGTAATTTTCAGAAGTATTATTTATTTTTTCTAGAAGTAATATTAATTTTCTGAAATATTTTTTTTTTCAAGAAAAGCCTTAAATGTATTTAATGTTTTGATATGCAAAAACACCTGCATAGAAATTTTTAAAAAAATATCGTAATAATAAGTTCAAGTTACCTACACTGTTTAGAACCTAAATAAACATTGATAAATATTAAATTAATGTGAACAAATAGCGAAAAAGGGGTGTCAAAAAACGCGGCTATTTTTCAAATTTATTTTTAAGTGGTTAAAGAATGAATTTAAAATGTCAGCTTAAATTGATGTGTCTATAAAAAATCTTAGACGCTTACTGTTTATTTTGGAATTACAATTAATTTAATTCTGTCTGTTTTAACTTTAACATATATTGTAGTTTTAATTCAACCGACAAGAATTGCTGACATCTTTTTCCTTCTATTCCACGTTTTAATCGTGCGATGACTAGGCCTAATTTCTTTTTTAAATTTCATCTTAATAAAGTAAAAGTTTTTCTAACATAATATAAATATATAGACAGAATAGTTATAAAGAAATGCATTACAAAATGAAAGAAAATTCTTACCTTACATCCACATTCACTTTCTTCATATTTGAATTTGCCATGACCAGCGACAGATCTCATCTAAACATCGACGGAGGAATCAAAATAAACGCCATTTCTGGTAAGTAGGTTGGCTGGTTTCACGGTTGCATTCTCGAGATCCGTCTTGGAATATCCTCCGGTCGTTTTGAGGACGGTTGCAGCTGGACGGTTTCAATTGGTCCGTTCTTTAGTATTCTGCGGACATTCACAGGATAGTTTTATAGGATATGACGAATTTTTAGGATCATTGTAGAGCGTCCGAAGGACGACTGTGGTTGTCTGGGTTACCACCAAATCGCAGTACAAAGTTGCGTCTAAAAGTCAGACTTAAACAGATGACATAACAAATTGTATATCTTATACTGTCACGACACTAGTTTTTTAATACAGTGTTTTGATTCTATTATAACAAATTATGTATTTAAGTAATGTAAATAGCAAACACCCTCATTGGTTGGATGAAGGATAGGGTGTGGTTTGAACTCGAAGTGCAGCTACCTTCCCGTGGTGAGTTCTGGTTTGTTTAAACATTATCAAATATCTAAACAAGCAAAGAGTTGTACATTGTACAATTTAAATGCAAATGTTAATATTGGAACGCAAACTGATCTCAGGTGATTATTTTCTTTATTCATCAAAATCACTGAAAATTGAATTTTTGCCGATTTTTATTGAGCTTGCGTGATCGGAAGCTATTCTTTAAACGCAACTGCTTATTTTTATTATTATTAAACATTACAATCTGCAAATATTTTTCACTATAGCGATAAAAAATATATATACGTAAAAAAAGAAAAAAATTCAGGAAAAATCGGAAATTTTCAATTTTTTTAAATTTTTAGGCGGTTTGCGGGATCGGAAGATAAAGTCCGATTTAAATAATTTTTTTTTTGTTTTTCTTGTATTTACCAATCGCAACTTTTCCGCACTATAGCAACTCGGAAATATCAACTTGACTTTTTTCGCACCACCCTAATACATAGCCTTCGTCAGAGAATACAAAAATACAAGCGTCTTATTTCTTAAGCGTCTTTTAAAGATGAAATTTTTAAAGATTAATTTAGCATTCTGTTTATTTATTTGCTGGTGTAAAGGCATCGATACCCAGAATTTGGCTCAGTTTGCTTAAAGAATCATAAAACTCGTAATATTCCACTTCCTTCTATATCCATGTTTTTATTTTCCCAATATTTCCGGATCTAATAATTGACTTTCACTTTCACTCCTTTCGACACCAACTACGTGAAATTAGCAAATAAGACGCTTGTATTTTTGTATTCTCTGACGAAGTCTATGTATATAGTTGAAAGTACTAAGGATATTAAAGTAATTTAACACCTTTTTAATTTTTTTCACCTTTTAAATAATTTGCACATAGTGTAATTTTAAGTTTAACTTTTTAAAGATGAATTTAGCATTCTGTTTATTTATTTGCTGATAATAGTGTAGGCATTTGATTATCCTATAACACATCGCCTGAAAAACTATATCTGAAATTTCAGCCTGCTTTTATTTAAGTGATGAGAAGAATCAGATATGAGAAAATATATTTATTTTGATAACCATCTTTATTTATTTAACAAAATATTGAGCTCTTTTAGTTATATGTTTATCGTCTGTTGTATTTAATTTAAAAGATAGAAGTTCAGAAATGTTATTTTAGCTCTAAATTGAAAAAGGTCTAGAAATTCAATGTCGGTTGGAAAATGTGAAGTATCGGTCCAAAAGGAAGTATTTTTGTTGTAAATTTGGAGCTCCGCCACTAGAGTTGAACCTTAGCTACAAATGTTAGTTCAAGATTTCACCATCATATGGTTGCAGCTACTGAAGCACCAAAAATTCGTTCACCGTATCACAAAAATTTTAACACTTTCTATTTATTATGAATATTTAGTAATTCACATCACACGTATTAATCCCATAACCTAAATTACGACAGGGCGTTCGTTTAAATCGGGTCGTCTTCTTTTATCTTTCTTTAATGATAATGTTTACAGTAGAGTCACGATTATCTGAATTAATATGGACCAAGCTCACCTCGGATAAGCAAAAATATCGGATAAACCGGATTTACACAAATCGTCACCAACTAAGGAGATGAAACATAAATTTTCACTTAATTCATTAATTTTTATGGTACTGGTAACATTTTTTTGATGTACATTTCAGTTACTTTTAAGAAAAACGGGGAATGAAATTGTTTATTTGAAAAATCTCTTGATAGTTTTTTGTTTGTTGAATGTCAATGTTGCTGCAGTTTTTTTTCTGCCGTATTACGCAGTTTTTACTGCAGTATTCTGCAATATTGTTTATAGAAAGTTTATTTATCCTTTAATACGTCCGCTCTAGAGCCTTGCGCGGGACAAAAATTCTGTTTGAATTGAACTCGCAACTCAGATTCTAAATTCTACAAAAACATTTCGTCTTTCCAAAACCAGACCCGAACCCAACAAACTTCAACCCGAACCCAAAATATTCAAATCCGAACGCGAAATATTCAAACACGAACCGAAGTGAAAGAAAATTAAATCATATTTTGATACAATCATGGAAAAGTAGTCTACAATTATACCTGTATTAACAAATTTTTATATAAAAATAAACGCATATACATACCCGTATTCAAGTATATAGTTTTTTCTTTTCGTCTAAAAAAGTATTCGAGATGATTTGGAGCGTCATGCAACAACTTGTAACACTTTAAAAATAGATGTATGTTTGTTATATACTAGAAAATTTATTCATCCTTCAATATACTCACCCTAAAACCTTGCGCGGAACAAAAATCGTGCTTAAATCTAACTCTAAACCGATTCTGAACCCGACAAAAAAAAGTGTCTGTACAAAACCAAATCTGAACCAGGCAAACTTCAACCCGAAACCAAAATACTCAAACCGAAACCCGATGTGAAAGAAAATTAATTCATATTTTAATGCAATCATGGAAAAGTAGTCTACAATTACATCTCTAATACAAATTTTTGTATAAAAATAAACGCATATACATTAATATTCAAATGTATAGTTTTTTTTTTCATCTGAAAAAATATTCCAGATGATTTGGTACGCCATGCAACAACTCGTAACACTGTAAAAATAGATGTGTGTTTGTTACCTATATTGTAACGGAGCCGATGTCGTAAGATGGTGTGGTAGCGGGCAACTTCAACGGCCTGGTCATATCAATATCGAAAAAAAAAATATTTTATTGTATCACAAACAATTAAATAAGGATTTCTTGATTAAATAATTCATAATTACAACATTTTTCATATATGGGTTCGAGTTCAGCTAACAATAAAGTATTTGTAGAATCAAATCCAGTTCTCTAATGGCAGATTGTTTTCAGGGAGAATGTCTCTAATACATTCAATGTCCACACTTTTCGAAGGTAGAGTTCGAAATGCTCGACAGGAATGTCGCACTTTTTGTAGATGTTTAACCGAGGTTTAGGAACCTCCGATATTCAACTCCGTGATGGAGATATCTCAACAACCTCACCTGGCTTTCGCTTTTCTGTGCTTCGGAATATGTCCCGAAGCCGTGGACCCGTGAGAGACTTCCACTCTGCACGGCCAGTAAAACCTTGAAATCTCAACTTCAACAGAAGGGGGAAAAAAGCTCCCGAGAATGCTCCTGCATCCTCTTTTATCAGTTTCGTTTTTCCGTCCAGGACCAAAGCCACCCCCATTAGCCACTCACCATCCGTGGCCCATGATCTCATAGACAAGCCCTTTCTCTATAGGCTGCAGTCAGGAACCTTGGCGTCAGGTTTAATATCTGGTTTCACTATCTACTTTCCCACGGGAACGAGACCCTCGTGAACATCAAAGGAATATTTTTCTCGCTAGATAAAGGAGTTCCTTTCACCCTAGTGTCCTCTGCGAAGATTGATTGAAATTGAAGTATTTGTTTCATCTTTAGCGACATTTTCTAGGACTCTGAAGAAATTTGGAGGCTAGGTGAAAATACATTAGTTTCCCTATGCTGGCTTCTACCTTGTAAATTGAGAGTTTCAATGTGAGATATCGTCTAATTCGCCCGTGGGAAAGTAGATAGTGAAACCAGATATTAAACCTGACGCCAAGGTTCCTGACTGCAGCCTATAGAGAAAGGGCTTGTCTATGAGATCATGGGCCACGGATGGTGAGTGGCTAATGGGAGTGGCTTTGGTCCTGGACGGAAAAACATTAATATTCAAATGTATAGTTTTTTTTTCATCTGAAAAAATATTCCAGATGATTTGGTACGCCATGCAACAACTCGTAACACTATAAAAATAGATGTGTGTTTGTTACCTATATAATATAAGGTTTATTTATCCTTCAATACACTCGCGGGACAAACATTCTGTTTAAATTCAATTGGAAACTCATTCTGAACACACACACATACACACAGAAAACAAAACAAAACAAAAATAAAATAAAATAAAAAATAAATAAATAAATAAAAGAGGAAAAGAGATCGTCTGTCCAAAACCAGACCTGAATCCAAAAAACTTCAACCCAAAACCAAAATATTCAAACACGAACACGAAATAGTAAAACCAGAGCCCGAAGTGGAAGAAAATTAATTCATATTTTAATGCAGTCATGGAAAAGTAGCCTACAATTAGTATATCTCTAATACAATTTTTTGTATAAGAAATAAACGCATATACATAAATATTCAAATATATAGTTTTTTTTCAATCTGAAAAAATATTCCAGATTATTATTATTATTTAATCTGCTTAACTTGAGCTTGACCTGAAGTATCAAATCCTAATTCTAAACCCACTCTAACTCGAAACACTTTAAACCAACCAAACCCGCAACGAAACACATTAGAGCCAACCCGAACATGGTGTCCTGTCGGATTCAGGTAAAACTCATCCCGATGCAGGGCTCGTATGGACATACAGTGAGCAAAAAAAGTATTTGCACGCAGACGATTTTTTGCATAAGTAACCATAGAAAGCAAATTTGATACTATTCTCTTAATTATTCTTTTATTTAAATAAGAAGAAAATAAAAATAACTACCCATTTTCCTTAAACAGTAATACTACACATTTAAAAAAATAAATTAATATTTTCTCATACCTAAAAAGTATTTGCACAAGAAGCATTGACTGTTAAAAAAGGCATTAAATGTGAAGCAAATGTTTAGCATATCAGTCCCGCAGTACATTAGCCCCGCACTTTAAAGTCACGTAATATATTAACTGCAGCAGGGATTCTGGGGAGTTTTTGTTCTAAAGGCGCCGAAAACGTGTGAACTGTCTGTTGCTACCCGTGAGAAGATTATATTTCTTCACAATTCTGGATTAAGTTACCGAGGAATAGGTAAAAAATTAAACCTAAACTTTTCTAGTGTTCGTTATGTAATTAAGAAGAAAAAAGAAACTGGTTCGACAATAAATAAGCCGCGAACTCGGCGTCCGAGAAAGCTAAATACCAGGCAAAGGAGAGCCATCATAAAAGAATCTTCAAAAAACCCTTTACTAAGTGCTTGAGAATTGGCTGTTGATGTCGCTTCAACGTCGGGAACAATAGTTACACCACAATCAATTAGAAATATTCTTCATGGTGCAAATATTCGAGGAAAGAGCCCCTCGAAAAAAACAATTTATTAGTGAAACAAATAGGGTGAAAAGACTTGAATTTGCAAAAGCTTACGTCAAGCAAACCACTAGAGTTTTGGAAAACTGTTATTTTTTCCGATGAAAGCAAGTTCAATATTTTTGGCTTAGATGGTAAGAAAACTGTATGGCGAAAGCCAAATACTTCTCTTCAAATTAAAAACTTGAAACCAACTGTAAAACATGGCGGTGGTCATGTAATGATTTGGGATGCATGTCTTTTAACGGATTTGGCGAAATGACCTTTATTGAAGGCAATATGAATGCTAAACAATATATGAATATATTGCGAGATCATTCATCTAATAGTGCTCTGAAATTAGGAATTCCTAATTCATATTATTTCCAACAGGATAACGATCCGAAACACACTGCATATATTACGAGGTTATGGTTGCTTTATAATGTAAAAAATCAATTGAAAACGCAACCACAATCACCAGACCTCAATCCAATTGAAAATTTATGGCATATTTTGTATGTGAAAATAAGGAAAAAGAAAATTTCTAACAAATCAGAGCTTAAGCAAGCTCTTAGGGAAGAATGGCTACAAATCAGCAGTGAAACATGTCGCAAATTAATAGAATCAATGTCCAGATGATTACAAGCTGTAATTGAAGCAAAGGGCATGCATACTAAATATTAGCACTGTTTTTAACTTATAAATAATTCCTTTAGTTCTATTTTTATTGCTAGTGTACAAATATTTTTTTGCCAGTACAAATGCTACTTTTTTATGTTTTCATATTTTAAATATAATTATTAAGTCAGATATTAAATATGTTTATTTGTTTTGTAAAAGTGTTGGTATTTTTAATTCTTAGTTGCTTTTTATTTATTTATACATATGCTACAACAAATTTTCCTGGTCTGCAAATACTTTTTTTGCTCACTGTATGTGAAGTCTGTAAGGCAATGGCTGGACTTGAAAAAAGCTTTACTTTCAAACAATCCAAATAATGAAGCCACATATGAAAGCACTAATGAAGAATCATGGCGTGAAATGTCTGGTAACGTATACATACGGAGATATGCCTAAAAAGAATCGGTATTAATCTGGAATAATGTGGAGAATAAATAAAATTAGAATAATAAATATTTCTTCATTTTCAGTTTTATTTTTTCCATTCAAAATTTCTTGCGCGTTATATACGAGCTTTAAAGAAAAATCCCTATTTTACATATCTGAAAATCAAAGTGCGTCTTCAGATCCGAGGATATTCGAGTAACTAAGTTGTGTAAAAATTCTACTTACCATAATTATTAAAATATACTTTTACATATTAAAATATATTTTCATGTGTTCATTAGTATTACTCTTTTATGAATATGTTAAAATGGTATTAATCCTAAATATTTGCTTTTAACAGATATACTGTAAAGATTGGATATAATTACTTTTTCGGTGAATTTTATCCGCTAATGTTTATTCTAATTTTGGGATATACTAATTTTAATTGCTAAAAGACGTAAATTAAGCTTTAACAAGTTGGAAATTGCCTGTCAAACGAGGCAAATGAGGTGCGTTTGTACTATAACTAGTTTTATAAATATTTTTTGCACCGCATATTGTACTGAATGTATATTTTAGTGCACTTTATAAGTACATATCAATTTAATTCTGTTCGAAAGGCTGTAACATCATTAAAATGCACTTGAAATAATTTTTCCCATTGGCCGTAAATGTAACGAAAAACTTTTGACTGTCCCTGTCATTCAACTATACATCCGATTTTCATAAAATTTGAAAAGACTCGACAAAATTTTGCAACAATTATACCTTTAAAATTCAAGGTGACAGAACAGAGTCCCCCTATAGTAACCCCCCTTATAGGTATGAAGATGCATTAAATGCGTTCAATAACCAATGAGATGCGTTTCATTCGGGCGTTACCATTAAACAATTAACAGATAATCGCGTTTTCTGTGTCACGTACGATAGCGTAATATATATATAATTTCTTTTAAAAATGACTCGGGTAGAGTCGAAATATGTAAACAGTTGAATAAACCCATTTTTATGACTTTTAAGTTTAATTTATGCCTTTTAGAAATTTAAATTAGTATATTATTACAAGGTGTTAATTTTTTTTTATATTTATCTATTTTTGGGAGTTTCATTTTTTTTTAGCAATCCTTCTATTTTATTTTTATCTATTTTTATGTGTTCATTTGAAAATACTGAAATAAATTATCGTATTCTGTCAGCTTAAACAATGTTTCAACTTTTATCTTGTTTATGAGATTTTAGTAAAGCCACTTCTTGTTTGCCTTTCATGTTGTTAAAAATAAGTTTGAAGATATTGAAGATTTTTCATGCAAAGTATTTCCTAAAAACCGTATCTGACGCTTCAGCCAACTTTCCTTTATAAGCTGACAAGAATCTGATATGATAAACACATTTATCTAACGAAGTAGAAGAGTTCTTTTAGTATTATTTTGAAAAATATGTGCGCCCTTGCAATATATTTTACGTATAAGATATGTTTAATGTAGCTATATCATTTGTAAAAGAATTATTTGTATGTAGCTTATTACAACAAAAGTATTGCATATTTAATAAAATAAGTTAGCAGCACACAATATTGAAAAAATAATTTTTTAATAAAATTTATTAATCAATTAAACCCTACAGTCTTTAGTTTTTTTTAATCAGTGTGTTATGTTGCTTTATAAGATTTATGTATTCTGTTGATTTATTAAATATCTTTTTATTTCTGATTTAAAATTTCTTTTAATAACTTATCAATTGTTGTTTTCCATATTCATGTAATAAAAATTGAAGGTTCGTTTTTCGGTTTCAAACTTTTTTTTTTTAGTCTAGCTCAATAAATAAATAAATAAAGTAAAACATGCATCATTATTAAATTTCATTAATTTAAACCCTAATATTACATATTTCATATAAACATATAATGTGAACTATAAAAAGTTCATCGTCTTACTTAAAAGGCGACTAAAATAATGAAAAAGATGTTACAAGTTTAAAATATACATTTTTATTTAATACTTCTTAGTACTTTCAAGCTTTCCAAGCTCATCATCAGAGAATATTTTAATAACTAAATGTTGTTTAATTATACAAATACGTCACTTTGTTTTGAAAATGAGAGAACCAATAATGATTATAGTCAATTTTTAATTGTTAATTAGAGTAATTTTAACAATAATTATTTTTAATTTGTAACAACTTTTCATTATTTTAGTTGCCTTTTAAGTAAGGCAGTGAACTTTTTAAAGTTCACATTATATATTCTATGTTTGAATCAAGATGAAAAATTGCGTTTCGTCTGATGATTTCATTAGATATTTTTTCAACATTTTAATGTTTTTTTTTATATCGAAATTTTGTCTTATCTTATTAGCCCCCGGTATGCTATTTCTTTCTCCCAGTTATTAAAGTGTCGTCTCCAATAAATAACGTTCCGTTGTTAAAGTCAGCCGTAAAATAAAGCAGATGGATCATTGTACTGTTCAATACTCTACTCTATTTATTTTTGAGATATTAATTTTTTTGCACTTTTTAGCGCCATTTGTTTAATTTTGCAACTCAAGTACTCCTTACTTTCTGTAGAAAATAAAGAAAAAATAGTTGGAAAATATTAATTATATCTTTTTGTTGCCCTGTTCCCATAACTAGTGAAAAAAAATGTAATTAAAATACGTGCTATTTTGAAAAAATATATATGAATGATTTCTAATAAAACGTGCAGCTATTATAAACTATATTTAGTTTGATTATCTTACAAAAAAAAATGAAAGCGTATGCATCATTAAATAGCCTTTTTTTTTTTTTTTTTTTTTTTTTTTTTTTTTGTCGAATTTCTTCAGTGAGGAAATCTGTTTTTGATTTGTGTATTAATCAGCGATAGTAGTCCTATGAATACTTTTCTGTAGATGTTGTTTAAGATTGGATCGTAAATGAAGAATTCTTCATAGGATGCGAATGACGTCATTTTATATAAAATAAAAGCGAGCGTTTTAAGTCTTAAAACTGAAATATGTTTTGTATTATCTATATTTATATACACATATTCATATATATATTCTTTTTCATCGGGGGGCGACACTAAATTCTGAAAAAGCAGAATTCCTGTTTTCAAGTGTTAATTTATTTACACAAAATTGTTTAAAATAAAAAACAATAATATTAACTATTGTCGAATTGAGTCTGTTTAAACTTTACTTTTAATTTTATCTTGTGGTAATATTTTTGCAAAGTCAATACGCATCTCACTAATACATTTTAAAAATAACTAGTGACATGGATAATTGATATTTTATCTTATTACTGTTATGAAAAGTTTGTTTTTTCGAAACTGTTTTTCCTACAAATCGCATGAAATTAAAATTCCGTTTTAACTACTGATATGTGTAATTTCACTCTTCTAAAATGTATCTTATTATAGGTATGAAAAATGTTTTTTGAAAAAAATTTTTCACACGAAATTAAAACTCTATTTTTACTACTAATATGTATAATTGCTCCTCTATCTGTCTCTTATTACTGTAATATTTTTTTAATTCGAAATTTTTTTCTCGGAAATTGCGTCGAAATTAAAATTACGAGTGTGGTTCAATAATTATTGTCCCGAGTGTGTATAAGATATTTGTACTACGATAGTTGATGCGGAATATCGAAGCCTAACGTCTGATTCCTGTATGCTCAATTTCAGAACTGTAGCTGCTATATTAACACTTTCGTTTTTTGGTGTGAGAGGTCACACCTAGCTTGAAAGGGGGGGGGGGGTGACTGTGAACGAGACATGACTACTGTCGTTTGGACTTGGGGCCATAGTGATAGGGGGCATGCTGGTTCGGAGCTTATGGGGCCAGACCTGAAGCAGTTCTGCGATAGATTTGCGACAGTGGGTGAGAATGTAGCCACGTCCCATTCACTGTCACAAATCTATCACAGAACTGCTTCAGGCCTTCCCCTATAAGCTCCAAACCAGCCTCCCTCCCCCCCAACCTCCCACTACCTTTTCAAGCTAGTTGCGACCTACCACACCTAAAACGTAAAAAAAAGATGTTAATATAGTAGCTACCGTTCTGAAATTGAGAATATAGGCATCTGAGACATTAAGCTTCGATATTCCACATCAACCCACCCCAGTACAAATATTTTATACACACTCGGGACAATAATTATTGAGCCACCTTCGTATATTTATACTACTGATATGTATAATTTCTCTTTCATCGTGTCTCTTATTACCGTTTAAAAAAAAAAAACAGTTATGACATTATCACTGTTATGAAAATACAAAACCAAACAAAGAAGTTGCCGTTGCTGTTGTTCTTCGCCTTAATAAACAATATTTATACCACAAAATTTATTCATATTTGTATACCGTTTAGCGAGTCGAATTCTGCGAATGAAAATGTAAAAGTACTTATTTTTTGAATTTATAAAAAAGTCACAATAATAATAATAAATAATCAAACTTATCTTGGCTCATCTAACTCTTAAAACAAATATTATTTTTAACTAAAATTTTAATTTCAACTTATCAAATGATCGAAAAATTAAAATTAATTCATATACGTAATCAGTAACATGCAATTAAAATAAGAAATGTTTGGTGTTACGTAATGAAAAATCAACGAAAATTGCTTCGCTGTGATACAATTATAATTATTGTTTTCAACGAAATCTAAAAAAGCCGTTTTCTCCATCGCAAAATTTACTTGCATTCTTTTCATATTCATAGTCATTATTTAAAAATTATTTTAACGTGCAATAGATCATTACTAAATATATTCCCAAACTATTGATGTCTCGTTCGCCAGTTACAATTTCGCATGTACACATTCGCACTCTCGACTTGAGGTTTTAGTCTGAGTGTCGGCGAAATTAAAAAAAATTACTTTTAGACGCATTCGCAGTAAAAAAAAGAAAAAGCAATTTAACAAATTACAACGACCATTTGGAAAATGATTTTTTCAAAGACTAAAATTTAAGATATAAAAAATCGCACGGAGTTGATCATACATTACGTACGCCATGAATTAAACATTAATAGTGCTATTACACGTAAAAATTGCAAGCCAAAAATATCGCCTGCGACCCGTCAGATTTCATGAAACTTAAGTATTATCCAAGCATTTCATTGGCTGTTCAGGAAAAGGCTTTTCCATCGTCCAAGAAATCTGACAACCAATTTTAAATGAAATTTCATTCTTAAACTTCTAAACATCCGACAATATTACTTTTTACACCGTCGGATAGAGAAAAAAATGTACTTTTAAATGCAATTTATTTGAAAGCTGTATCTCAATTTGTTTCTGAGTTATTAATTTTTTTTTGTAGTTTTTATTACTTTTTTGTCATAGTGGCAACAGAAGTATCCATTTCTGTTGAAAGTTAAGGGAAAATACAAATTACTGTATAGACCAATCAGAAAACGAATAAAATGCGGATTCAACCAATAAAACTCTTCAGATTTGCTTTTGATTTCCTACCCTGACGAGGACAATAACCATTTTTGCAAATCGTTAAAAAATTACTTTTAGACGCATTCGCAGTAAAATGTTTTGTTTTATCAGAGAAAATACTCATTTTATTTTTACTATGACGTCATTTTCACTCATTGAAGGCCTTTGAGATTAGTGGAATGAATAAAAAATTAATATCAGTGGAATAAAAAAAAAAGAAAACATGTAACAGCTTTATGAGTAAAAATGTTTTTTTTTTTTTTTTTTTTTTTTTTAAATCGTGACATCATTTTCTGTTCTAAAATTTTAAAAAAGTTATTTTTAATTGTAATACGAAAGTGGCAACCGAAATTATTATAGTAATTACCATAGTTTCCCTTCTTTGTTCAACAATGGAAGTAACCCGATTGCCACCAATGTGAAGCAATTTCATAAAGGTTTCATCAAAAATTTCACCTTTAAAATTAAAATATAAAAATGAGATTATTTTTAAAAAAATAGTGAGTGCGACCACATCTACAAATAACGTGCTTTCATTAAAAAAAATAATTATCAAAATGGGTTCAGTAGAAAGCTCAGGTTTGATGACTAAAAAACCAGTTTTGTCTTATTTAAAAATATATAAATTATGCATTAGAAATTTTCTTTGGCAAAAATCTTCTAAAACTCCTTATCATAATTTATTTTTATTTATGAGTTTACAAAAAATTGTTTTGAATTTCCTTTATAAATTTAGAATTAGCGAAATAAGTTTCCGTATTCTGTCGATTTGTTGTTTTTAATTTATGTTTTATAAGAGATTTTTGTAAACCGGATGCTTATCTTTGTACTATATTTAGAAGACAAGAAGATTTTGAAGATTTTTTTTTACAAAATATTTCCGAAAACTCTTATATGAAATTTCAACCTATTTTTATTTATGAGCTCAGATGAATCTTTTATAAGAAAATACATTTATTTTGAAGGATAGCCATCGTTTATAAGTAATAAAATAGAAGGATATCAGAGGATATCTGTATTTTATTCCGTTTAATTTACAGTATTGAAATTCGGAAACATAAATTTATCTTTGAATCAAAAAAGTTTTGCTAAGCATACAAATATAAAGCTAATAAATATATATATATATCAGGGGACTGATTTGTGCTTGTATAGCGAAGCTAGATATTTTACTTACACAAGCTGTCACTTTGCTAAATATACATGACAGTCCAAAAGTCTTCAACACATTTTGAAATTCGATAAAACATAAAGTAATTGGCGTACGAGTGTGCGATTTGGACAAAAGTACTTCTCACGATCGAAAGTTTTATTTAAACAAAAGTTAGTTCAAATATTTGTCGATAGATAGCGCTATGCATTTAATGTTGAGAATAATAATAAAAAACAGTTCAAATGATACTAAATTTCATTCTACATATTATCGTACTACAAAATAATAATAAAAAAAATTCTGTATACATTTTAATCGCCAAATTCCCACAAAGAGAAAAGAAAATTGCTATTCATGTGGATTCATGTTTTTTTTCAATTAACCTTACAAAAAATAGTTTTTAACTGCTTATTTTGAGTTTTTGAAGATTTTTTTTTTTCATATTTGAAGTTATAGCGCTATCTATAAAAAATCCAGAAAGCAATTCAATCATATTTAAGAGAACTACATATTAAAATGTGTGCGAAATGATGTAACAATAATAAAATCTTGAATTTTTCTTCTACATTTGAAATGAAAGTTTCACTTTACATCCGTAATGACGTGTGGATTTTTTAGGCGTTTCTGGATTTAAGAATGGCGGATTTGATCGAATCTACTGTATTTTACCGAATTGCGGAACATACTTGGGTCATTCTCCCAAAAGTGTACTATTCCAGTCAGAAAGCCTTTTTCAGTGTTGGACATGAAGATTTTCGAACTAATTTATGTTTTCTGTTGAAAGTGAAAGAAGACGAAATGTATTGTGTGCACACATTTTTTATAGTTACTGTGTACTAAGAAATAATATATATAAAGTATGTGAGATCTCACCTCCATGTCATGTCACACACCCAATGTTACTGGGGAAAATGTTTGATTACTTATTCAATAGCTAGTACTATCTCAAGAGCAAAGTAACTTAGCATAGTGTTTACTTTCTTTGTAGTTTTGTTCGTTTTCTGAATACGGAAAAGAGTGTCACATACAATAAATTCTCACGTCCTAGAAACAAACATTAAGTTGCATTTTCATATTAAAAGATGTCAAAATTATCATCAGATTTTGTTTCCCATGATCAAGTTAGCCATTATGTTTGCTGTTGTTAAGTTATAAGTCATAAATTAGTTTTTATACTTAGGTGTTAGATTTTGTTATAAAAAAGCAACTATGGTTATTGGAGATTCTTACATTCGTGAACTGTAATTCAAGGTGACTAAATCAACACGAAGATATATGCTTTTATACTGCTTATGTTATTATATCAACAGATGATGATTTAAAGAACAGAAATATTTTTCTCAAAATAAATAAATAAATAAATAAATATGTATGTTAATTTTTAGAGCATGTTCCTCATCTCCGTGATATCACCTCCATGAATCTCTCAATTTTGAAAATGTATATTTCAAAGATAAATGATTAACAAGAATTTACAATGACTGTAAATCAAAATAGATAGTTTCAAAACTTTAAAAGAGAAAAATTGAATAACATTTAAAAGATGGGTGATGAAAAGAAGCTCGACATGGAAGATGAATTCTTTGTGTTTTTTTATATTCTTTCCAAATAAATTCATTATGCATCCTTACATAGAATTGCTCCTTAGTTATATATCTAACAGAAAAAATAGTTTTTTATGCTTTGTCTCATTATACAAACATAACTGTACATAAATTTCACCTCCGTGAATGATGTTAATAAGAAAAGACCTGTTTCTGAAAATATATATATATATATATAATGGAGCTGGGTCATTGCTGATTTTTAATTGCAGTAAGTGATAAGTTTTTAGAGATAACATTTATCTCAAAAAACAAAATTTTTCTATGAAAATGTACATTTTTGGGAGAATGACCGACTTACTTGCCTTTCTTTGTGTGAAATGTAAAGGTCTCGGGACAAGTGGTAGAAGTTGTCAGCATTCACATCGAAGGCATTGAAAAATAGACAGGGCTTTACATATACAGTACAGAACCATTTATCCTGAATAGTTGGGGTCAGCTATATTCCGGATAACTGGTTGGGCTATTAAAGTAACATTCATCTGTTCAGATTTGTAGATTATATGTGGCTGCGACATTGTTTCTAATTTTAAATTGATTACTCATTACGCATATTTAAAATCTGACCCAAACAAAAAATGTCCAATATATAACTAAATATGCTTCCATTTCAAACCTTAGTAGTTGACATCAAGCTGTACCATGCATGTTGTAAATGTTTAAAGCAATACACATGTCAAACTGGCACTTTATGGCACATATTTCTGAAATACGTCAATTGGAAATATCATTCTGGATAACTGGTTTTCCTGTTATCTGGTTTCTGTATAAATGGTTCCATACTGTATAACATTATCGCTGTATGGGGGAAGGGTTGTCTGGCACTTGTTGATCGGGAAGAATGCTATCTACCAAGAATTCTACTTACCCTACCCTTCACCCGTAAAATTGATAAGTGCAAGAAGACATGGGCCATTTAGGGAGTACCTCCATAAATTCCATTGCTCAAGCTCCTCTGTAGGCGAATGTGGGGATATAGCAAGTGCCTCACATTACTACTACGCTTGCCCACTTACCTCATGCTAGCATATTCGGTGCCCCTTAACAATCCCTGAAAATTGGCTAAGTAATATTTTATACCGTCCAACACTTCGTTTAAAATTAAGACAAATTTTTAGCTTTTTAATGGACCTATCAAACAATTAGTTATATATCTCTTACCGTAAACAGTTGTTGTGTTGGACATACTATCGCCCCTTGTCGCGTTTTTGGCGATCTGGTCTACGACCATAGTCTGTAATATCTCAATGTATCTTACTTTTTTTTTATCCTTCTAAACGTCGCCCATTTCTCGCGTTTTATTTTCCGGCGACTTGAGTCTATAGACTCATTGATGTAACCTTTTTTTTACCGTAATAAAGGTGTCCGGTGGGGAACATCTATGCTCTACAGACGTGGTTTCCACGTCTGATCAGTTCCCCTTAGGCAGTCAAATATTATTGTGAATGCATTAGTAACAAAAATCTATCATTAAATACTTTTAAATAATAACTGTTTCTTTAAAACGTTATTCGATACGTTTTTTCATGTATAACAGTAACATTTTGTCTTCTTCTCTTCTTTAAATCAGTAAAGTATGCCAATAATAAATGTATAGCCATATCTGTATATCATTGCAAACGTATAAAAAGAAAAAGAAAGAAAACAATTGTAAAAATAAAAGATTTTTAGACAATGATAACGTTACCATTAGGAAAAGGAGGAGGGGGGGGGGGGCGATGAATGATAACGTATGATATCATAAGAGAAGAGGGGTTTAAAAAATTGTCAATAAGTTGATAACGTAATATATGTACAGTCACACGCTCTATATTTCCAAATGTAATTGACATTTTTTTTTTTTACTTTGTTTCCAAAATACTGTACACGCCCGGTAGCACATCATTTGCAATTTGTAGAAACTTTTGGGAAATGGTAGGTAAAAAGACCTCTTATTTGTGCCAACAATTGGCGAAAATTGAATCAACCAGTTTGTACTACTTGGGCTTCCATCGTTGTCCATGTTTCCACTGAAAAGGGGAGACATTAAATTAAATAACTGTCTATGAAACAAAACGGAAAATGAGGAAAAATGAGCTACTGGAAATAGGAAAATATCAAACAAGGAAGGTCTCCATAATCTCATACGCAAAAAAAAAAAAAAAAAAAAAAATACAGATTTTCTGCTGAGATACCACTGCTAAATTTGACTCTTTATTACGTACATGAGTAGTTTCATTTGCATTTTTTTTTTTTTTCAAAATATTCTGAGTATGTGCTTTAAGGAGACCTTTCGTGTAAATAGGGAGTTTATGTAATGAATAAAAATAAAAGTTTAGATAAAGCTTAACATTTTTGGTATACTTTTGAAATAAATTTTTATTTTGTTTTTCGAAATTTTTGATACAAAAATAAAGAATAAAAAAAGAGTCGATTAAAGAACGAGATAAAGCGAGAAAGAAGAGGGCGGGAGATTGCATTCGTGAGTGCGGTATTATGCCTTATATAAATAGGCTTCAGAGGATGTCGGTAAAGTAAATTAAAATAAAATGCCTACATATATTTTGTGGTAAGAATTTACTCATTCGTCTAACTTTCATAAGTGCAGTGCAAAATAAGGGTTTCATTTACTTAAAATGAACTACATTTTGCGTTTTCAAAATATATTGAAGTTCATTATAAATTCAAAACTCCTCAGATTTAAATATACACTTCATTTGCCAAGAAACGTCAAAATTAGAACTACCAAGGCTGCTAAATTGCTTCCTCGTTTCTGTATGAATAACATTTCTTAAATTCGAATGAACTTCTTTCCATCTCCCCCCCCCCCCCCCCCAAATTCTAGTTTTCTCTGTTTACGAAGAGAATTTATCCTCCTCACTTTTTAATATTTAATGAATTTTGCATTTCTCATTTTATTTTAATCTAGCGATATTTTAGAATATGAGATTTAAAATTTTCAAAAAAATGTTTTTCTTGATTCTGACATTTTCATTGGAATTCTGTGAATTTTCTTATGTTTTTGATTCGCAGTCATTTTAGTATCGCGCGTTAGTTTACAAACGAAAAATAACTTAAAGAAAAATTTATAATTTTTAAACGAAATTTAAACTTATATTTGAAATTCAAGAAATGCGAGTAGTTCAAATTGCATAATGAAGAAAACGTTTTGCATGATTAAAAACACTTAAGATACTTATCAGCGTACTACATATATAAAATCAAAATTAAACACACATTAAAAATACACCTAACGTTTCAGGCTTATTCTGACAAGCCATCATCAGGGGTCTCTTGACCTTTACGGAGTTTACATTACACACATCACAGTCACTGTCACAAACACTAAACTGGTTTAGTGTTTTAGTTCACAAATACTAAAACACAGCTTAGTGTTTGTGATAGCGACTGTGATGTGTGTAATGTAAGCTCCGTAAAGGTCAAGAGACCCCTGATGATGGTTTGTCAGAATAAGTCTGAAACGAGGGTGCTTTTTTAATGTGTGTTTAATTTTGATTTTATATATGTAATACGTTGATGAGTATTTTAAGTGTTTTCATCATTAAATTTGATAGCGTAAGTCCAAGTTTTTATTGTAATTTTTTTCATCTTTCTGGTATATTTTTGCATAGCTTATTTAAATATTTCTCGTATGAATTACTCAAACCTAGCTTGTCAAAAGAAACAAAGACTAGAGAGCCTTTTGCTCCTTTTTCACGTTAATATGATTTCCATATCTGAGGATATCATGATGATTTTGGCGTGCAGAAAATATCTTTGTGGATTTAATTTCAACAAATGTTACTTGTTTATTCCTATTACTGTTATGCATGTAATCATGCGAAGGAGAGCCAGATTTTGCTCTATCATGCTTTGGGTAGATAAGGTTGCACGAGTTGACGTTATTTTCATTTAATACCTCTTGATTATATTATATATTTCATATTTTAAGAAGCACAATATTACTAAACTAAAAGCACCTACTGTAATGTTTGTTTTTACTTATTTAATCGGATGAGACGTGTTGTAATACATCAGAATGATATTTAAAATCTTTTCAGCATGCAAACTATCGCACATTAAAGTTTTGAAAAGATACCATTGTAAAATAGTGTCATCGAATTAAATTATTTGCTCTAAGTTTATTTAGAGCAAATTTCATAACTCCCATTTATGTACTTAAAACCATCACTGTTTTACAGATAATGCCAACAAAAAAAAAAAAAGGAAAAAGAATATGGGAACAGATGTCTTAAGTTCCCACAGCCGCCATCTTGGAATTTTTCTTGGCGTGAAAATCCCTTTTCCGCCAAGTAGTAAATGTCGCCAAGCACCGGTTTGTACGCATGTTTCGCTTAGCGAAAATAAAATGTAAATAATAAACAATATTCGCTAAAGTGGCAATCAGTAATCTTGTATGAGGGCTTCGCGCACATTAACCGAAGAAAAACATCACTGCATTCAGCAGTTCTCCCTGTGTAGCATTCTCAAAATTCAACAATTCTCGCTTTCTAGCAATCTCAAAATATAAAAAACTCTTAAGGCAGCAAAATATACATAAAAAACGAAACTCGTTAAAGTGGCAATTAGTAATCTTGTATGAACGCTTCGCGCACATTAACCGAAAAAAAAATCACTGCATTCAGAGTTCTACCGGTGTAGCATTCTTAAAATTCAGCAGTTCTCGCTTTCTAGCAATCTCAAAATGTAAAAAACTCTTAAAGCAGCAAAATATACATAAAATTATCAACATACCTTAACAGATATCTGCTTTCTTGAAAGCTCCAGCACGAAATCTCTCTCATAACACCACCATCATTTTCCAAAATAGGCTTATGAATACGCATTGAGACACAATAAACAAACCTACTTTTCTTCTCAAAATTTCCTCATATTTCTTAATTACTTCAGCAAAAGCGTTTAAACGGATTACAGAAACCATAGTCAGTCAAATACATCCAATAAATTTAACATAAAAATAAAAAGACAGGACGATACAACACGATATCAAAATACATCCACAAAATCCCCCACTTCTCAGGGGTTGCCAGAACACAACACGTCAGAATACACACGTCACGCGGGGTTCCACATATCGAGGTTGCCATAGCTATAAACACCGCCTACACGCCAACAAAAAATCGCCAAACAATTCCAAACAACGGCTGAGGGAACATAAGGCATCTAAGCCAAAATATGCATATTACACTTTATTAATATGACATGCTACAAAGATTTATATTATCCGGGGGGAAAAAATCAGCAGGGCCTCAACCAAGACCTTCGAAAGATAGAGAATTTGAAGCATTATTACTTATAAAATGAACAATTTCTTTTAAGTTTTTTTAAAGTAGTTTTAGTAAATATTTAAAGTGTAAAATTCCACATAATAAAATCACAAGCAGCCGAAATAAATTTAGAATTGATGTATTTAAATAAAAGATTAGTCCGATGTGGCAATCCGAAAACTTTCTTCTGTTTCATACATGTTAATATTTCCTGAAAAATGAAGCATATCAGTGCCACCGGTTAGGTGATTTACACCAAAATCTAATCAGCGACAACTTATGTCAAGTTGTAGTTCAATCTGAAATTTGATGAAAATCTGTGCATTAGTTTTTGAGGTAGAACTATAGCGAAAATCGTAAAAAAATCTACATAGCAGCGCCACCTGTTATTCGATTTACTGCAAAAACTAATCAGTACCAATTTATAGCAGGGACTAACTGAATCTGAAGTTTGATGAAAATTCATGCATTAGTCCTTGAGATACAGTTATTGCGGAAATCGTGGTAAATGCAGCCTAGTAGCTCCACCTGTTGGGCGATTTACACTAAAAACTAAACCGCACTAATTGATATCAGGGACTAACTGAATCTAAAGTTTGGTGAAAATTCGTGCATTAGTTCTTGAGATAGAGCTATGGCGATAATTATGAATAATGCCGCATAACAGCGCCACCTGTTAGGCAATTTACGCTAAAAAGTAATCAACACAAAGTTATATCAAGGACTAACGGAATCTGAAGTTATATAAAAATCCGTGCATTAGTCCTTGAGACATAGCTTTTGCGGAAATCGTGAAAAAGGCAGCATAGTAGCGCCACCTGTCGGGCGATTTACACCAAAAAGTAATCAGCACCAATTTATATCAGGGACTAACTGAATCTAAAGTTTTATTAAATTCTGTTCATTAGTTCTTGAGATAGAGCGCCCACAAAATTTGTCACATGCAAACAGACAGACGGACAGATACTCACAGACAGACATTTTGTAAAAACATGCTTTTCGGATTCTCTGACCCATAAAACGTGTAAAGCCGTTGAAAATCGGAATTTGAAAATTTTCATGAATCCTCTTTCTTCTTGTAAAAATAGAAGAAAATAACAGCAAACTTCATATGCGCTGGCAAAGAAGAGGGGGTGTGGTTTTGAAAATTAACGAAATTTTGTGTTTTTATTTCTTTATGCGAAAGTATGCACGCACACGCATACAAAAATACCTAAATGCATAAGAATATATGATGCTACTTACGCTAGATAAAGTGTTACACATTTAACTCCGTTAAATTTATGCAAAATAAAAGGAAGCGTTCTTAGCAAAATAGTTGTAGCAAGTTATGTTCAAAGGATTTCAAGCGCGCAGGAGAATTTTTATAGTTTCATCAATTTTCTCCGGGAAATATATCGTGCTATGCGAGCACATTACTTTAAAATATGATTTGCTATTTCCTTTGCGTAGCTCTTTGTGCCGCAAAGAACAATTCTTCCATGTAATCTTGAAACGTTTCTCTGAATACATGTTACTCTATTTTTCTTTAATAGTGTACTTTGCCTCATTTGTTAAGAACAAAAACTTTATTCCAGTATTTTCTGTTTTTGAATTTATTTTTCATGAATATGTACTGTAGCTTATTTCGTGAATTAATTGTGATTTGTCAAATATAAATTTGTTGAACAAAATATTTTAATGGGAATATTTATTTTCTTAACGTCAAAACAATATAACGTTACTTTAACAATAATTTTACGTAATATATTAAAATATATAATATGAACCTTAAAAAGACCACAGTTTTACTTAAAAGGCGACTAAAGTAAAGAAAAAGATGTTACAAGTTTAAACACACATTTTATTTAAAGCTTCTTAGTACTTTCAAGCTTTCCAAGCTCATCATCAGAGAATATTTTAATAACTAATTGCAGTTTATTTATGCAATACGTCACTTTGTTTTGAAAATGAGAGCCAATAATTACTAGAGTCGAAAGTAGCAGTAGCAGTTTCTTGGATTGAATTTAATTAGGGGAAATATATATTATAATTAATTGCAGTTCCATTTATTTTTATAACATTACTGTGTAAGCTCTCATACGTCATTTTTCATGGATAGAAGAAAATATCTAACTTTAAATTTTAATGCGTCACTTTGCTCAAGTTTTCAGGATTTATTTTCATGATATTGAACCATAAACTGGGGATATTGTACGATAGGGTGTCGTTACATACTTGATTGTTTTTATACAGGATTTCTATGGATTGTCTTACAGTGGAATTGTTAACCGCCATGGTGAATGGCCTCTTCCCGTGGCGGTCCTTTAAGCTTTTCTTCTCTTACTCAGACTCTTTTGCGGAAGCCAGGTCCCCAGCCAGGTCATAGGTCCCCAGCCACGTCCCGAATTTATTTCTTCCACCCATGAAAAGTGACGTATGAGAGCAGAGTGATGTCATAAACTTAAATGGAACTGCAATTAATAATGTATATTTCCTCTAATTAATTTCAATCCAAGAAATTGTTACTGCTACTTCTACTTTCAACTCAAGTAATTATTGGCTTTCATTTTCAAAACAAAGGGACGTATTTGTATAAATAAACAAAAATTAG
The DNA here is from genome assembly GCA_963932465.1 of Maratus speciosus. Classification (NCBI taxonomy): domain Eukaryota; kingdom Metazoa; phylum Arthropoda; class Arachnida; order Araneae; family Salticidae; genus Maratus; species Maratus speciosus. The sequence goes on from OZ010799.1 coordinate 105,940,978, forward strand.
TTAGTTATTAAAATATTCTTTAAGTATGTTCTTTTAAAACTTGAAAGTACTAAGAAGTTTTAAATAAAATGTATATTTTAAACTTGTAACATCTTTTTCATTACTTCAGTAGTCTCCTTTTAAGTAAAACTGTGGTCTTTTTAAAGTTCACATTATATATTTTATGTTGAATCAAGGTGAAAAAAGTGCGTTTCGTGTTATGATTTTATAAAATATTAAATTAACTTAATGATAAGGCCTTAACATTAAAAAATGCATTCGATAAATAGATTATTTACGTATTTTAAAACAATAGTAATAAATGCTATTCTTTTCTCTTATTTTTCCATATTCAAGATTTGAGATTGTTTTAGAAATTGATTTTTTAAACTCTAATTTGAATAATCATTAATAATACTAATAATGAAGCTTTTCAAAGAATATTAATAGTTCTCTAACAAGAATTTTTTTAAGATGAACAATGTTTATTTTGTAATTTAACCCTTTATGTACTGAATTATGAGTTGATGAATATTTTATCTTCTAAAGCATTTTTCGTGAATTTTTGAAACCACATTAATAGATTAACATAACCTTTTAATAAATTTTAGAAGGATTAAAGGATTTAGGAGGATTAATTAAATTTGAATTTATAGGGATTTTGTGCAACAATTATAACAACAATTATAAAAAGTCCTTCCGGCCAGTGCCGGGAGGAAGAGGTAGCTTTCATATTCCTTATTTTAAAAAAGACAACTTATATTATTCAAACACACGAAGCTCAATTTAGTGGAAACCGAATATAGGAGATTCAATACTAATTTTTATCAATACTAAATCATTATGAATGAGAATTTCGCGAAATTAGTCAGCTTTATCCAAGCTGCTTTTATTTAAAATAACTCCATTTGGCTGCCAAATTCGGCGATTTCTTAAAGTGCCTGCCATTTTAAGACAACACGGTGGATGAGGCTAACCAGTGAACTTGGTTGAGACCTTAGTAATTCCTGTGCACATGCTCACTCACATCGGAATCGGTTGATATATACGAGTGTTGTCGCAGGCAAAAAATAAGATTTTTCAAAATGTCACCCACATTAGAAATTGAAACTGCTATATCTGAGCCATTTTTTAAGGTAAAGACAAACAAAAAATGCTCTTGAACCCTTATATCAAGGTCAAATACTTAAGAAAGAAACCTTTTTCAATTTCTAATTTTTTTGCACCTCACTTTAAATATAATTTTTTTTAATTTAATGGCCGCCATTTTGAAACAAGATGGCTGATGCAGCTGGCCAACGAACTTGGTCGAGATATTGATGCATACTATCCACATGCCTTCTTCCATCGAAATAGGCGAATACGTGTGTTATCGCGTGACAAATGCAAGATCGTTTCAAAGTGTTAGCCATGCTAGAAATTCAAAGTGCTATAATTCAACTATTTTTTAAGATATAAACAAAAGAACAAATTTTCAGAAACAAAAAGTGCTCCAGAATCTTTCTATCAAGGCCAAACACATAAACAAAATATTTTTCATTTTCCAATTTTTTAATACCTCATTTTAAACTTTAAATTTAATTTATTTTTAAATGGCAACCCTTTTGAAACAAGATGGCGAATGAAGCTGGCCAACGAACTCGGTCGAGACATTGGTATGTACTATGTACAGACCAAGTTACATCCAAATCGGTTCATAAATACGCCTGTTATCGCGTGACAAAAATCAGGTCGTTTTAAAATGTCAGCCACAATAGAAATTCAAAATGCTATAACTCAGCCATTTTTTTAGATATAGACAAAAGAAAACCTGTTCCGGAATCTTTGTGTTAAGGTCAAACACATACAAAAAAAATCTTTTTCATTTTCCAATTTTTTTTGTATCTCATTTTAAATTTAAAATTTTTAAAATTTTTTTAAATGGCCGCCATTTTGAAACAATATGGCGGATGAAGCTGGCCAACGAACTCGTTCGAGATATTTGTATGTACTATGAACACACCGAGGTACATGGAAATCGGTTCATAAATACGTCTGTTATCACATGACAAATATCAGGACGTTTCAAAATGTCAGCCACGCTAGAAATTCAAAATGCTATAACTCAGCCATTTTTTAAAATATAGACGAAACAAAAACTGCTCCCGAATCTTTTTATCAAGGTCAAACACATAAGAAAAAAATATTTTTTCAATTTACAATTTTTTGGTACCACATTTCAAATTTAAATTTTTCTTAAAAATTTAAATGGCCGCCATTTTAAAACAAGATGGCGGATGAAGCTGACCAACGAACTCGGTCGAGACATTGGTACGTACTATGGATAAACTAAGTTACATCCAAATCGGTTCATAAATACTCCTTTTATCGCGTGACAAAGTTCAGGACGTTTCAAAATGTTAGCCACGCTAGAAATTCAAAATGCTATAACTCAGCCATTTTTTAAGATATAGACGAAACAAAAACTGCCCCGGAGTCTTTGTATAAAGGTCAATTACATAAGAAAAAATATTTTTCCATTTTTAATTTTTTGGTACCACATTTCAAATTTTAAATTTTTAAATTTTTTTTAAATGGCCGCCATTTTGAAACAAAATGGCGGATGAAGCTGGCCAACGAACTCGGTTGAGATATTGGTGCGTACTATGTACATACCAAATTACATCCAAATCGGTTCATAAATACGAGAGTTACAGTGTGACATAGGTCAGATATATATATATCAATTTTGAACGGAGGGTGGTTTCGGGGTCTGGGGGTCATGATCGATGAAAATATACCAAAATTTTTTGAAATCGCTTTCCTCCGAACGGCTGCAATAGGTAGCTTTTTATAATGAAAGCTACCTAAAACTATTAAACTAAATCATTTATTTTAAATATTTTTTTTAGTATTTTGTAGAATTAGGAAACGTACAAATATAATGTTCTTATAATAAAAATATAGAAATATTTCCGAATTGAACCCCCCCCCCCCCCAAACACCAAGAAATCTGAAAAGATGCAAAGGCAAAAGAAATCATACTTTCAAGAAATTTCTTATTTTGTGTAACCCGTAATGCTTTTGGAACAAGATAAAGTAATATATCTATAACTGGCTCTAAACTGTATTACTACTAATCGATGTATTAAATGAATTTTTAAAGAAGTTATTTTAATGGTACTTATAAGTACCATTAAAATGCTTGAGATTGCTAAAACAATCTCAAATCACATTAAAACAATAGAAATGGCATTTGTAATTTAGCATTAATATTATATATGCAAATGTGACTAATGTAAGGGGTCATTAATTATTTACAAGACGCATAAAGAGGGTAGAGGGGAAAGCAGTGGTTCACAAAGTGTGACATGGTGAGGGGCGTTCATTTAAATGCCACGATTTTGCAAAAATAAGATTCTGGCAGTTTTCAGGCAGGTGTTCAGTAGATAATAGTTTATAAAAAAAATTGCAATGTTGTCTTAATCAAAATTAGCTCTAAATAATAGTTGCATAAATTGTGACGTCATAAACGGAAGGAGATATTACACGAGTGTGACAACTAGTGACATGGAGAGGGACGTTCTTTTAAATGTCATATCTTGAAAAACAAGACACTGCCAGTTTTACGATGTGTATTCAATAGATAATAGTAAAAAATAATTTGTAAAAAATAATTGCAATGCTGTTAAGTTCTGATAACTTGTGACATAGGGAGATAGAGGGTTTAAAAAGCCACGAAATTTTCATGGCATAATTAATGAATAACTTTTAGTTAATTTTCGAATTTAATTTTGAAAAACAATCGGAAGAAAAATTCTACTCAAAATAAGTATTAACAGACTATCTGTTTATGTCTGCTGTTTAAATTTTAAATTTCTATCTTCAATTGAAATTGTATTTAATAGAAATATTTTTATGTGTACTAAAATGAAATTGAAACACTATTACATACAAATAAATAAATAAACAAATAAACTAAGAAATTTCAGAGATGATCTTATTTTAGGCTGAATTAAATTTATCCTCAGATTTAATCCTCATAATACGTTTGTCTTTTATCTGTTTACCAAATATGCTGCTGATACATGATAACTGTATCTTTTTCTAATTACGTCAAATGTATAAAAAATAAACAGGATCATTAAAAACTGTATTTCCTTCAGTTACGTTCAAAGCATTTCAAGTCCCTAGGAGGGTTTTCATAAATTCGTCAATTTCCTTTTCCGAAAATATTTCGTGCTTCGTAAAAACATTAAGAAATGATTTACCATTTTCTTCTCTTATAACATTATTATTATGAAGCCGATCAATCCATTTATATATACTTGAAAGGTTTCACTGCATATACATTACTTTTCTTCGTCTTAATATAGAACTTGGTGCCTATTTTGTAAAAGAAAAATATTCTGATGTCTTTTGTTTTCAAGGCTTTATATATTTTCATTAATTTCAAACAGTTTTTTGTAATGTAATATTTTTCAATTAATAGTGACATAAGAAATCTAAATTTACTAATCAGAATTAATTTTTAACTTTTTGTATCGAATACTAATTTGTTCTCCCTTTTTAGCTCGCAGGCTATCAAAGCCTGAGAGCTAATGTGCCAGCAAGTTCTGTATGTACATATGTATGTACGTAACGCGATAACTCTCGATAGAAATATTCGATTTGCTTCAAATTTTGGACATAGGTTCATTTTGATAAGGCGCTTCCAAGATTAATTTTGGGGGTTCATTGGTTAAGTATAAAGGGGGGGGGGGGTCGAGAGGCTGATTCCCCCTTTAATTTAGATAAATTGGTTTTTCATGAAGAATTATCAGATTTGCTTAAAATGGGATATACCGGTTAATTCCGATAAGATGCTTTCCTGATTAGATTTGGAAGTTCATTAAGAATAAAGAAGGGATGGGAAAGCTAATCCCCCCTTAATTTAGCTAAATGGGGTTTTTGTCGATTCTTTATTTTTCGTGGGGCATTATTCTTTGAAATAAGAGCATAATATACAATTAGAGTGAATAGCTTGTGAGCTAAGTGCCATCAGTTTAACTGGGCATTTCTATTTTTATTACCTTTGTACAGCCACAACGCAAATTATTGTTATTATTATTTTGTTTAGAATAATATAGATGGAATTTATCTAACATTTAACAAGATTTCTTTAGTACAAACTGATGCAGCAGTAAACAGGCTAAAAAAAAATTTAAACAAAGGAAAAGCTTAGTAATAAATAAAATAATAAGAAATCTTTTCCAAAATCTAAAATCCGTCTTCTTCCAATCCTTCTTGTTAACGTAGGATAAATCAAATCTATCTCAAAATATTTTTTAGAAATGTAATTCTTTTTAAATCTTTCAAAATATTAACATTCTATTTTCGAACAAATATAAGCTTTCCTGAAGCTAGCTATATTGCTTTTTACCCTCTGTTCTTAGGGAAATAAAGAAAATATGCTTAAAATAGCCATTTCGTTTTTACATATGTATTAAGGTTATGTTGTGAAAAATATCTTCCCAAATATGTTCTGATCAGGCGTAGCTATATTTTAAATCCTATTTCGGATGGTGTAGAACAATTACTAACTGCTATTGCCGAAATAAAGAAAGTAACTTTTCAAAACTCTTTTCCTCCTTTTTTTCTGTCCCCTCTTTTTGTTCTCCCACAGTATGATGCTCTTTATATGTTTTCATTTATGTCACATATGTTTTTATTTATGTATCATAAGTTTTTCATTTATCTAGGTCTCATATATGTTGTTACTAAACATATGTATGTTGCATATGTATGCATACATATGTATACTATATGTATGTTGTTTAGTATCTAGGTCTCGTATGTTTTTCATTTATCTAGGTCTCATATGTTTTTCATTTGCACTATATTTCTGCAACCGACCTATAAGTTTTATAACTTTAAATAATAATTTTTTCCAGTGGTTATATGATCTTAAAATTGAAAGAATGCGAGTACGATCCGTTTTTTAATACAATAGTTTTTTCTTGTTTCTTCCTCTATTTACTGGTTACAATGCATTATAATGGCAACAAACGGGCTTTCTTCTTTTTTTAAGCTATTCTGTTATATTAAATAACGCATTTTCAGCGACATGTGGTGTTCGTGCCACGTGAAGATTAAATAATTACGTGCCGCTCTGTACCCCTTTTACTTCAAATTTGATTGGAGTCATCCATCTATAAAAAAATGTTTAATTATTATTAATATTATTAGTTATAATTGAAATATTATTATATATTGCGATTAACTGCTACATTGTATTTTCTAAAATGTTTTCCACTTATATTTTAATTTACTATCTGTATTGTAAAGGCGTGCGTAACGCTGATGCCATTTTGACGGTGACAACACCAGATGATTAAATTTAGCTTTTACTGCAACTTTTTTAATTTCTAAACATCGCACATTTTCAATTTTTACACTGTCGATTAGGGAAAAGGAATTACTTTCAAAGGCAACTTCTTTGGAAACAAAATCGCAATTTGTTTGAAAACCGTATCCTAATTTACTCATTTTTTATGGTTTTTAAAATAATTTTCAAGCATCTTTCATTGCGTGCAGACGATTACCAAAAATATATCCGGTTTTTACTTAAATTAATATAAATGGCAATTGTTTTCAGCTTATATTCAATAACGAAATTAAAACTTCATCAATGAATAAATGAAATAATAATAAAATACAAATTAAAGATATATAATCGAACTACGCGCTCAAATAACGGAAATGATTAGACTAAAAAGGCTGATGTAAAGGTTGATTTCTTTGGCGAATTCTACATTAGTTGGTTAAACTCCTTTCTTTGGTTAACTCCCGGCATGACGCAAATAAGAAGTATCGATTCTAATAAATTTCAAAATTTATTTGAATGTGTAATTGCTACTTTGTTCATATAAAAATGATTTTTGATTTTATTAATAGGCATTTAAAAAAAATTATATTAAGGGGTCCGGGACACAATTTAAAATTTTTATTTATTCAGTTAAAATTTTGAATATTTTTTGTGATGGTTAACCATGTTATTTGTGCACAAAATCACATGATAAAACTTCTCATTTATTTTTGTTTAAAAAATTTAATTTAAAATTCATTAAAAAAGTGGGGTAATTTAAAATCGTTAAAACTCGAAATATTATTTGTAGAATTTCAATTTTTTATCATTTAAATAAACAGAAATATGTTTTAATTTAAATTCAGCATTTTTAATAATATTAATTTAAAAAACATAAAAATATTTTTAATGTAAAAATTAAAAACAAAAAGGTGTAACATTTAAAAAAAAAATCATATATTCAAAAGTAGGGTAATTCCGGGATTTATGCCGCACATGTTTTTGAATTTGTGTATAAAGTCCCATGGTAGACATAAAATAAAAAAAATCACGCTGTGCTATTTAATGTTAAGTATACAACGCGTGTACTGCGAAAAAAAAATTCAAAACAAATAATTAATATTTTTTAACAATTTTTTTCTAAAACATTACACTGCGGCGTGTCACCCGTACATCCAGGCTGAGACGCCGCACTTGTGCGGTAGTTATGCCGCGCTTGTAATAAGAACAGAATGAAATTATAAATAAAAATATTAAAAAATATATTCATATCTGGACTATAATTAACGATGTAATAACAAAATGAAACTAAATCAGTACAATGAAACGTATTAGTACATTCAAATTAATAATTGTTTGCCTACTATCACTATTAAAATTATCGACTTATTTTTTTACATTAAATTTTAATTGTTATTTCAGCAACAACATTACATCAATGTATTAGAGAGGAAAAATAAAAAAAAGTAAAATTGTATTTCATAATTTATTTGGTAAATTTTCGGGACCGGTGTCTTTTACACAAATTTTATTCGGTTGGCACCACTTTCTAAAAATAAGTTACCTTTATTTAAATAAACATGAAAATGCTCTAATTAAAGAAAGAAAATATTACTTTTCTTTTTTACTGGTGCCAGAAACAAATTTTGTATGCTCTTTATGAAGGTGCTTATAGGCACCTATGGTCCCGAATGGGTTAAGAGACCTGTTTTTTCGACTATAATCTACAGAAAAGATGTCGAAAAAGTACAGTCTTTATGTAACTACATTTGACACATGATGCAACGAAGCCAATTACACTTCCTCTTTTTTGGAGCAGTTTTCTAAACATTAACTGCATAGAACGTCTGCGTTACGCGTAATCGAATTTTTCATTATTATCATCTTGACTTGCATCTTTCTTGCCCTTCTTACTTGTTATTTTCCCCTTTTTCTCCTTTGGTTTTAGTAAGCTTGATAACATGCTTAACATGGTTAGTCTGTGCAAAAAGAAAAGGAAAAGTGAATAACTCTTAATCATCCCGTACAAAAGAAACTGCGGCATGTATACCGGAATTGCAGTGCAGCATGTATCTCATTTTGCATGTTACAGACGTCGGCAATCACAGTTACCTGCCATCGCTAAGGGGAATGGCGTAACCATACACACAGTACTCTATACAAACGCTACACTTAGTTTTGACACGCGTTTAAAAGTTTGGACACTGAAATCATGCACTTTTGTCAAAATAAGGATCGTACTTCTAAAAGTAAACATCGAAATAGGGTTTACGCTATACACTGGTTAAAATAATCTTATTGCGCACCTATACTGTGCGTTTGATGACCATCTATTGATAATTACAAGAAATACAAGGGGTGCGGCATTTATCCCGTATGCGGCGATTCTCCCGGAGTTACCCTAAATATTCTTTTCTAATTTGCTGAATCAAAATTAAAGTAAAACAATTGAAAAAGACATGTTCCAAGTTTGAACCATTTATCTTTAACGGTTCTTGACTTATAACGATTTAAATGTGAGAAACGTTGAATAAAAGCCATCATGAAGAAAAACGTATTTTCACAAGAAATCGTTTTCGTGACAACCATTGCTTGAAAACTAGATTTTAAAAGCAAACGAAAACGAAAAATTTGATAGTTCTAATTAAGATAGAAACATGATTTAAACGTCTTTTTAAGCAGAAAAAACAGAGCAAAATTTTTAGTGCAATAAAAGTTTTTAGAAAATTTGGAGATTTTTGTGTCCCGGACCCCCTTAAACGTAAAAAAAATCTATTGGTGTTTTCAATTAAAAAAAAAATCACGATTTTCACCTATATTTTGTAACCCGGGAAGCCAGGAACTATTCCCTTGTAACAGTTAAGGTACAGCCGAACTTCCCCTTAACGAAGCCCCTATTTTATGAAGTTTTCTCATTTAACGAAATTTCCTGCTGAACCTTGACTTTGAATTCCATTAACATGCAAATTAATCTCCCTATTACGAAAAATATATTCTATATAACGAAGTTCATTCCACTTTCGTGCGTGTAAAACATTCAAACACAGAGGTTGCTGTTGCGATATATGTATGAATTTATTTCAGCGAATTATATGAAAATGAAATTATTTATTTGTTTAATCATTTCCATTCAAAAAAAGAAATTTTAAAAGCCTTCGATACAATAAGAAGAGGATTCCAGTTTTACGAAAACGTTATAGATGAATTGTTCGAATACTTACAAAAGTGATAAATTTTTTATAAACAGTGTATTTCTTATAAGTAATCTATACAAAGAAATATTATAAACTTTTTTAAAGCATAAAGTTTATCTTAAACTTACACTATGTGCAAAATTACTTAAAAGATGACACAGTATTTAAAAAAAAATGTTAAATTATTTTAATACCTTAGAACTTTCAACTATAAAAAACATAGTTTTCTTCAGAGGAATATAAGAAATACAACAGTTATTGACGCCAGTTGTATTTCTTATATTCCTCTGAAGAAGACTTTTTTATAGTTGAAAGTTCTAAGGTATTAAAATAATTTAACATTTTTTTAAATACTGTGTCATCTTTTAAGTAATTTTGCACATAGTGTAAGTTTAACTTTTAAAGACGAATTAAGCATTTCTATTTATTTATTTACTGATATAAAGTTTATAATACTGAGAAAAAAGAGAAAAGGTACACTATACTTCCGTTTTTGTTAACCTCTCTTTATTTTGTGATTTTTTTAGACATTATTTTAATTGAATTCTCATGTGCTTACATTGCATAAAAAAAAAATACCGCCCGAATTAAATACATTTTTCCAATATTTCCATTTTATGTGTATTTTCCATTTTATGCATGTGTATTTTATCATACAAATTTCAAGAATTTGAGTTGATTTCTATTTAACGAATTTTCTTCATAAATGTTTAAATGTAACGATGAGACTTCGTTAAATTGAAGTTTCACTGTATAATATTATTTTATGGTATCTTCAAATTAGAGATTCTGTCATTATTGTTATACGAACTTCTCTCATATTTTTTTATATCAAAGATATTATAAATGTGTGTGTGTCTTTCAACTAATGTAAAAATGTATGTACAACTGAATGTAATTAAATTATAATATGTTTCCAACCCTGAGGTTTGCACTAAAACTCTAAAGTATATGTTCTTGAAGTGTTTATCAGCAATGCAGTTTTATTTACATATAAATATTTTGTGGAAAGATATCTCTAAACATTTTCTAAAGTTTTAGAATATTTTTGGTCTTCTATTTTAGAGTTTTACGTCATTATGTTTACTATTATTTTCTATTATTTGTCGAAATCAAGGAACATATATTCTAAATAAACAATGGCCATCTGAGGTTTGTATAATGATTATTTTTAGGAAAACAAACTTTCAAATGCTTTCTTAATGGATTTAGAATATTTTTAGTTTTATTCTAGATTTGCATTTTTTAGAGCATTTCTTTAGAAATACTAATTTTCTGCTGTTACTAATGATTTGGCTCTCAATTTCTTTTTAGTTTAACAAAGTATTTCCGAAAGTTTAGTTTTAGTATCGCCAACTAATAGTGTGTGTTTTGCTTTCTAAATTTCTTTTTTAAAATTCTCTCTCTCACTAATTATGGGAAAATCGAAGTGAAAGAAATCACTTCATATATGGTATACTTAAAAGGCTGTACTGTTTTATACTAGAAAAAAATTATTTACATCACATGTGAGGCTAGCATGTGTGCCAGCGTGTGTGAAACTGAAGTAGTATAGACAGTTTAGCGGATTCTTTAAAACATACCATCATTTCCGAATAGTAATATTAATTTTATTTCCTTTGTTATTTAAAAAGGCGAATATTTATTTTCGTAAATAGTGGTAGGTTTTTGAATTAAGAAAAAATCTGCTAGATTGGCAACACTGTTAAGAAATGTGGCACAGAATAAGTTAGTCGCAAGCTATTTTAAACCGGTACTGTTTATAATTTAAAGTAGGAATCTCACATGAGGCCCAGTTGAGCGATATAATTTATACCTTATTATAGCTTAGATTATTGACAAGAACTGTGAAAAAATTTTTTTGATTATTTATTTAATATAAATTATTTTTTTCGTATTTACATTTCTTTTGAATTCTTACTGGACATACCTATCCAAAAAAACTATTGTATATAATAAAAAATTGTACATTTTTAAACGCTAATATATTTTGTTAATAAGTCATAAACCGATTTTTAATGAACAATTGATTATTTAGATATTCACTATACGGATGATAAATTATGCGTGTTACTTTACAGTTAAAAATTAAAAAATTGTAAAAATATTTTCTTTATTTACATTATAATTAGTCTTTACAACTGTTGTAAACTGATTTTTCATTTTTATTTAGGTATGTTGAATTCTTTTTATACTATGTCACTCAACAAGATTGGTAAGTAATTCAAATGTTGTATTTTTTACAAATTTTCATTTAAAAATAAATTCTATATTATATAATTAGTATTGATTTATCTTAAAAAGTTTACCTCCACTCAGGGTTATCTTGACTAAAATGGAATGAAAACTATTATCTATCAAACGTTGAAAATCATTTTTTTTAAATTGCACTTTAAATTCTATTCAAGGGCACACTATATGAATGGCATATATTAATCACACAAGAAATTATTATTTTTTCTTGAAGGGGGGGGGGGGGGGGAGAAAAATGAGGAATTTTCTTGACTATTTTAAGCGATACGAAGAACTTTTCAAAATGCTCCATGCGCATTCCATATCAATTATATTCCCCAATATTTTTTTTATTCCAGTTTAGTTTACATATACAAATAAACTGTACATAGTTTTTTAAAACTAAATATAATTGGAAATTTACAGGTAGTGCAGAAATAGGATGCAAAAATGCTGAAAATTTCATAAAATTTAGATATTTTTTTCTTACTTTTATATTCAAATATATAAAATTCGACGCACAGTTTTATTTGTATGTAAATAAAACTGGCATAAAAATATTGAGCATTTTAATGGATATGGAATGCGCATGGGGCATTTTAAAAGTTCTTCATAACGCTTAAAATATATTCAGGAAAATTCCTTATTTATCTCCGAAATTTTTAAAAAAATTTCTTGTGTGATAAACCTATGCCTTAATTCTATACTGTGCCCTTGAATAGTAATTTAAAGTGCAATAAAAAGTGTGTTTGAAGGTCCCTTGTCCCCTTAATGTCGATTAGACATTTCTTCAGAAAAAATAAAGTACCAAAATTAATAGTGAGAAGTTCCAGGCTGGGTATCGTTCCATATGGTTTAGTCGGTAGAACGTCAGTACGCTATACTGATGGTCCGGGTTCGTGTCCCGGCACGGAATCTTTTTCTCTAGGTTGGCCTTTGCGCCTTTTAAGCAAGTAATTTGAAATATTGTGTAGAAGGCGAATGTTCCTCTCTGGAAAAATTTCAAAGTATTTACATAGTTTCAATCCATGCTGGATTTAATTAAGTTTCGTGTTTGCCCCATGTCGGTGGCTCACGGAAAATATTCCATCTTGTGCTGTGTTTGTAGCCTTGCCAACCTGTAATAGTGAGAATTTCCTGGCTGGGTATTGTTCCATGTGGTTTAGTCGGTAGAACGTTCATGTGTGCCATACTGATGGCTCAGGTTCGTGTCCCGGCTTGGATTCTTTTTCACTAGGTTGGCTTTTGCGCCTTTTAAGCAAATAATTTTAAATTTGATTTTCATTTGAAGTACCAAAATTAATTTCTTAGATTTAATTCTTTAGCACAAGAAAAGCTAATAACACGTCGTACATACAGGAGTCTCGAAAAGAATAAAACGTGTTTTACAGTCGGACCTCTATTTAACGAAGTCGCTAAATCCCGAAAAAAGTTTGTTCTATGGAAAATTCGTTAAATAGAGAGTCACCTTTTAGAACACTTTAAACTACCTAAAACATGTCCATAAACACTAAATATAATTTAAAAAAGTAATTAACCACATTTTTTTTATAAATTATATCTATTTGTTTTATCTATTTTACCCATCCAAAAGAAATCTGAAAGGGAAATAAGAATGAAGCAAAACATTGCCTGGAAATACATTGTATTTTCAGTTAAAAAAATTATCTTGCATAAAAATCACGATTTTTTATTATGGTTGATAAGCTGTTTGGAGGAGTACCAAATTTTTAAGCAACATCCTTCTTCTTCACTCCTTTACCCACCTGATCAAGAATTAATTTTTTTTCTTTCATACTCAAACCTTTTCGCTTTGACATTTTCGAGCTACAAGAACAGAAATTACCAACACGACTGATCATGATCAACAATCTAGAAAACGGGAGACTCTAAGGCAGCTCCATAGAGGGTTAAAAGAGGATATTGAAAGTTTGCACTTCTTGGATGAAAAGCAAAGAATCACAGCGATTTTACTGTTCTCGGTGAGTTAGGTGCCTGGTAAGACCTGGTCTTGGTCACTAATCATCATAAAATGTGTTAAAAGAAAGAATAAGTTTGAAGTGTCCAGTAATATTTTGCGAAATAGTGAGAAAAAAATTTAGATCCCAAGAAAAAGTTCGTTAAATAGAGAATGCACTTTGCTGTTTGGAGGTTATTTTACGAAGAAATATACAAAATGTTCCTCGTTCCAAGTAAAAGTTTGCAAAATAAAGGTTCGTTAAATAGAGGTCCGACTGTAATTTTTTTGAGTTGTTGGAGATACGTTGGCAATGTAAATTGCAAAAGTGTTCAAAATAAGATAGTAATAAAATATATGTAGATAGAATAGCCCTGCTATTAATTTTCAAAGCGTTACCCTTTTTAAATTTTCATACGTCTCTGAAAGTTTTTTCTCAATACTTTGACAATTACAACAGTAAAAATTGAGTTTTTCTACTATCAAATATTGACGAGTTATGATACTTTCAATTCTGTTAAATTTTCGAGCTTTCCGGCAGTAAAAGGGACAGATAATGTCTGGAACCATACAACGCTTTCCGTCGTACAACATCGTAGAAAATAGTGTAAAAAAGGCGCGCATCTTCAAATAAAAATTAATATTATATTGATTTCTGAAAGTTAAATTGCTTTGTTTTTTTAAGCTTCAGTGTTTTACCTCGTCCCTAAACTGAAAGATAACTTCAAAATTACGCCTTTTTTGTTTTTGCTGAAAAACATCCATGTTCCCAGCAATGTATAATTAAAAATTACTTATCAAGTGAGAAACCATAGATACATCTAAAGAGGTAATCAAAAACTATCGACAAAGTGTGAAATACTGTCGTTTAAAATCCTGTTTACAAATATGCCCTTCTCTGTGTTTCATTTAATAAAAGCGATATTTATATTAGCTTTCAAAATATCTTAAATCATGAACATTTTTAATTGGCCAATTCATAGAAATGGGTTGTTAGTCAATCAAATCATAGTCAACGAAGTGTAATTTTGAAATCGTATCTCTTGATTATAGATAAGAAGAAAACCATTAAATCTGTTTGACATGTGTTAGACTAGGGATGCACAACCTGTGGCCCACGATGGGTTAACAAATGACCCGCGAATTTCGTCAATTTATAATCGGCAAAAATTGCAATTTTTTACCATAGTTTGCAGGGGAAAATCGTGAATTTCGTCAATTTTCCGGGGAAAACAATTGCAAATTTCGTCAGTCAGTTAAAAATCGCGAATTTCATTAATCGCCCAGCCGATTCCATTTGTATCACTATAGGGAATTCCCGAGTTGCTAATTATGTCAATGGCCAGACCAAAAATACCTCAAATTTCATCGGTCGAGCGCGGAAAAATCGCGTGTTTCGTCGATCGCGCGCAAAAATCTCGTGAATTTTGTTCATCGAGCAGAGGAAAAAATCTTGGAATTTAATCGATTAAGTGCGAAAAAATTGCAAATTTCGTCCGATCAGCTACGGTAAAATCGCGAGTTTCGGCAGTTTATCGCGAGAAAAAGTTGTGAATTTCGACAATTCGCCACGGGAAAAAAAATGAAAATGTCGTCAGTCAGTTAACAATTGCGAATTTCTTTTACTGGGTGCGGAAAAATCGCGAATTCCGTTGATAAGGTATGGAAAAATCGCGAATTTTGTCGATAAAGCGCGGGAAAATTTAAAATTTTGTTGATCGGCTGCAGAAAAATTGAGAGTTTCGTCAATTTAACTTCGTTCATAAAGTTCATATTTTTTTCGCCACAAGCCACTTTCATGGTTATGTTTGTTTTTTAGCACTTTTAATAAACCAAAATTTAATCCCCCACCCAGCCCCCGAATAAAGTCAAGGAATATTTTTACTCCTTGAAAATAATCTTTACTATATCTCTGTTATATATACAAACATAAAGTGTTGATATATCCTTACCAACTGAATTGGGTGTGGTTTTTTGACTGGATAGGGGAACCTAAAGAGGTAAAACTGCCATTCCTCTGAAACCATGTTTTTTATAGGCCACAGATCTTCCCACCTCCACAAAATAGAATTATCCCTGTGCTACTGATGTGGCCCTCGACAAACCACGTATTTTTGTAAGTCGCCCTTCTCTTAAAAAAGTTGTGCAACCCTATGTTAGACATACCATTATTTTAAATCATGTTAGCAGGAGCGTCATGTACGATTTTTCTAGCAGGGAGTAAAATTCTGTTGTTGGATTTATTGCAATCTATATTTTCTGTTATTTCGTACATTCAATTTGTATTAATATTTTTCAATAAATATTCGTATTGTTTTAATTTATATGCTTCCAATTATTAATATATTGGTAAAACAAATGAAAACGCTCATGTAAAAAGAAATTAGAGACACAAATATATATATTTTTAAAAGTTAAACTTAGAGAGGCCAGTTGTCCTCCCTTCTTTACTTAACCTCTTGAAGGGCGATTGCTCAATTTTAGACCTCTTAATTTAATTACTTAAATGCTGCCTTTTCTCCAAAATTTTGGAATGAGAAATTTCCTTTTATTAATAATGTGAATAAAAGTTTTTACTTATTTTGAAATAAATTTGTTTGTACTGGTCTCATTCGTTCATTTTAGCATTTTACGAAATACTTTGCTTATAAAAGGGTTAAATAAAAGGGTGTTAGCATTTATACCTCTTTTTACACGACTGCCAAGAAGGGTTATGTTCTTCACACGTATCTGGGTATGTGGATTTCTTTATACCCTCGAAACATTCCAACGACTGGATGGATTTTAATGAATGAAGTTATCGATTCGTCCTAACCGTCCGATGGTTATAGGCTAGGTTTTGTTTTTATAAATTCAAAGTGGCCGTAAAATACAAAATGGCGGTAGAGACGAAATTTTTTTTTACGTACCCTATTGAGTGGCATATCATTGGATAGGTCTTTCGAAATGAAGACGATGTTTGATTGACTATTTTACAGTCAGAAGCTCCGTTTAAATATTACACAACCTGGAAGTTGTGTAGGTAGAATCTCTAGCTTTACTGCAACTTTAAGCTTCCTAAACATCTATAGGCCTCATCAAAACAGTGTTTATAAATAGGAACTAACAATTAAACCCAACTTAAAAGTCATCAATACAAGTAAATAAAAAAAAATAGATAAGTAATATAAAACATAATTTCACATTGATGAGAAATAATTAATTAGTTCGCTTTTTACGCAGTCGGTTTTTTTATTTTTTAAATTTAATTTTTACTTGTTGTACTTTCGTTTTTAAATATTCAGTTTATATTAGAAATTTATCTCCAATTATCAAGTTATGAAAACTTATGAGCTTTGTATCTTCCTCATTTATTAAGGCATTCCTTTTACTCGTGTGAAGCGATTTCGAAAGTTTATACTACCTTAACTATGGTATAGAGAACCACCCACCCGTATAGAATGATACTTAATAAGTAGGTGTTGGTGGGTGTATACGAGTCATCCTCATGAATAAAGGTATTTGTTTCGTGATCATCTTTTTGTGGTTCCACCTATTTGTTTGTTTTTGTTGAAAGGTGGCTAAATATTAACAAAATGCCCATTTTGTTATTATTTTAATAAGATTTTTTACAATAATTCTGCTTTGTTGTTTATGTTGACAAAGGATGTTTTTGAGAAATACACCCAAGGCAAATCTTATTTAAGGAAAAACGTTATATTGATGAACGTTGTCCATGAAAGACGTTTATGGGGAAAATTTCATATAGCCCTTATTTTGCATTTTTTAGCTTGTTACGGCTAATGCTGAGATGAAACCGTGCATGTTATTTGTGGAAGTCAAGGTAATTTGGTCTTGATTCTGCCTTGATTCCACAAATATTTCCATTTTTCCAATGTTTACTACATTTTCAATTCCTTGTTAAAAGTAATATAATAAATAATGGGTTTTAATTAAAATTTCGTCAACTTGATAATGGATTGAGTTACATTTTTTGATACTTGCATGTTATAAATACCCTGACGAAACAACTGCGTCAATAATACTAATTACAATAAAATTTCTTTATTTTTTTCTACAGTCATATAGTTTGTTAAAGTTTATTTAATATAATGTATAATTTTTTAATAGTTTATTTATTTTATGATATTTACAATTATTAACAATGTTATGTATTTAATAAGGTTAAATTACTATTTTGAACGTGATTTTCAACGATAAGCAAGATTGGCAATTGACAACATTTTCTTGCGATCTATTTTCATAGCACTGATAATACATAAGTACTCATTTCTCTGATGTAACATCATCACGTTAGCTTATAATGACAAAACGTATTGACGTCAGCGTTATTGACAAAATGAGACGTTCGCTCTGTACAATGAATGTTGTTTCCCGTGAACTGTATAGTATCGTAACGACATAAGTTTAACTATAATTAATTGTTACTAGGTTGTAAAATTTCAGTCAACTTCACACTTGAATCAAGTGTTAGTAAGATTAAACTTTAAGAGAAATCGAAAAAAAAAATTTGCAAGCTATTTCAAATTCCCATGTCGTCTCTTAGAGTATCAAAGTGACTACAGTACCTACGAAATATCTTTTAGACTGATTTTTTTTTAAATTATTAATTTGGAAAAGAAATAACTGCCGGTATAATACAAGAACGTTCCGTACACCTTGACCCGGTAGCAGAAAGTTCGAGATGGGAGACGGGCGTCGCAGATTTTCTTTATTCTTTTGCAGATTCTTTTCCATCTAACCTTTATTTTGCTTTGTATTATGTTTAGCTCTTTATTACTTAATACAAAAAGTTAAGATTATTATTAATAAAAATTTATAAAATGCCTAAAAATGCTACAGGTAAGTGACGTACAGGTAAGAAACGCTACAGGTACAGGTAACACTTCAGTTGTAAAAATATTTTACCTGCAGATTATTTTTTGCCCCTGAAGTATCTGTCGCAGACACTTGGAGAAATTTCTGCTACTGGGCACCTTGAATGACAATGTAGTATTTAATATTTTCAAAAAAAATTTGATAACACTAATTTTTAAATTTTTTAAAAATTTTGTTGATTATCTATACGAAAAATGTCTGTAAACTCAAACAGATTTAATTGTAATACCAAGGAAATACATATCATATTCCTATGTTTTCATAACTCTTTAGATTTTTATTTATTGTTTTATAAAACCAGAAATGAAATATTATTCTGTTATCCACTCTATATACAATTCTAAATATATATATATATATATATATATGTATGTAATAATAAAAATTTTCGCCCTTTTATCTTAGTAAAACTATTCCAAATTCTTAATATCTACCCATTTTTTATCTATCTTTAATAATAATTTAAATATTTTTGTCTTTTATTTCATGCCTTTAAGCTGCGTATTCTTTAATTATTACTCTAAAAACCTTAATTCGTTCTTAACTTACTTCTTATAAAACCACTAAATTACTTTTTTTCATTTTATTCTGAGACAATTATTTTCTTTCAATGTATTAATATTTTTGTTTTATGATGTTCTATATCCCATAATTCCTTGCCAGCTCCCGCCAACATTTTGGTTACGCTATAAATCTAACGCTGATAATAAATAGTTCACCATCGACGTCACGCGTACTTCCCCATCCCTCCGGAGCTAAATCAATTCGTAGCCTGTCTCTCGTCCTGTCCTTCCGGTTAATTTAATGGGGTTGATTTTTTCACTTGTAACGCATCCGTTCGCGCTCTGTTTCTTTGAGTATTTACAGTGTTTCATCGGCTAGGAGCCCAGAAATTTTTATGCTTTTCGTTTGTTTAATAAAACCCCGTCACTTGGTGGTTCGATTTTTAATGCGTAGGTTCTAATACCATGTAATATCATATTGTTATTATGAAGTGATGCAGCTGCATTCTGGGAGCCGATGGATAACCTACTGGAGTTGTTTACGAAATGTGTTTACAAATAAATTAGTTAAGTTTATACTGCCTCTATTATTTATTGAAGGTGAATTTCTTCCAATGTTTCTTGAGCCTGCCTTCTATTCGCCACCACGTCTGAGTCCAGTTGCCTCATGATAACGGATGGTTGGCAAAGCTTTTGGCATTAATTACTATACTACATTTCCGTCCATACATAAGAATGTCGCCGGAATGTCACAGAAGCCTACAGTAATATATCACCCATATATATATGTATTCTATTAATATTCACTAAGTTTACTCTTAAATGATGCGATGAATTTAGATCATACATTGATTTTATGAAAAGAAAAAATAGTTTTAGAATATATCTCAAATAGCTGCAAAATCTACTTTTGATTAATTGATGTTAATTGAAATCGAAAGGATAGACAAGAAGGTGATGTATCATTTCCCTAAGAAATTGTCGGCTGAAATAAATTAAGCTTCATTAAGAACTAATTAAATAGGAATTTGCATGGTGAAATGAACTTTGTTCTTAACTAAGTTCTCAACAATTCAACTTACTTGTAACTTAATTAACTTTCGTCATTGTAAACAATGATTGATAATCCAAGGACTTCTCATTAATTAAGGAATGAAATATTTGATACAAATAGTTACAATTTAGTTAACTGTGAAATCTTTTGAAGTCGTTGTATTAAACAAAATTGCGTTTAATCTTTTTCCAATCTTTAAGGATTCATGTTATTAAAAAATTCTTTACTTATGTTTTTAATTAATATTTAAATGTCACTTTCGTCATTTACTTTCAAGGATTTCAAGAAAATGAAGTGTTGTAAAAGCAATCTATATTGTTTACATGTTCACGCAAAACTTTTGTATTAAAGCTTTAGTTTTTTAGCTACTATATTAAGCGAATTAGAATAATGACAAGTCGGAAATTGTACGTCAAACGTGGAAAATGAGGTATGTTCGTACTGTAACTAGTTTTATAAATATTCAGATCTTAGTAATTAGCTGTTGCACTCATGCAAAAACCCATGAATTCAAAATTAATTAGTATTATACATATTAAATTCAGTAATACGGAAATAATCAGACTTCATCTTAAATAGGACGCAATCGTCATGGCAACCTAGAATCATTACCTATCATGGGATATCATTAAATTATGTATGATAGGATTTATTAGAATGAAGAAAACTTTTATTATTATCTTTGTAATTTTTTATTCGATTTTCATAAAATTTGAAATGATTCCACAAAATTCTGCAACGATTATATACATTAAATTTCAAACCATTCGATTGAATAGTTTTTGCGCTGTTATATGAGGGCAGACGGACAGACTGGACAACTGTAGGCGTTATGTATTTATATAATTATGAACACACCTGAAAATTAATAACACTATAACATGCTATTTTTTTATGTCAGAATATGAAATATTCGTTTTAAAATATAGAAATAGTATGTTGTAATATATATTTGCAACTTCTGTATTTTTAGCTTAAATTAATTTTTTCTTCCTTGTAGTTTCGATTCTAATAATTTCACTTGTTAATCCATGCTTTAAAACCCATATGCTTTAAAAGAAATTTTAATTCTTTACTCGCAAATGTAAACAATTACTTCTCTTCTTTTATTTATATTTTTATTTATTTATATCTTCTTAATCACTCAGTCATTCTAATGAAATTTTAAAGTTGCATACTTTAAAACATTATACCTAATGATCGAAATAAAATCTGGCAATCACGTAGAGACGATCTCATATAACTCTGTATGGTTTTTCCTTTTCCTGTATCTTACAAGGACGCTAGCAACAATACGCCTGAAGAATTTCCATCTATAAAAAAAGATACCCAAACACCTAGAAGAATAAAAAGCCTATCATTTCATCTGCCGAGCTTGTTTCTCTATCATCTTCACGATTGATTAAATCAGTGAAAGCAGGCCAAGAATTTCTTGTTTCTGCTTTTTCTTTTTTGTGTCATCTTCACTAACCTGTAGTGTAAGTAAACCGGTCCTGAAGCGACCCAAAACTAACGGAAAGGTGCTTGATTACCTTGTTATGCAACAACTTTTTCTTCCTCCACTGGATGTGCTAGAGATATATGGGAAAAAGTTATTACTGTTTTGCAATATTGATATTATAAATTGGAACGAGAGTAAAAGCGTGACTTGAATTTTACGCAATCGACAATTCTCTTGCAATTTTTTTACTTTTTAAATGTAGAACAGTATTCTACATTTTTAAAGATGCACTTTCTTTTAAATAGGTGAGACGAATTGGGGGTAAGAAAAACATATTTTAAAAATCAGTATTGTTACATGATTATTTTGCGTAGGGTAGTTCAGATCTATATCTAATCGAGATATTTTTTTCTATTTTGGTTGATAATTTTTTATATGAGGATGCTTTCACTTTCGAAGCTGTTTCAAATATGAAAAATTCCTCATATATGTATATGAAAAAGAAAACAGCCACCAAAATTGAAAAGTAAAAACGTACAAGATTAGGCATTGACCTCACATATCCCATGCAAAATAAATAAATAAATCATATAGAAATATTAAAATGCAAGCGAGAAATCTAAAAATTCGCTTCCATAGATTTAACATTATCGTACGAGTGTTTTCGCGTCTTTAGTGCATAATTTTAATGTCTAAAAATATATTAGAAAATTTATTAAATAATAATAATAAGATTTAGATAATTTTTTCCATTAAAACTGATTTAAAAAAATCGTAGTTAGCTCTTTTTTATAAAATCTTTACGCGATCAATTGCATTAATTAACAAAAATACTGTTATTGGGGGGGGGGGGGGGTCTCGCAGTT
Source organism: Maratus speciosus (assembly GCA_963932465.1). Taxonomy (NCBI): domain Eukaryota; kingdom Metazoa; phylum Arthropoda; class Arachnida; order Araneae; family Salticidae; genus Maratus; species Maratus speciosus. Next base: position 105,963,407 of record OZ010799.1, read on the forward strand.
CCGGTAACAACAATGCAAATACTGCATAACAGACACTCCCGAATATCGGACACTTTTTCAATCCCAAATACATATATATTTGTGTGTTTTAACCTCTGAAAAATTGATACCTCCTAATACCGGATAAATTCAGCGCATCTGGGGTGACTGCTATTCAGAGGTTTTACTATATTCTGTTTCTACCAGTTAATGGAAAGATTTTGGTTCTTGTAACATTTTATTTCATGTAGCATTTTGTAATAACAGAAAAGTTATATACCCGTGTAAGTAGTTGAGAAATAACAGCTTTAAAAAACGTTTGGCTTCGACTGTTCTGCTGTACTTTCTAATAGTGATCGAGCAAATTATTTTTTGAATAAAAATTTAAATCCACTTTTATTAAATAAATTTTAAAATAATTTTTCTTTTATGGAACTTAAAAGCCCCATAAAAGTACAATCAAATAAAATACTTAAAAGTGGTATTTAAAAGTATTAGTAAAACTTTATCAGTATAAAAACTATATAAAAAATGTTTTTTAGGAATGCAAAAATTCAAGCAATTAAAAAAAAAAATCAGTATATACTTTTATTAAAAATATTATTTTAAAATATAACTTTTGTTATAGTATGTATATAAAAGTATATCTGAGTAAATGTTAAAAAGTTTACAAAAGTATAGTACTTAAAAGTACCGTAAAATACCGGGTGATCTAAAAGTCAGGTCGAACTTCAAAAATGAATAATTCGAAAACAAATCAAGATACAAAGATACGGTTTGCACCAAACGGATGGAAAAGAAACCGGGTTTTATGTGGCAACGAAAAAAATAGTTCTGTTGGCGAGCAACAGATGGCGCTATCGGATTATACAAAGCAACAAACGATATAAAAAGGAGAAACTGCAGCAAGTAGTGGTTGTTGAAGCTTGTACACTGCAAAAAATAAATTGTTGATTTTACAGTATTATACTGGCAGCTGGGGAGCCAGTATTATACTGTAAAATTAACAGTAATAAACCTTTAAATAAACAGTAGTATACCGTTTTATAAATGAAAATGCAGAAATATACCATTATATTACTACTTAGCAGTATATTACTGTTTATTTTACGGTTTATTACTGTTAATTTTACAGTATAATACTGGCACCTCAGATACCAGTATTATACTGTAAAATCAACAATTATTTTTTGCAGTGTATGCATCGAAATGCTGTCCATAGTTGAGAAAGCACTCTTAGTTAAAATGTATTATAAGAATTCGAAAAGTGCCATTGCGGCATTTCGAGCACATCGCTACATGAAGGGTATGCGAGATAGCAAAGGATCAATAACGTCTTCTGAATTTGAAACTACAAGTTCTTTGGCGTCACGTCAAAGAAGTGGACGTCTCTCAACAGCCGCTGCTGCTGCCACGATAGTAGAGCAGACGGTACAATCCATGTCGGCGGTTGCTGCACTTGGGGAGTGCAGGGCTCGACAAGTTTCGAGACAGACAGGAGTATCGTACGGAAGGGTCTGGAGAGTACTGCTAATAACTTTGCAACGGTATCCCTACAAGTTGCAACGTAACCAAGGACTGAAACCTCCTGAATTCGACTCTCGCCAAGATTTTGCGAATTTAGTATTCAATAATATGGAAGAGCAGCACGACTGGCTTCATACTGTGCTTTGGACAGATGAAACGCATTTCACACTCTCTGGTGCTGTAACATCCACAATTGTTGAGAGTGGATCACAGAAAATCCACATGCATTTGTTGAGGTACCTTTGCAACAGCCTAAAGTGACAGTCTGGTGTGGCTTCACTGCTGATATCATAATTGGTCCATTTTTTTCGAGGAAGTCACACAGATGTGTTTCAAAACAGTTTATGTCACTGGTCAGCGATATGTAGCACTGTTACAGAACAACATCCAACAGTGAAGAAAATACTGAAAAAACCCTCCGAATAATAGAAGGAATTGAAAGACTTAAAGATATCACTGAATTAACGTACAAAACTATAAATTTTAAGAAGATAATTGTTCTTGGAATCCCTTTATTTACTCAACCAGAAGAAGTCACAGAGAAAATCTTGAAAGATTATGATCGAGAAATCCCAATAGCGATACATAAAAAAATTCACCGAGAAAAATCACAAATTTACCATTTGGTCCTGGATTTAGATATCAATTACGCCCGTCATCTGACGAAGCAAGGCCGTATCCTGATTGGATTTAATTCCTGTAAAGTTGCGGATTATCGCCCAATAATCCGCTGCTCGCAATGCCAACGATATGGCCATACCGGTAACAACTGTAGATTTGAAGCTGCCTGTGCTATTTGTGCGTATAATCACACAACAACAACTTGCCCAAATAAAGAAGATCCTAAGAAAATATGCTGCATCAATTGTCTGAACACAAAACATGATTTCCCGCACAGAGCGGATTCAAATGAATGTCCATTATTTAAACTTCGATTTCAATCGAGGAAAACCTTCATAAATGTATCTGCTCCACATTCAACCAACTAAACAATACAAAAATCGTTTCATCAAATACAAACAAAAACTCAAACTCACCTTCAATTCCAAATTCTACTCAAATTTCTCATCTCTCGGACTCAAACTCTTCTCCGCAAGGACAACATCAAAACATGCAAGTACCTTCAACAACTAATCAAGTATCATCATCCTTTAAAATAGCACAGATTAATCTTCAAAAGAATAAAAGTGCAACAGCTTCACTCCTTCAATTCTTAATTCAAGAAGACTACAAAATAGCATGCATACAGGACTCCAATATAGTCAAAGGAAGACCACATGGCCTTCCCTCAGGACTTCCTTGCTACTCTTCAAAAAAAAAAAAAAAAGAATTGCCAAATAATAATCATAGATACATCGTTACAACATATAATAGTTCAACAAAATGATAACTCAGTCTTCGTGAATATCTCCTCAACAGAAGGACAAATAACTGTAGGCAGTCAGTATTCCGCACCATCGGCTAATTTAAAAGAAGATCTACAAGATTGGGCGAACACGTCGGGTATGAGTTCAAAACTTCTATTGCTGGGTGATTTGAATGCTCATAGTGTCCTGTGGGGGTATGAGAATGATAACGAAAAAGGACAACACCTCATCAATCATCTCAATATGATGCACTTATTAGTCCTAAATGATCCTTTCTCAAAACCAACATTTGAAACCACGCATTTGAAAGGTTGGCCAGATGTATCACTAGCATCCTTCCCACTGTTCCCAAAAGTTTCCTTATGGACTGTTGAGGATGATATGCACTACGGTGACCACAGGCTGATAACCTTGTATATGGATATCCAAACCCCGAAGCTTCCAAAGCGTAGATATCGGACAAAGAATGTCTCATTGAAAAAATTCAATAGAAAATTATCTAAATCATTGCAAGAAAATAATATAACTTTCCAGGATATAAAAACGACGGGGGCATTCGAAAAAGAGTACGACAACTTTATAAATATAATAACACAAACCTGTGACCATACTTTAAAGAAAAAAAACTCCACATTTAAACCAACAGTTTCTTGGTGGACAGCGGAACTTAGGAAAATGAGAAGCTTTGTTAAAGCACTTTATAGGAAAACAAAACTTTTGTCTGCATCAGAGGAAGACATGATCAAATTAAAAAAGTATAGAGCACTCTATAAAAAGAAAATTCTGGAAGCAAAGAAAACAGCGTGGAGTTCTTTTTGCTCAAATACCAAAGACCCCTTTGGGAAACTAAAAAAGACGGCATTTAGAGATTTTTACAGACAGGAAGTCTACGCTCTTTCTGATTCCACTACAGCAACCCACTCAAGACAATCTTTTTATGCAGAAATTGCCAATTCAATATTTGGTCCTTCGGACTTGCAACCGCATCAAATTCATCCGCGCTCAACCCAGCCAGTTAATCCATTTATACTCCAAGAACTAAAAGCTGCCATCTTCTCGTTCAATAGGAATAAAGCACCAGGTCCTGATAATGTTGACCATCTGATTGTACGAAATATTTACCACTCACATTCATCTCTATTACTGAATCTTTACAATACTCTATTAAACTTAAATTACTTCCCAAAAAGTTGGAAAATTGGAGAACTAGTCTTTTTTCTAAAGGCAGGTAAGGACCCACAATCTGCTCAGTCATACAGACCAATAACTCTACTCCCAATTCTGGGGAAAATTTTTGAAAAATTATTATTAAAACGAATAAATTATCATTTTCGAAATTCGACAGTTCTACAGAGTTCTCAACACGGATTCTTAGAGGGTAAATCGGCTGAATCAGCGATACAAGAAGTTCTCTCAACAATTGACTTACTTCAACAAGAAAACAACTACATTTCATTAATATCGTTAGACATCCAAAATGCTTTTGACAACTTACCTTGGGACGCAACAATCAAAGAACTGGAATTTTTGGGGTTGGAGGAGCCATATGTTAATATCCTGAAATCCTTTTTGTCTCACAGAGGAGCGAAACCAAATTGGCTAGCACAAGAAATTCATTGGTTTAGGAAGGGGTGCCCACAAGGTTCGTGCTTTGGGCCCTTCCTATGGAGAATATTCCTAAACGCTCTCTTACGCCATTTAAAATCGTTAGGTTACATAATAATAGCTTATGCAGATGACATTTTAATTATATTAAATGGTAAAACAAGGCGAGAATTAGAAAAATTAGGAAAGGACATCTTAGATTATATTAGTAGGTGGATGTCAAATCACAACATGAAAATATCTTACAATAAATGTAAAGTTCTCCACCTTAGAAGACCAAAATTTTTGAAAAGAGCTCCAACACTCAAAATTGACAACCATTCATTAAAAAGTGAGCCAACTTTAGAATACTTAGGTATCGTTCTGGATAGTACGTTGTCGTTTTTCCCCCATTTACGAAAGAAAAGGCAGGAAATTACACAACTTTCGCAAGACCTATTGAAGTTTGCCTCAGCTTACGGAGGGGTAAACAAATTAATTCTGAAGATTTGGTACAATAGTATCTTGGAGAAGAAAATCACGTATGCTGCAGCAACTTGGTTTCACCGGATAAGCAAAGCCCATGGGCTTCGTCTGATCTCATCAATACAATACCAATGCCTGTTATTAGTTTCACGTGCCTACAGAAAAACTTCGGCGGATGCCCTTTGTGTTTTAACAGGTATTCCGCCCTTGGCACTTCAACTTGAATATATAGCAACAACAGGAAGAGTCTTACGTCTTGGAATCCCGACAGGAAATCAAGAACCAATATTTTACCAACCAAAAATGAAGTCAGATCAAGTTGAACCATTTAAAGAATATTTCTTTCAAATAGATCCAGAAAATACTCCACATGTAGAAATAAACATTTATACGGATGGTTCCAAGATGGAAGATGAAACGGCATATGCCTTCTGTGTGTATCAGAGAGGAGAGTTAATCCACGAGGATCAAACTAAGTTAAGTAAAGAAAATACTGTTTTTCAGGCAGAACTCCTGGCCATAGAAGAGGCTGTGCTGTGGATTAGGAACTACCCTCATAAAGAAGTATTAATACACTCGGACAGTCTCTCAAGTCTCTTAGCAATAGAAGATGTTTTTTCAAAAAATCTCATCGCAGTACAAATTATCAAACTACTCCAAGAAACAAGAAAAAAGATCTTCTTTAAATGGGTCCGTGGACATGTGGGTAATGTGGGGAATGAGCATGCAGATTCTTTGGCAAAAGAAGCAACCAAAGCCACATCACATGCGGGGCATTCCACGTCAAATCAGGCAGTAAAATATCAATATGTAACCCACCATCACAGATTTTAATGAAACTGCGTGTGTTTGTTCTTACTATTAAGATATGATCACCAGTAATTTTTTTTGCTCATTGGTGAAATAGTTTCTGAGAAAAAAATTGTCAAAATTTTGAAAAACTGCCGTCAGTTGGCATTCTTGATAGCTCGGTTTTCAAATGTAGCATGTCATATATATAATCATATTTCAATATCTACTCTACAAATCATCTTCAAATAATTTATGCACAATATTTAGGGAACGCAGCTTATGAAAAAAATATATCGTTACGCTTATAACATTTTAAGTGTGTCTAAAAAAATATTTAAACTTTGAAGTCATGAATTTTTTATGAAAAATAATGCATTAACAAAAAAAGCATTATCAACAAAAGGCGGTATTTTTATAAAATTTATTTTTTATGGGAGATATACTTAAAGGTGCCCTTTACCTGATTCTGGAATAAAAATAGTGGGATTTTGGGTTTTTTTGGTAGTATTTCCTATTTAAAAATATTTTGAGGTGCATTTCATATCAAATCAAGCAGAGTCATTCCATGTCAGTTCCCCTAAGCCATTTAATCACTGTCACAAATTTCAATGAAATTGGGTTTGTTTATAGCTTATTTTAAGACGTAATCACCTTTAATTTTCTTGATCCTAAGTAAAATATTTTTTAAGATAAAAAATATCAAAATTTTGAAAAATTGTTTTAAATTTTTTTTAATGGCAGTTCGATATTCAAAGACTGCATTAAAAATAAAAAAGTCATTTCAATATAAAATCACTATATAGGTTTCAAATAATGTATATGTGACAAATAATGTAGGCTGATTATTATTTCTTGTTTTTTATCATGTTTAAACACTAAGAGTGTCTTTTATCTTATGAATTTTTAAAATCAAGAATTTTGTCAAAAATAATGTGTTAATCAAAAATTTATTATTAACCGAAGGCAGGGTGTTATTGCGATTTTTTAATTGTACGTAAAAATATCTTTTAAATGGTTATAAAATAAAAATAGTGAACATATGAGAAAAAATTATCAAAATTTTGGAAAAATGCCACGAGTTGCCATTAATGATTGTTCAATTTTCAAAGACCTCATTTTATATATAAAATCATATTTCAATAACTAATAAAGAAATCTTCTTCGAATAATTTAAGCAAGGTAAATAAAGTATGTAGATTATGAAAAAAATATTGCTGTAATGTTAAAAAATATTTAAATGTGTCTAAAAAATTATATAATCTTTGAAATCAAAAATATTTTACAAAAAATAATGAAATTATTAAAAAATCTTTATCAATCAGAGGCGGAGTTTCTATGACTAATTTTTTAATTTTAAATTGTACATAATACTACGTTATAACTGGATCTGAAATAAAAATAGTGGGATTTTGGTTGGTTTTAGTAGTATTTAAATCATATTTAAAATTATCAATATTTTCAAATGTAAAACCTATCCAATGTATCATCCCTGGAAATATTTTTATTTATACATTTATTTTATTTTTCAAATTATCTTTTATGTTCGTTTCTTAAGGAAAAAAATAAACAATATTGTTTTTTAGTAAAACTTCTAGGGCGAAGAGCAATTATCCCTTTCCAAAAAGGAGAAAAATCACTAGCTCCTCGCCGTCCAATAGAAATTTTCAAAATGACAGTCCTAATCTTTAAACTCATTGGCTGTTAATATTGAAAATTTAGCATTGAGCTGCTAATTTTGAAAAAAAAAAATTTCACTCTTTTGAAGAAAATTTTGACGTATTGTGCTTTAAATATATGCAAAAAATGCATAATCCATTATATTTATATCTTTCAAATAACTATATCTAAAAAAATATTTAAAACTTAATGAGTTGAACTTTTGTAACTTTATTCAGTTTCTAATGATATGTACCGTAATTTCGGGTGTATAGCCCGCAGATCAAACAATTCAGTTTGGACCCAGAAATTTTATTCAGTATTTGAAGACCAATATTTACTGTGATCTAAAAAGTTACATTTTATTTTTTAAAATTTCTGGGTCGAAACACGATTGTTTGATTCGCGGGCTATACACCGGAAATTACGGTAATTTGATTTATTTCCTCACAATATTGCTGAAAGATGGATTTTCAACATATATATGTGTGTATATATATCCCTGTTCTCAAACAAATTATTTAAAAATTATTCATTTATGTTTAATAAAGCATATATATATTGTTTATACACTTATAGAAAATACATATAGTAAATTTTATGATATTATGTCAATAATGTCTAAAAGTAAAGAACTTATCTAATAGTATGTAACGAAAAATTTAACATCTGGTGTAATGACAACAAAATTTTATAATTGTTTTACTTAATTTGGATGAATGAAAAAAGCTTACATGTTTATATTTTATTGAAGTACAGGTGAAAATGCCACAAAGACATTCCTACCTCAACAACCACTGAGTATGTCACATTCACACTACAGATGATTTTTTTTTTCTTTTTGATCTTTCGGGTTTGATTTCAGATGGTAATGAATTAATTAGTTTTGTTTAGAAGTGTCATTGCAGTCAGCATATTAGGCTCACTATTTTTTTTTTATATAATTTGTTTTGATTGACTCGATGAACAACAATATTTAAAGGGACCATTTCATGACTTTTCAATTAAAAGCTGATCTATAAATTCATGATGTTGTTTAGTTATTATTATCGTCTTAAGATAATAAGTTGATATTAAAATTTTTAAATGCAGTTTGTTTATTATTTGAACGGTTGAAAGTATTTTTCAATAAGAGTGGGCTGTTGATTTTAAGTCGGCTGTTGAGCAATGTAGTGTTGGTAAAGGAACTGGTACTATTTAATTTTTATTGCTGTAAATAATATTTGTTATTTTATTATTGTATGTATTATATTTAAGCAAGAGTAGAAATACACGATATCGTAGTCATTTTAGTACATCTTAGCATGAAAAGCTTCAATATTTATCATTAAACATTCACATTTTATGAAAATTTTGTTAAAATTGCTCATATTTTCACTATTTTTATTTTATAACTATTGAAAAGATATTTTTACGTACAATTAAAAAAAGTAATAACAGCCACCCTTCGGTTAATAATAAATTTTTGATTAACACATTATTTTTCACAAAATTCTTGATTTTAAGAATTCACAAGATTAAACACACTCTTAGCATTTAAACATAACAAACAACAATAAATAATAATCTGCCTACATTATTTGTCACATATACATTATTTGAAACTTATTTAGTGATTTTATATTGAAATGACATTTTTTTTATGCAGTCTTTGAATATAGATCTGTCATTAAAAACATTTTTAAAAAAAATTCAAAATTTAGATATTTTTTTTATCTTAAAAAATATTTTACTTGTAATCACCTTTAATTTCCTTGATCCTGTCTTAAAATGAGCTATAAACATACCCAGTTTCATTGAAATTTGTGACAGTGAATTAAATGTCTTAGGCGAACTGACATGGAATGACTCTGCTTGATTTGATTTGAAATACGCCTCAAAATATTTTTAAATATGAAATACTACTAAAAACACCCAAAATCCCACTACTTTTATTTCAGAATCAGGTAAAGGACACCTTTAAGCATATCCCCCACAAAAAATAAATTTAATAAAAATACCGCCTTTTGTTAATAATGCTATTTTAGTTAATGCATTATTTTTCATAAAAAAATCACGACTTCAAAGATTAAACATTTTTTTAGACACACTTAAAATGTTATATAAGCATAATAGTATTTTTTTTCATAAAATACGTACCCTATATATTATGCATAAATTATTTGAAGATGATTTGTGGAATAGATATTGAAATATGATCATATTTATATCATGCTACATTTGAAAATCGAGCAGTCAAGAATGCCAACTGATGGCAGTTTTTCAAAATTTTGACAATTTTTTTCTCAGAAACTATTTGACCAAGGAGTAAAAAAAAATACTGGGAATCATATCTTAATAAAAGGAACAAACACACGCAGTTTCATCAAAATCTGTGATGGTGGGTTACATGCCTGCCTGAACTGACATGGAATGACCCATGCCAAATACAAATTCTTTCCCAACCCTCCTTCTTACTTGAAGAAGCTTCTAAAATCATCTCTACACGAACAATGGCAGACTCGCTGGGACTATGGTACCACAGGACGGTACACATACGCTTTAGCCCCAAAAGTCTCGGAAAAGAGAATCCTGCTGCATAGAAATCTTTTTCTGTTTGCCACTAACCACGGCCCATTTTCATCATATCTTTACAAATTTGACAGGGTTCCTTCTCCATTATGTGTATGCGGTCAGCGAGCTACATCATTGCATTATATCTTTAACTGTACCCTTACATCATATTACCATATAAGAAAATCTCCAAAAATTTCTTTGTCTCAGTGGTTCTCAGTGGTTTTGTCAAATCCATCATTTTGTCAAAAGATAATTGAATGTATGAAAGTTTTAGAAAACAACCATTATTTGTTTCAAAATGTTTTGCCATTTATAGATGATGATGAGAACGTATCTTAAAAAATAGACAGATACCACCAATTCAAAATAAACTCTTAGCCAAAAACAACACGATTGAACTATAATTGAACTGTTGCAAGAACAATAGACTTTTGAACTTTTGTGTGTGTATATAATTATATAATATTCATCATAATTATTCACTATTTTACCTATTTTTTATATTCTACATTATTTTTAAAATTATGAATCTCTTTCTAATTTAGTATACATATACGTAGCTTTTATTGTATTTTTGCAGAACGCCCAGCTTTGCAGAGTAATTGAGCTTTTGCCGCCCCAACAAGTTTAAAAATCCTATTATCTATTATTTCATGATCTTATTAATTACAAATATCTAAATTTCTCTCGTAAACGCCCAGTAAAAATTGGGCTTTCCATCGTGTATATATTGTACTTATATTGTATTTAATCTTAATATTCTCAACTGGCTTTCCTGTAGGTCCCTTCGGGCCTTTTATTTATTATTATTATTATTATTATTATTATTATTATTATTTGTGTGTGTGTGTGTGTGTGGTGACGGCGGTAGTAGATGGAAACCGCTGGGTGGGGCTTGTGAGTGCTTAAGCCATTTGGTAGGCCTCCCCACCTAGCTGACCCTTGTCATAAGAAATGCTACTAAATGCTGTGAACGGTGTGGTGCTTCGTCTCACAGCTGTATTTCTGAATGATGGACAGCACATTGAACATTTACTGTAGTACTAATTAACTGTAACTAAGCTGACTTGTAAGTTGTCAACATTTTTTCATTTCTAAATCATCTTTTGGTGCAATAAAACACTATAGCGCCATCTGTTGGTCGCCAACAGAGCTATTTTTTCGTTGCCACACAAAACGCGTTTTTTTCCATCCATTTGGTGCAAACCGTATCTTTGTATATTGATTCATTTTCGAATTATTCATTTTTAAAGTTCGTCCTGACTTTTGGATCACCCGGTACTATAAAAGTACTTAGTACCGAAATCTGAGCATAAAAGGTTAATACAAAATTATAATGCGAAACTTATGAAGTTTAGAAAATAGTAAAGGATGAAAAATATATTAAGCTCAAAATATGAATTATTGAAAAGATTTTGAGATAATTTAAACTATGGATACATTAAACAAAGAAGAAAATTAAAAGAAAATGGTCATGTTGTTGTTCAGATCCAAGAGCAAAAGTTTTTTGCTCGTGCAGATCAGAAATAAATTTGTGTAGGTCGAATTTTCCGAACTGAATATGTGAAAAGGAAATGGTTCTGCCGCATATTTCTGTATGTCACAAGCATTATTGAACATATATGAGGTTTATAAAAGTCCGGAAGGCAGCGTCACATTTTTGCAACCAATTTTGGCGCCTATATATATATATTAGAATTTTACTATTTGTTCATATATTTGGGATTTCATCTTTATTATATATATATATATATATATAATATATAAACTTTCTGTACAATTAAACCATTGAAACAAATGGTATAGAGCAAAATCTTGAAATCATAATACAATACATCAGAGGCAAATTGCTGGTTAAATTTTGTAGTTTTATGGAATGAATTTTAAAAATTAAATTAAAAAATACCACAACACGAGTATAGAACCCACTGACAGCTTATATATTAAATCACTTTACCAAGGGCAGATGATTTACAAATATAAACAAAGACCAGTCGATTTCTATAAAGACAAATAGCATTCAGCTGAAAAAAATTTTATCTCTCTCTGCCCGATCGACTGTAGAACAAGAATAATAACAGAAAAACGAGCACTGAATAACAAGAAAGGCCTTGAAATGGAATTAAAATAAAATCCCTTTTTCAATTTTCTAATATTATATAGATGATAAAGAGTAATTAAATTCAGCTTACCCTATATATAATTACAAAATTTTTTTAACACTATTCCCAATTGATTATGTTCAAATATTGCAGCTATTGAATAAGGTTAATTTAACTGTTAAGTGATTCTGTTTTAAAACATACATTAAATAAATATATGATATGTTATATGATTTGATATAGATAACGAATCTGATAATCAGGACATCAACAGGGCCGTTGCAATTTCAGCATCGCACAGCCCACTGCTATGTTGAGCTAATGGCAACCCGATTACTGATGTTATTTTCACTCGGGGCTTAATCAGTAATCGGGTTGCTACTCATTTAACATTGTCGAGGGCTGTGTAGTGTTGCTACACCCCGGGCTGGTGCGCCATTCAACTTAATTTACGTATGGATGAATTATTTAGAATAGCATAAGAATCCTTCGCATTTCGAATCCTCAAACCCTCTAGAAATACCTTTTGATTACTTACTTTTTTAATTCATTAAACCTTTTGTCTTCCATGAAAAATGAAATACATAAAAAACAACTTGTTCATGTCCTTTATATTGTAAGGAAAGATAGAAAACTGTCTCAGCATTTCTTATGTCAGTTCTCTAATATTTTCCAAAGTTAAGTTTTATAATCTGTCAATATAAATTTTAAAAATAGCCTTAAAAATATATATTTTTTGGTCTTTTGTCACCTAAAGAGCTTTATTATTTTTGCTTTAGTTATTGGGGAGAGCTTATAAAAGAACTTTTGTGAGTCGTATATTGGCACCTTATTCCTGAAGTATTTCAGATAATAAATTTCATTGAATTCTCTAGCGCCAAGAGATCGATATTTATTGATTAAATCGATTCACTGATAAGTAGGTGTCATTTTCTTACTCTGTCGCGATACAAAATTGATGGTTATGGAAGCGTCTTTGGAGTAATTTTCAGGATTAAAGTGATCTTTTAAGTGAATATTTATATGTTATTGTAAGACGGTGAAAAATGCCTTTATTGTTAAGTCGTCAGACTATATGTTGTATGCTTAAAATTTAAGAAAGCACTTCTAAAATATTTTTAATGTGTAATTTTCATTTTATAGAATCTGTTTCCAGTAAATTTTATTAAATGTCATTTTTTTAATCGAACATCTGTAAACTGATAAATACACTATGCTATAAATGTCATTTTCTTTTACGCTGTAGCGATACAAAATTTATATTTAGTGAAGGACTTTGGAGTAATTTTCATTTTTAAAGTGTTTTAAGTGAAAAATTATTTTATTGTACGACACTGAAAAATGCTTTTATAGGAGTTTTCAGATTTCTGTACGCTGTACGCCAAAAAATTAGGAAAGCACATCTAAAATATTTTTAATATGTAATTTTCATTTTATGGATTCTATTTTTTTGCAGTAAATTTTATTAAATGTCATATTTTTATCGAACCTCTATAAACTGATTAAGTATACTTTGTAACAGATATGAAAATGCCATTTTTTTACACTGTAGCGATACAAAATTGATGGTTATGGAAGCGTCTTTGAAGTAATTTTCAGGATTAAAATGTTTTAAGTGAATATTTATTATGTTATTGTAAGACAGTTAAAAATGCTTTTATCGATAAGTCGCCAGACTATATGTTGTACGCCTAAAATTTAAGAAAGTACTTCTAAAATATTTTTAATGTGTTTCATTTTATATTTTTTCATTTTATAGATTCTATTTTTATTTTTTATTTATTTATTTTTTTTTTTGCAGTAAATTTTATTAAATGTCATTTTTTTTATCGAACATCTATAAACCGATAAGTATACTATGTAACAGATATGTAAATGTCATTTTCTTTTACACTGTAGCGATACAAAATTTATATATTGGGAAACGACTTTAGAGTAATTTTCAGGATCGAAGTGTTGTAAGAGAAAATTTATTTTATTGTAAGACATTGAAAAATTCTTTTATCATTAAGTTTTCAGACTTCCATGTGTTGTACGCCTAAAATTTAGGAAAGTACTCCTGAATGTTTTTTGTGTGTAATTTTCATTTTATGGATTTCCTTTTTTCGCCGAAAATTTTATTAAATGTAATGTTCTTATTGGAAATCTATAAACTGATATGTGTACTATGTAACAGATTTGTAAATGTCATTTTCTTTTACACTGTAGCGATACAAAATTTATATATTGGGAAACGACTTTTGAGTCATTTTCAAGATCGAAGTGTTTTAAGAGAAAATTTATTATTTTATTGTACGACACTGAACAATTCTTTTATCGTTAAGTTTTCATACTTCTATATGCTATACGCCTGAAATTTAGGAAAGCACTTCTAAAATATTTTCAGTGTGTAATTTTCATTTTATGGATTTATTTTCTTCGCAAAAAATTTTATTAAATGTAATTTTCTTATCGGAAATCTATAAACTGATATGTGTACTATGTAACAGATATGTAAATGTCATTTTCTTTTACACTGTAGCGATATAAAATTGATATATAGAAACGACTTTGGAAGAATTTTGAGGATTAAAGTGTTCCAAGTCAATACTTATTTAATTGTAAGATACAGAAAAATGCTTTTATCGTTAAGTTTCAAGACTTCTATGTGTTGTACGACTAAAATTTCAGAAAGTACTTCAGAAATATTTTCAGTGTGTAATTTTCATTTTATGGATTCTACCTCATCGTAGAAAATTTTATTAGATGCCATTTTCTTACATAACTTCTATAAACTGATGTGTGTATTATGTAACAGATACGTATATGTCATTTTCTATTACACTGTAGCTATACAAAATTGAAATATAGAAACAACTTTGAAAAATTTTTTATCATTAAAGAGTTTTAGTGAAAATTTATTATTTAATTGTAAGACACTGAAAAATATTTTTATTATCACTACTTTTTCAACCTAACGTGTTTTCATTCTCTGATGTAACATTATTTTTTCCATATTGTATGCATATAATTGAAGAAAGCAGTTCTGAAATATATTGATTTTAGTGATATAGTGATTTTATAGATATTAATAAATAGCTTCACCTGGAGCATCTAC
The DNA here is from genome assembly GCA_963932465.1 of Maratus speciosus. Classification (NCBI taxonomy): domain Eukaryota; kingdom Metazoa; phylum Arthropoda; class Arachnida; order Araneae; family Salticidae; genus Maratus; species Maratus speciosus. The sequence continues at coordinate 105,978,553 of OZ010799.1, forward strand.
AAATTGATAAGTAGACGATGTTATTGATAATATTGATATTGATATAAAGATACAGAATTGATGGATATGGAAGCGTCTTTGGTGTAATTTTCAGGATTAACCCTTTATGTACTGACGGTACTTATAAGTAACATTAAAATAACTTATTATAAAATTAAATGTCATTATCTATTACACTGTAGCTATACAAAATTGAAATATAGAAACAACTTTGAAAAATTTTTTTATCATTAAAGAGTTTTAGTGAAAATTTATTATTTAATTGTAAGACACAGAAAAATATTTTTATTATCACTACGTTTTCAACCTAACATGTTTTCATTCTCTGATGTAACATTATTTTTTCCATATTGTATGCATATAATTGAAGAAAGCAGTTCTGAAATATATTGATTTTAGTGATATAGTGATTTTATAGATATTAATAAATAGCTTCACCTGGAGCATCTACAAATTGATAAGTAGACGATGTTATTGATAATATTGATATTGATATAAAGATACAGAATTGATGGATATGGAAGCGTCTTTGGTGTAATTTTCAGGATTAACCCTTTATGTACTGACGGTACTTATAAGTAACATTAAAATAATTTATTATAAAATTCCTTTAATACATGAATTAGTTGTAATACAGTTGAGAATGTGTTTTATATACATTACTTTATCTTGTTCCAAAAGCATTATTGGTTACACAAAACAAAAATATTTTTAAAAGGATGATTTCTTTTGCCTTTGCATCTTTTCAGCTTTCTTGGCGTTTGGGGAGGGTGGGCATTTTCAATTCGGAAATATTTCTATATTTCTATTGTAAGAACATTATATTTGTACATTTCCTAATTCTACAAAATACTAAGAAAAATATTTAAAATAAAAGATTTGAGTGGGGTTATAAAAATTGCACAAAATCCCTATAAATTCAAATTTAATGAATCCTTCTAAATCCTTCAATCCTTCGAAAATTTATCAGATGATTGTGTAAATCTTCTAATGCAGTTTAAACAATTCACAAAAAATGCTTTCGACGATAAAATTTTCATAAATTTATAATTCAGTACATAAAAGGGTTAAAGTTATTTAAATTAAAATTGATCATTTTATTGGAAGAGCAGAAAAATGTTTTTGTTATCATTAAGTTTTTAATTTATATGTGTTTTTGTTTTGTGGTATAATATCGCCTTTTCCATATTGTACGCCTATATAATTAAAGAAAACGCTTGTAAAATATATGTAGTGTGTAATTTTAAAGGTATTAATAAATTGCAATAAATTTATTTTCCTCTGGAACATCTAGAAAGTGTTAAGTAGACGGTGTCATTGATAATCATTATGTTAATGTATTGGGATGAAAAACTGATTGATACGGAAGCGTCTTTGGAGTAATTTTCAGGATTAAAATATTTTAAATTAAAATTATTTTATTGGAAGACACTGAAAAGTGTTTTTATTATCATTACGTTTACAACCTGACATGTTTTCGTTCTCTGATGTAACATTAGTTTTTCCATATTGTACGCCTATAATTAAAGAAAACAGTTCTAAAATATTTTTAATGTGTGATTTATATAAAATAATTTAAATTATTTTTCTTTTCTGCACTGAATACATTTATTATGAAAACATTATTAATATTCTAAGTAACTTTATATCAATAATCATATACTGTATATAATGTCATATAAGTTAGAAAATTCATATGTGACTAAGTAAAGGATTATTCGATTACATTTTATACTATTATTCTTTAAAGAAGTTGCCCCATATTTATTCAACTAAGAAAAATTAGCTACAGAACCTTGAGTTATTATGTTTTAGATTGTTTGGATTGGTAAATAAGGAATATAAATTTCTCTTTTTTTATACACAGGATGTTTTAAAAGGCTATGTCAACTTAAAAAAATCCAAAAGTCTGAAGTCTTTTGGCCCCACCAGTGGCTGAGAGGTTCTGCTCTCGAAGCTGGTAGACGGGAAGTGCAGGGTTCGATCCCAATCGCGCCCGTCGGCCTAATCGTTCGGAGTTTTCGTGGTTTTCTTCGAGCCATGGATTTCCATGCGTAAATACGGGTTAGGTTCCCTTAGGAAGACCACCACGAAGGGCACTCCCCCCTGGGCCTATATCCCTCGTGCAGATAATTGGCCGTCAAAAATCAACCAACCAACCAACCTGAAGTCTTTTGAAAAGTTCTATTTGTATTGGTATGTCACTATTCCATCCTTATTCTTTCATATAAAACTATTTGATTTAAAACAATACTGTAGAAATGCACCACCCCCCACCCCGCAAAAATAAAGAAAAAAGAAAAATCAGTAGATGTCACGACAGTTTATAGCTACTTATTTTAAATTTTAGAAATAGATTATTTTATTCTGTGAAATTACTGTTAATGTTATTTTGAAGTAAACATTAAAAATAAATACAAAAAAAAAAAAAAAAAAAAAAAAAAAAGTTCTTGAAAAAAAAAAAATCTTATTCAGCATTTTATAAATTTTTAATCCACTATTAAGTTCCAGAAAATTTTCTTTTTTGCTTTTCAATCTGATTTATCAATAACCAGTTCTGATGTCATGTAAAGAAACTTCATCCTACATATTATGCATGGGCCTTCAAATTGAAATGCCATTTTGATAAAATATCTGTAGGAGAAATCGGATAATACTTTAGCATTTTAGTGGTATTTTCTGAAAATAGGAATATTTTTATTAAGAATTTAGACGATCCATGTACAAGTAGGTTCTCTGAATGAAAAAAAAAATCAATCAATGTCGCAACAGTTTAGAAATAAATTTATTTAAAATTTTAGAAATGTACCATTTTATTTTGGGAAAATACTGTTAAAGCTATTAAAAAAAATTCTTATTAGATTAATTTAAAATAAAAAGAATATTCTTGAAAAAAAATCTCTGATGCAGCGTTTATTCCTTTATGTACTGAATTGTGAATTCATGAAAATTTCATCTTCTAGAGCATTTTTCGAGAATTGTTTAAACTACATTAGAATATTTACATAATCATTTAATAAATTTTAGAAGGATTTTAGAAGAATTGAAGGATTTAAATGAATTAATTAAAGTTGAGTTTATAGAAATTTTGTGCAATATTTATAGCCCCATTCAAATCTTTTAAAATATTTTTCTTAGTATTTTGTAGAATTAGGAAATGTGCAAATATAATGTTCTTACAATAGAAATATAGAAATATTTCCGAATTGAAAGATTATTTTCCCTCCCTCCCCCCCCCCCTCCCCCACAACGCCAAGAAAGCTGTAAAGATGCAAAGGCAAAAGAAATCATCCTTTTAAAATATTTTTGTTTTGTGTAACCAATAATGCTTTTGGAACAAGATAAAGTAATGTATCTATAACTCATTCTAAACTGTATTACAACTAATCGATGTATTAAATAAATTTTATAACAAGTTATTTTAAAGGTACTTATAAGTACTGTCAGTAGATAAAGGATCAAACTCTTTTAATCCACTGTTAAGTTCCAGAAAAATCTCGTTGCATTTCAATCCATCTAACACATTTATCAATAACCAGTTCTGATGCAATGTACAGAAACTTCATCCGACATATTATTCGTGGGCTAAAAAACTGAAATGACATTTCGATAAAATCGGATAATACCTTAGTATTTTTGTGAACTTGTATTTTCTGCTAGTAATCAAATTCAACGTCTGAAGATTTGAAACGATCCTCTACAAAAAGATGTTCCGAAAGAAAAACAAATGTCGGCAAATGTCACAAGAGTTTACAACTAAATTTATATAACATTTGAGAAATAATTACTATTTATGTTATTGAGAAAACCCGTTAACTTATTAGATTAATTAAAATTTGAAATTAATTTTTTATAAGTAAAAGGTTTCATATTGAGAATTTATACCTTTTGAATCCATTATTAATAAGATCCGTAAAAATCTCGTTGCCGTTCAGTCAGCCTAACTGATTTATGAATAAACCGTCCCAATGTCATATAAAGAAACGTTATCCTAAACGTCATCCTAAACATCATTCATGGACAAAAAAAAAAAATGCCATTTCTATGAAATATTTGTAGGAGAAATCGGATAATATTGCAGTATTTTAGTGGACTTGTATTTTCCGCTAGTAATCGAAAAAAAAATTCTGAAGTTTTTTGAGACATTCCATTGGACCGGATTATGGATAATCTTAAATGTCTATATTCAATGCATATTGTTTATATAACTCTTTGATTTGAAACGATCCTCTACAAAAAGATACTCCGGAAGAAAAAAAAAATCAGCAAATGTCACAACAGTTTACAACTAAATTTATACAACATTTTAGAAACAGACCATTTTATTTTAGAAAATTATTGTTAACGTTATAAAAAAAAACCTTAACGTATTAGATTAATTAAAATTTGAAATTATATTTTTGTAAGTAAAAACTTTCACGATTGAACATTTATAAATTTTGAATCCACTATTAAGTTCCGTAAAAATCTTACTGCCGTTCAGTCCATCTAACTGATTTATCAATAAGCCGTTGTGATGTCCATATAATAAACGTCATCCTACACATTGTTCATAGGCCAAAATAAATGGAATGTCATTTCGATGAAATATTTGTAGGAGAATTCGGATAACTCCTTATTATTTTAATATACTTTTTATTTCCCGTTAGTAATCCAATCGAAAATCTGAAATCTTTTGAGACATCCCATTTCACCGGGTTATAGGTAATGTTAAATGTCAATATTCTCTACATATTCTTGCATGTTATAACTATAACTATTTGATCTGAAACATATACTATAACTGTTGCCGTTCAGTCAGTCTAACTGATTTATCAGCGAGCCGCTGTGATGTCATACGAGTATAAATTAGCGTTCTCGATTCTACGTATAATAAGTATAAAAAGTATATGTAGAGAACCGCTTTTACCATATTATACCTATAGTCCAGTCATTTGGTAGAAAATAGGGGAAAGTTTTGGTGTAGTTTTGATATTTGGTGACTTTATGTTTTTTGGGTCGCTGAACACGAATCTGAAGTTTGCCAACAAAATTTATCCCGGGAAACATGTTTTTTTGGCAAAAAACTGGAAAAGAAACGGGATTTTCTTTGTTTTTTCAAAATAACTTCAAAATTATGCATTTTACGCAAAAGTCCTCAATACATAAATTAAAGAGGATAAAATTTCCTACATTTTACGTATTAAAAGTTTTTTTCTCTGATCAATGGTTTAGCCGTGACAACGCCGCAAAAATGGATGTGAAAATAAAAAAATTCTGAAAAAACGGGAATTACGGCAGCGCACGGTGAGTGATTTACCGATTCTAGTTGGCCAAAATTATTTTTGGCGTCAATATAGTCGCATCGCCATGAAATTGAAAAATGTTATTGATATTCACTATTGAATGTTAGGTATTGTAAAATGTTGCGTGTAGCAGTCATAATCTCGTTACAGGGACATTCAAAAGTATTTCATTATATTACGGCCTATGGGGAAAAATCGTTTATGGTGGTTTTTAATAATGTTTCAGAATTTCATACACTTTGAAATTTATATACATATCTATGAAGTGCACTACAAGATGATTTCTTATAGAATATGGTATGGGTAGTATTTATAGATCATTTACAGGGACACTAAAAAGAATTATGTTACATTACGGTCTATGGAGAAAAATTGTTTGTGGTGTGTTTTGTTCATGTTACACCTTTTCAAAAGTATTTAAATTGATATATATCTCCAACGTGCTCTATAAGATGCTTACTATTCAATATGATGTGCCATTGATCTTTCATATACAGGGGCACACAAAATAAATCATATTTTTCTCTGTATGAACAATAATTGATTTAAGTGCGTTTTCAGTTGTGGAACACTTTTTAAAATTGCATACTATTTAGCGTGTATAAATTCTATAAATCATATATAGGGCTGCACAAGACATCTATATACCCGCTTATTGCCGGAAATTGCTAACGAGGAATTTTCAACTGTGCTATGCGTTCACTAACAGTTCTAAATTTTAGCATATTGTGAATTATATGATAAATCTATAGTTCATATATAGGGATGTACAAAATTTTCAGATATTTTTTCGATTTTGGTTGAAATTGTGTTTTCAAACGTGTTATATGTTTTACAAATTATTGCTTAGACATCGTTTTTCACGTTATTAAACTATGAAGTTCTATTATAGTAGCCCGAATGCGTTCAGAAATGTTCCATAATCTGATTGATGCATGATTTTACGTTCTTCTTGATAATTTTAATGATACTTTCTTAACGGTATGGAAGCTAAAGTGATAAAACTATTTTTGTATTAGTATAACAAATTCTAAAATTTCTTTTTCTAAAATTTAAGGTATGGGACAAACATTCGATAGCATTAATGAAAATTGCTGTGTTGCATATTCTGTTGTATATTCATATTTATTTCTGCACAAACCTAACAGGAACCTTATGTAAAGATAGGGAATCATAAGATATCATGATTAATTTATCATGAGAAAATGCCTACATTATGTTTTGCATTGTATCAAATCTGAATTTGGAGAATTTATCTGGATCAATTTTGTAACCACTCAGAATTTGCAGCCAAGTAATATATTTTAAATGATTTTGTCCTGATATATCTACATACAACTGGCAATTTTTGTCCAAATTTGGTCATAAATTTAAACATTTCGCTCTTGCAAAACTTCATGATGTGCTCTTCATTGTAATTTTCCTCAATAAACAAAATATTTTCAACCAAATTCACATTTTCGTTACATTTTAAATGTTGTTGCCGTTGCATAATGGTGCAAAAGTTTATTTATGTGACTAACTTAAATTCTGCTGTCTTTGATTAAAAAAAAAAAAAAAAAAAGGTGGTACTTCAACTAAAATGTCAGGAAAAAGTCATGCCAGAAGGTATCAAATATTTTTTATTAAAAAAACATTTATTTTATACTGTTGGTAGTAATAAAAACACCCACTAATTCCATACGTCTATTTTCTATGCTGTAGATGTCGGTGAAAAGCAGGGACCCTCAAGTAAAAGAAAGCGGAAACAATATTTTTTTGTTTTTTAAATAAATGTACTTTCTAATGTACATGTTTATTTATAATTAAAGAATGATTCATAATGAGTCGTCTTGTTTATTATCAGCAACTTCCTTGTAAAATGTAGTCATTCATATAATCTTTAGTATAATTTGTAGTCAATGCTTGTGTAAAATGGTCAGTTTTCATGTTAAATCTACGTACAGCGGCGTAATTCCCGTTTTCTCTGACTTTTTTGATTTTCACTCCCATTTTTGTGGCGTTGTCACGGCTAAACCATTGATCAGAGAAAAAACTTTTAATACCTAAAATGTAGGAAATTTTATCCTCTTTAATTTGCGCATTGAGGATTTTTACGTAAAATGTATAATTTTGGAGTTATTTGGAAAAAAACAAAGAAAATCCTGTTTTTTTCCCGTTTTTTGCCAAAAAAACGTGTTTCCCGGGATAAATTTTGTTGCAAACTTCAGATTCGTGTTCAGCGACCGACAAAACATAAAGGCACCAAATATCAAAACTACACCAAAACTTTCCCCTATTTGTCCTTTTTGAGCACCTAATGCCTGGACTACTATCCAAAATCCGAATCGGTGTAAGACGCTTTATACGTATCATACATATAATCGCGAGCACTAGTATAAATAAACGTCATCATACACATTGTTCACGGACAAAAAAACAACAAAACAAGTAATATAAAAATTTTGTTTTTAAAATCAATTCCTACTTAGGCCATCAAAGAAAAATTTAATATAATTAAGCTAATATGAGTTTTTGTTGCATTAAAATATCTCAATTTGTTGATTTTCTATAAGCTAGTAGGTTTACAATGGAACTCTATGGGAATTTGGCGAAATATTACAGATATCGCCAAGTTGGCGTCACTTTTGGCGACTCATTTTGGCCGCCAAATTTGGCGATATATCGCCAAGTTGGCGACAATCTTGGCGATATTTGGCGACAGAACAGGCCCCCCCCTACGGTAACCCTTATTGAAAATACTTTCATTGAAATTCAATAACCAATGGCGGCCATTTTGTTTCCCATGCAAAACTAAAATTAATTAATTAAAATTTAATTAATTAATATTTGAAAAAACACTATTAACATCAATTGTCATCCAGTACAAGTTTAAAAAAATTTATTTCAACCTGATAGGATGAATAATGAGTATTTTATTAACGATCGAAATTTTGTACAAGATAAATATATAAATATATAAATAAATATAGGGAGAGTGTGAGCTAATAGTAGGAATTGAAAAACGGAATGCCATTTCGATGAAGTATTTGTTGGAGAATGCGGATAACTTCTTATTATTTTAGTAGGCTTGTATTTCTCGTTAGTAATCGAATCACAAGGCTGAAGTCTTTTGAAACCTTCCATTTGACTATGCTAGGTTATATACAGTGTGTTCCAAAATTCGACCGACAAAGTAAGAGAGATGATAGAAGGCATCATGAGAATGAAAAATTACCATAGAACATGGAGTCGCAAACCACATATTTAGTCACAAATACAGGGTGTCTCATCCTAACTGAACTTGCGTTGACGGTATTAATTTTGAGAAAAATCAAAACATTACAATAAAAATGCAACGATATGTACCTTATTTTGCGTGAAATTTTATAACATTACGAAAAGTTCTGGAAAAACAGGGTGCTCAAGCAATCGATGATACCTTATGAACTGGCAATCGCAGCCCAAAATGTGGAGCGTCCAGTGCATTCTGCTGGCACGCGTAATGGAAACTTCTACCACTTTTTTCGATATTATCACATTTACAACAAAGGTGAGAGAGTCTATTAAAAGTTTTATTATAGTATACTTCAGTATTCTGAAATTTATTGCCGTCAACACAATTTGAAAAAAAAAAATGCAAATTAACAAATTACAACGACCCTTTGGAAAATGATTTTTTCGAAGACTAAAATTTAAGACATAAAAAATCGCACGGAGTTGATCCTACATTACGTACACGATGAATTAAACATTAATACTGTTATTACACGCAAAAATTGCAAGCCAAAAAAAATCGCCCGCAACCCGTCAGATTTCATGAAACTTAAGTATTATCCACCTGAAACTTACGTAAATATCCAAGCATTTCATTGGCTGTTCGGGAAAAGGCTTTTCCATCGTCAGATTTCCAAGAAATCTGACGACCAATTTTAGCAGAAATTTCATTCTTAAACTTCTAAACATCCGACAATATTACTTTTTACACTGTCGGATAGAGAAAGAAACGTACTTTTAAATGCAATTTGTTTGAAAGCTGTATCTCAATTTGTTTCTGAGTTATTATTATTTTTTGTAGTTTTTATTACATTTTTGTCATAGTGGCAACAGAAGGTATCCATCGTTGTTGAAAGTAAAGGGAAATACAGATTACTGTATAGACCAATCAGAAATCGAATAAAATGCAGATTAAACCAATGGAAACCTTCAAATATGCTTTTGATTTCCCATCCTGACGAGAACAATAACCATTTTCCCAAATGGTTAATAAGGGCAGAACATCCTGTATTTTTTATTAAATACGTGGTTTGCAACCCCATGTTCAAGGTTAATTTTTCATCCTCTTGATGCCTGCTATCACCTCTCTTAATTTGACGGTCGAATTTTGGAACACTTGTATAATCTTAAATGCCAATACAGTAATACCTCGGTTTTCGTTGACTTCCGTTACTGTTTGTTTCGGTTTTCGTCGATTTTTTCCGCGAAAATTTTGTCTCAGTTCTCGTCGGTTTCCTCGGATTTCGTTGCTGTACTCTAATGATCTCGCTGCATTTTCTGTAAAAAAAAAAAAAAAAGGGGGAGCGACCACACGTTCTTCTGCTCAGTGTGGCCTTCTTTCTCGTCGTGTGTGCACCACCCCGCGCATCTAACCAACAATTTCGTTTATTTCCAGGGAATTTCAAGGCATTTTTTATTGATTGCGAGTGGTCCATCATGGGACCAAAGAAAGTTTCTAAATCCAGCAGACCTTACGCATGTGGTGCTGCCGATTATTAATTTCGGGAAGCCCATGAGTTTCGAGGTAGTGGTGAGGATGTGAAAGAGATTAACACAGTGAAGAACTCGTCACCGAGAAGCTGCAAGATCTTCACCTAGAAGTGCAACAGACGACAGATGAGGAGGAAGAGACATGGAAGAATGTGCTTTCTCCAGAGATTAAGGATATCTTCTCCATAATGAGAAGATGTACAGGGCTTTGTGTTGAAAAAACAACCAGACAAAGCTGTTGCAAACCGTATCTGCAACTTGTTTAATAATAATGTCTCGCCCCATTTTAGGCAAATATTAAAGAGGCGACTGAAGCATACCACTTTTTCCGGCGACATAGGTCTTCTGACTCTGAAGTTAGCCCTCCTGCCAAAAGACCAAAAAGGGAAGTGATTCCAGATATAGTGCCTTGATAGCATACGCCAAAAACACTATATTAATTTCGTATTGTATTTAGTATTGAACGTTAAATTTATTCTCTGTAAAATGTGTTTCTGGTGTGGTTCTTGGGGTGTAGAACGAATTAATTGGATTTACATAGATTCATATGGAAATAATTACCTCTCCTCGGATTTCGTCGGTTTCGGATTTCGCCGATTGTTTTCGAACTTATTATCTACGAAAACCAAGTTATCACTGTATTACCTCCTTAATATTGCATATTATAACTATTTGATTTGAAACGATTCTATAAAAATAGATTTTCCGAAAAAAAGAAAAAAGAAAAACTAGCAAAAACAAGTCAGTTTCATAACAATATACAATTAAATTTACATAACATTTAAGAAACAGATAATTTTATTTTGGAAAATTACTGTTAATCTTATTAAAACAAATCTTAACTTATTAGATTAATTAAAATTTGAAATAATATTTTTGTAAGTACAAATTTTCAAGATTGAGCATTTATACGCTTTTAACCCACTAATTCCAGAAAAATCTCGTTGCTGTTTACTTCATCCGATTTATCAATTAGCCGTTCGGATGTTATATAAAGAAACGTCATCCTACACATTATTTATGGAACAAAAAACTGAAATACCATTTCGATGAAATATTTGTAAGAGAATGCGGATAATTCCATAGTATTTTAGTAGACTTGTATTCCTCGTTAGTAATCCAATGCAAAGTCTGAATTGTACTGAGACATTCCATTTGATCGTGTTATATATAATCTTAAATGTCAATGTTTTCCTCTTTATTCTTGTATATTATAACTATTTGATTTGAAACGGTCCTGTATAAATAAATAAGATATACATATATGACGAAAAAAAAAAATCTGTCAATATCACAACAGTTTACAACTAAATTTATATGACATTTATAGAAGTAGATTTATTTTATTTTGGAAAAATGTTAATGTTATTAAAAAAAAAAAAAAAAAAACTATAAATTATTAGTTTAATTCAAGTTTGAAATTACATTTTTTAAGTAAAAATTTTCCCGGTAGAGCTATACACTTTTAACTATTACGTAAGTTCCAGAAATATCTCGTTGTCGTTTAGTTCATCTAACTTATTTATCAATAAGCTGTTCTGATGTCATATAAAGAAACGTCTCCCTACACATTATTCATGGACCAAAAAACCGAAATACCATTTCGATGGAATATTTGTAGGAGAATGCGGATAGCTCCTTAGTATTTTAGTAGACTTGTATTTTCCGTTAGTAATCCAATCAAAAAGCAGAAGTCTTTTGGGACAAAATCCTATTTGCCCTGCATCTGGATAGACTTTGAATATCAATATCCCATTTGCATTCTTCCTGGTATACATGCATATCTAGGGTTGCAGTTTGAATATAATTCTTTACAAAACAGTTTCTTAGCATAAAAATAGTCATGTCAATTTTCAGCTAAAGTTATTTAACAGTTTAGGAATAATTTTATTTTATAAAAAAGAATTTCTGTCAATTTCAGAATTTTTTTTGATTAATTGAAAAGTGATTTTCATTTGAATATTTCGAAAGAAAAAACTTTCGATGTTTTTTTTCAATATTTCTCACATTTTTTTAAAGTTTTTGATATAGACAAATTACGAGTGCTACATTGTTTTTAATCCAATTTAAGATCTTTGGTAGCAGTTGTGTAGTAAAAAAATACGTGAATGTTTAAAGGAAGTTCCTGCATTCAGAAAAAAGTCTAAAATTGTATGTCAAACGTGGCAAATAAGTACTATAATTATTCGTACTATATTCGTACTATAATTAGTTTTATAAATATTCAGACCTTGGTGCAATAGCTGTTGCACTCTTATTCAAAAATGCATAAATATAAAATTTATTAAGATTCTATATATTAAATTCAGCAATACAGAAATAATGACTTCATCTTAAATAGGACGTCATCACCATGACAACCTAGAATCATGACCTATCATGGCATATCACTTAATTAATTACGTATTAGATTTAAGAGAATGAAGAAAGCTTTCATTAATATCTTTTTGATTCGATTTTCGTAAGATTTAAAATGATTCGCTAAAATTCTGCATATGTTATATATATTAAACTTAAACAATTCGGTTGGGTAGTTTTTGAGCTGTTATATGCTGACACACGGACCAGACGACGACTATAAGTGCTACATGTTTATATAATTAAGAACGCACTTAAAAATGAGAAGGAATCCGTCGGAATACCGATGGAAATTCATTAATATTTTAAGGATATAGTGCAAAATTAAAATAAACTTTCTGTTACAGTTTCTTTTGATAAAATTATGTACATTAAAAAAAAATCACAATAGTCACAAATAGTCACAATATCATATTAATTTCGGGAGAAAAAGCACTAATGCTACGAAAACATTATTGCCTTTTGCCCTGAAACTAAAATGACTTTGCGGTTATTTTTTTCATACACATATTTTTATCAAAGCAAGCTGTAACAAAAATATTTTTCAATAAATCTGGTAAACAAGATTCATCTTCTGAGAGTGAGTAAATTTGAAAATCGTGATTGAATTTTTAACAGGGATTTTCTAAATGGCTTTGTGTGTTTAAAAAAAAATCTGATCTGGCGATTCTAGGAAATTTATTGAAGCTATTGCCTAGAATCGCAAAATATTTAAACAAATAAATAAGAAATACTTGCTTGTTTAATAGTACAGCCTTAATGCATGCATTTTAAATTAAAGTTATTCCGAATGTAAAATGAAATGAGTTTTAAATTAAATGAATGAAATATTTGTAAGTTAAACAAAATGAGTGCAATATGACCAAGAAAATATTGGAAACTTACGATAAACGAAAAAAAGGACTTAAAATTGAATATTTTATTTATAACTAAATTCTATGCATGTTCTAAACATTCATAAACGTTCTGTTCTCGTCCGGGATACAACCGTGTATATCAATTTTGTATAATTTCAGCACATCAAGAATTGAGTAAAAAATGAGACTACAAAATTCTATCTTTGCATGTTACACTTACTAATTTTTGTGCGTCAATTTTCTTTACATAAAAAGAACCATAATTAAAATCGAGCGTATTTAAATCCGCAACATTTGATAATATATATTAAATAATATTTTATCTTTTTTTATAAATTAAAATAACACATAACTAATTTGTTTTACTCTTTGGAAAGGGACAGAGATGATTTCTATCACAAAAAGAATTTTCTTACAATTTCGTTATCTACAGCGATTCGATAGCCAACATTTTCCCATTCTAACAAATATATTAGCTCTAAAAGAACTGTTTTTATTTAAATAATCAACTATAATAAATAAATTAAATAATCACGAATAAAAATTTATAGAATATTCTATATTGTCAGAATATAAAAATAACAAACAAAACATGATGTTTGCACTTGCGCAGTTAATTCATAGGTGTGCAATTAATAGATTATCTATTAAGAAGAAAACAGTTAGGTATGTTACTGTAGTTCAACCCCGTCCGCTATGTGGCGTTTGACCTTGATTGATGTGACCTCGCCTTTAATCTTGCGGTTACCTCTCCGATTTAGATAGAACGCTTACTTTGTATTTTGCTTTGGTTTCTAGGTAATTGAGTTTAAAGTTTTGTCCATCTCAAAGAATCGCCTGTTTGCTCTTCTCAGCGTTTATCGCTCTTACGACTGTTATTTTATGAATATTCCTACCGAACTATAACTGTTCTACATTCTTAAAAGTTCAAAAGTTATATATAAAAAATAATAAATACATTTTTTTTCATCATTTTTAAACTCATGGTTACTACAATGACTGGTCTAGTAGAGAAAAGGCGCGAGTAGTAGGAAAAGTAATTTTAGACTACGACACCTCCCTCTGATTATTAGAAAGAGACACGGCTACGAAAATGGCGAATATAGTAAGATGATTTTTTTAAGCATTTGATCGGTCCCCTGAGTTTACACACCAGTATTTTCGAAAAGTTTTTAGTGATTTATTTACTCTCTGAAAAATAAGGTTGGGAAAAAACATTTAGAAATTGATATAAAAATCAAGGGACCGTATAAAAAATGAAAAACATCCACCTACAACAACCACCATTTTTTTGTCAGGCTAGTTATTGTATTCAGGGCGCGGTGGCTTTGGGATAAAATTAAGTGTAATTTTAAAGCTTTTAGAATATGAAAATTAATATTTTCCTGAATAGATATGAACATAAACTTTCTCCTTTTCCTTTCAGGAATCTGAGTCCATAATCTTTTGTATGATCAAAAGACAAAGGTCCTTTGGGCTTAAAAAAAAAAACCATTCTCAGTTAAAACTGGATAGATTTAAATATTCTTTCATGGTCCATATAAATCACATGAGTATTCTCCTGATCTGAAAGTAATCCGATACAAAAGCATTCCGTTAAAATAGATTCTTGGAAGAGAAATTTAATGGTTGGCAGGAAGGATAGCGAATAAATTCTAACTTTTCAAAATAAATTTCGTTTTGAAGAATGTTTTACCGATTGTTTAAAAAAAATAACATGTTTACTAGTTTGATAAAAGCAATATTTTTATATATAATTAAAAAAATGGGATAAAATTTTTAATTAATTTTTTCAGGTAAAATTTGGACTCTGGCTTATATAAAAATCTGCCTACGGCACCTGCCATTTTTATGCCAACGCCTAGGAGTAGTATTCATGAGATGGTGGCTATAGGGTGAAAATTAGGCGTAATTTTAAAGCTTTTAGTGTATGGAAATTTAAATTTCCTCGAATATATATGAAAATCAACAACTTTCTTAATCTGAGTCAATATTCTTTTGTTTGATCAAAAGACAAAGGTCTTTTGCGTAAAAAAATAAAACCCTCAACTAAAACTGGATATATTTAAATATTCTTTCATTGTCCATATAAATCCCATGAGTATTTTCCTGAATGTCTTGTAATTGTTTATGCATGTATACAACATAGTGCAATTGCTGTCAATGTATGTACTGATGACACTTCTTGTGAGTTTCAGAGTCAAAAACGGCAAACTGAATTTATTTTTCTATATGTTATTAACTGTTTTAAAAATTTGTCATTGTTAATGTATCTTACCATATGCAGTGGATTTGAGTCTCCCCCCCGGGATTCCACTTATACTCTAAAGCGAAAGCTGGGTTCCCGGGGCGGTCATCCTTGTCATCCCTGTTAAAGTAATCCGATACAGTAATGTTCCATTTCAATGGATTCTTGGAAAAAAAACAGAGTAGATGACAAGAAGGGTTACGAATAAATTCAAACTTTTCAAAATAAATTTCATTTTGAAGAATATTTTACTGATTGGTTTAAAAAATAACATGTTTGCTAGTTTGGTAAAAGCAGTGTTTTATATAAAATTTAAAAAATGAGATAAATTGTTTAATTAAATTTTTCTGGTAAAATTGGGACTCTGGCTTATATAAAAATCCATCTACGGTACCTGCCATTTTTGAGTCAACGACTAGGATTAGTATTCAGGAGGTGGTGGCTATAAGGTGAAAATTAGGAGTAATTTTAAAGCTTTTATAACAAAAAAATTAAAATTTTCTTGAATAGGTATGAAAATAAACTTTCTCCTTTTCTTTTCAGGAATCTGTGTCAATGTTCTTTTGTTTGATCAAAAGACAAAGTTCTTTCCGGTCAGAAAAAACAATCCTAAGCTAAAACTGGATAGATTTAAATGTTCCTTCATGGTCCGTATAAATCACATAAGTATTCTCCTGATCTGAAAGTAATCCGTTACAGTAACGTTGTGTTTCAATGGATTCTTGGAAGAGAAATAGAATAGATGACAGGAAGGATAGTAAATAAATTCAAACTTTTCAAGATAAATTTTACTTTGAAGAATATTTTACCGATTCGTTTTAAAAAAATAACATGCTTATTAGTTTGATGGAAGCAATATTTTTATATAAAAATTTAAAAAACGTCATAAATTTAATTAAACTTAAAATTACATTGTGTGCAAAGTACTACTAAATTATTACTAAAGAAAATACTGTTTGTAATGACGTTTTATCCTACAACATACCCAGAATTTGGCTGAGTTTGCTTAAAGAATCATAAAACACGTAATATTCCACTTCCCTCTATATCCATATTTTTATTTTCCCAATGTTTTCCGGATCTAAAAATTGACTTTAACTTTCACTCCTTTCGACACCAACTACATGAAATTTGAAAATAAGACGCTTGTATTTTTGTATTCTCTGACGAAGGCTATGTATATAGTTCAAAGTACTAAGGATATTAAAGTAATTTAACACCTTTTTAAAATATTTTTTCATCTTTTAAGTAATTTACACACAGTGTGTAATTTTAAGTTTAACTTTTTAAATATTAATTTAGCATTCTATTTATTTATTTGCCAAATTTAATTAATTTTCTTCAGGTAAATTTGGACTCTGGCTTATATGTATAAAAATACGTCTGTGGCAGCTGCCGTTTTTGTATCAACGCCTAGGATTAGTATTCAGGGGGCGGTGGCAATAGGGGGGGGGGGAAATAGAAGTAATTTTAAAGCTTTTAGTACATAAAAATTTAAATTTCCTCGAATAGATATGAAAATCCTCAAATTTCTTATTTTCCGCTCTGGAATCTGTCTATATTCATTTTTCGGATCTGTGGACAAAGGTCTTTTGGGTTAAAAAAAAAAAAAAAAAAAAAAAAAAAAAAAAAAAAAAAACCCTCTGCTAAAACTGGATAGATTTAAATATTCTTTCATGGTCCATATAAATCACATGAGTATTCACCTGATCTGAAAGTAATACGATACAAAAACGTTCCGTTTCAATGGATTCTTGGAAGAATAAACAATTAAATTAAAAAAAAAAAAAAAAAAAAAAACCGACTGCGTAAAAAGCCAACTAATTAATAATTTTTCATCAATGTGAAACTATTTTATTTTCAATTCCTACTATTAGCTCACACTTTCGCTATATATATCTTGTTAAAATTTTCAATCGTTAATAAAATACTTATTATTCATCCGATCAAGCTCAAATTAATTTTTTTAAACCTGTAGTGGATGACACTTGATGTTAGTCTAGTTTTTTTTTCAAATATTAATTCATTAAATTAAATTAATTAATTTTCAATAATAGAGAGAGCCCTCTTCTTGATCAAGGTATTTTAAGACCCAGAGAACCCTCTTCTTGATCCAGGCTTTTTAAGCGCCACTCAAGAGGAAAGAAGAATGGGAGAAAAATAAATTATCTTATTGACCTAAGTAGGAATTGACTTAATTTTTTTTTTTTTTTTTTTTTTTTTTTATATTACTTACCTGTTTTTTTTTTTTATTTACTTGTATTGATGACTTTTAAGTTGTGTTTAATTGTTAGTTCCTATCTATAAACACTGTTTTGATGAGGTCTATAGATGTCTATGATGGTTAGAGTTGCAGTAAAGATAGAAATCCTACATACACAACTTCCAGGTTGTATAATATTTTAACGGAGCTTCTGACTGTAAAATAGTCAATGAAACATCGTCTTCATTTTGAAAGACCTATCCAATGATATGCCATTCAATAGGGTGCGTAATTTTTTTTTTCGTCTCTACTGCCATTTTGTATTTTACGGCCGCCATTTTGAATTTATAAAAATAAAACCCAGTCTATACCATCGGGCCGTTAAGACAAATTAATAGAGACCTCATTCATTAAAATCCATCCAGCCGTTGGGATGTTTCGAGGGTATAAAGACATCCACATACACAGATACGCGTGAAACACATAATCCTTCTTTTCAGTCGGGTAAAAATTTAATGTATGATAGGAAGGATTGCGAATAATGTCACACTTTTCAGAATAAATTTTATTTTGAAGATTATTTTATCGATTGGTTTAAAAAAATATGTTTGCTAGTTCGATGAAAACAATATTTAAAAAAAAAAAAAAAAAAAAAAAACCCTGATAAATTTAATTTTTGTTTCAAGTAAAATTTCGACTCTGGTTTATATTTATAAAAATAAGTCTGCGGCAGCTGCTATTTTTGTGTCAACGTCTAGGATTAGTATTTAGGGGGCGATGGCTACAGGGTGGAAAAAAGACGTAATTTTAAAGCTTTTAGTACATACAAATTTAAATTTCTTCGAATACATGTGAACATCATCAACTTTCTTATTTTCCGCTCTGCAATCTGTCTATATTCTTTTTTTCGGATCTATAGGCAAAGGTCTTTTGGGTAAAAAAACAACCCTCAGTTAATACTGGGTAGATTTAAATATTATTTCATGGTCCATATAAATCACATAAGTATTCTACTGATCTGAAAGTAATCCGATACAAAAACGTTCCATTTCAATGGATTCTTGGAAGAAAAATTGAATACATGACAGGAAGGATTGGGAATAAAGTCGAACTTTTCAAAATAAATTTCATTTGGAAAAATATTTTACCGATTGATTTAAAAAAATAGCATGTTTGCTAGTTAGATAAAAAAGATATTTTTATATAAATCTAAAAAAAAAAATGTGATAAATTTTTTAATTAATTTTTTCAGGTAAAATTTGGACTCTGGTTTACATAAAAATCCGCTGCTGCATCTGCCATTTTTGTGTCAACGCCTAGTCAGGGTTGGCAAACCATTTCGCATCCGCGTTCAATTTTTCCACAAAAATATTTTATATGATCATGGCGTGGCAAAAAATTTAGTGGATTAAAGCAGCAAAATTAATTAAAATACAGATTTTAGGATTTAAAATATATGAGTAACATTTTGTAATATACTTAAGTATTTAAAAAAATCCGATTTCTCTTGTTGCGTCTTAGATGCCAAATAATTCAGATGAGCTTCGTATTTGAGTTTTTCAGAATTCCAGCTGAATTAGAGACACCTGACAGCAGGTTTGTACTTGAGTTTTTCATACTTTTTATGCCCCCCCACCCCCCGAAAATAAAAAATAAAAAAATATCAAAATTGTTCCTTTAAAAAAACTTCCTACTATGGAATTGAATTCTAAATTCCAACTTATCATAATTTCACCATCGGAATTTTTGCTTATGATCGTTATATCCCGATAATCTCCTAATTCTCGCAATGTAAAAAAAAAATTGATCTAATATTGAGCTACATTGGGATTTATAAAATTGTATTTCAGTTTATTCAATTTGTATGACAGCGACAAGCAACCCAATTTACAGTCTAAATTCAAAATAGTGCAATTTGTGCATTTTCATTATATCAAAGGCTGGGGTGTAAAGCATGGCAACTGACATTTTTTGTAAAATTGTTTAGCTGCATCGTAACAACTTTCTAGAAGTACAGACATTTTACACAATATATATTATATTTATTCAATAACTTTTACATGTGAATTTACAAAATGAAAACTATTTGCACATAAGTCCTAAAATAAAGTTTTTCAGGGAAAAAATATTGCATATGAGTTAACAGAAGTTCCTTTCTTAACAAATCAGCTGTTTTGCAGAAAGCAATCGTAATAGTTTTGTGTGTACTTTCTTTAATTTCAAAAATTTCATTTTGTTAATTACCTGCACGCGAGCCCTGCAATATTTTAATTTAGAACATGAATCTATGCCGTGTCGAAAATAATCTCCCGCGTGCCCCCTATGGCACGCGTGCCATAGGTTCGCCGTCCCTGGCCTAGGGTTAGTATTTAGGAGGCGGGGGCTACAGGGTGAAAATTAGTTGTAGTTTTAAAGCTTTTAGGATATAAAAATTAAAATTTTCTTGAATAGGTAGGAAAATCAATTTTCTCCTTTTCCTTTCAGGAATCTGAGTCAATATTCTTCGTTTGAATCAAAAGACAAAGGTCTTTTGGATAAAAAAAAAACAACCCTCAGCTAAAACTGGATAGATTTAAATATTCTTTCATGGTCCGTATAAATCACATGAGTATTCTCCTGATCTGAAAGTAATCCGATACAGTAACGTTCCGTTTCAATGGATTCTTGGAAGAAAAATTGAATAGATGACAGTAACATCTGCGAATAAATTCAAACTTTTAAAGATAAATTTTACTTTGAAGAATATTTTACCGATTGGTTTAAAAAAGTAACAGCTACTTTTGTGTCATCGCCTAGGGTTAGTATTCAGGGAGGCGGTGGCTATAGGGTGAAAATTAGTTGTAATTTTAAAGCTTTTAGAATATAAAAATTAAAATTTTCTTGAATAGGTATAATAATAAATTTTCTCCTTTTCCTTTCAGGAATCTGAGTCAATATACTTTTTTCGTATCTATAGACAAAGGTCTTTTGGGTTAAAAAAACAACCCTCAGCAAAAACTGGATAGATTTAAATATTCTTTCATGGTCCATATAAATCACATGAGTATTCTCCTGATCTGAAAGTAATACGATACAAAAACGTTCCGTTTCAATGGATTCTTTGAAGAAAGATTGAATAGATGAAAGGAAGTATTGCGGATAAATTTAAACTTTTCAAAATAAATTTTACTTTGAAGAATACTTTACAGATTGGTTTAAAAAATAACATGTTTGCTAGTTTGAAAAAACAATATTTTTATGCAGAATTTTAAAGAGTTAATTTTTTTTTTTCATGTAAAATTTGGACTTACCAATATTTGTTTTTAGTAAGGACTAAATAACTAAAAACATTTAAACCAAGAACGAAAAACATGTATCAAGGCTAATATTATTAAACCCTAATGGTTAGATTATATCCTAATGGTTATAATTATTAGAAATTTTATATTTTCATGCAATGAAAGGGGACTACTAAATAAGCAATTTAAACAACACAGAAATTAAAAATGAATTTTCAACAATTTCTGTCCACGCGCAATGTGTGCGAATTCCATCCTGCAGCTTTGTGCATGATCAATAGAATTTATACACATCACGTATTGCGCTAAAATTAGATAAGTTTAAAAAAATGCATATTACAGGGAAAAACGCACTTCAAACAATTCTCGATCATAGTCAGTTGTTATCGATATTAGCATAAATCTATAGCAAAACCGATATGTGTATCGACATTAGCGTAAATTTGTTATAGGTATCGATATTAGCATAAATTTACTTAAAACCGAGATAGGTATCGATATTAGCATAAATTTACTTAAAACCGATATAGGTATCGATATTAGCATAAATCTATAGCAACTAACCAGGACCCGACTTAGACTTTCTACACTGTTAAAAATATCGTGAAAAATTACCTCTGTTTTTAAAGGCTATCTATTTTCTGGCCAATGAGAAAGATCCATAGGCGTTTATGTAGCTTTCTCATTGGTCAAAAAATAGATAGCCTTTATAAACAGAGGTAATTTTTCACGATATTTTTAAAAGTGTAGGGCCGCGTGGCAAGCGTCATTATGGGGGCCCCTGCTATCTATTCATAGAAATTGTTCGTGAATTATGCTGAAGTGACTGGAAATAAACATCATATCTTATGTATACATAAATTTCGTACCGGATACTATTCACATATGTATACATATACAACAGTGAGAAAAAAATATGGTTGTGGCATCTAGAATCTAAATTGTGGCTCTAGAAAGAAGAGTTTCATGTCATCCCTATAAATTCTAGTTCCTTCTGAGTCTCCTACTAGAATTCAGGAACGTTTTCTTATATTATCGTGGTCAAACTTAAGTAAAATCTCTAAAAATAGATGCGAACACAAGAGGTTAGTTTTAGTAACTATAATTCTAATTTATGAAACTAATTCTAGAAATCAAGCGATAATTTCTCGCAACTGAAACGATTCATTTATCGTTTCGTTACCCGGAAAACAAGAGGCTAGAAATTCTATATTATTTCGCCTATTCAGCTTAGTTGTTTACCCTATTCGTATAGCTCGGAAATTTATATTTCTAGTTTAGGTATTCAGAAAATGACTATCTATTAATTCTAGGTGAAGGTGGTATTTTTTTTTATTTTTTTTCTCAGTGAAGTCATCACAAGAACGGGAATGGTCACAACTTTAGGAGATAATAAAATACTGGAATACATCTTTTTTTTCTTTTTTTGCATAGGAATGTAAGGGCTCATGCGAGTCTTTGAAGTATAAATACTGGCTTTTCAGTCACTGTTGGGTAAAGGAAGCAAAGAGTGAAAGGGAGGGTTGCATTTATTTCCTAAATCATTGATAATGACTTTTTATCACTTTGGCCAATTTTAACTATTTGGAACACTCTTAATGAAAATCCTTATTACGGCCATGGGGTGCCCATTGAAATGGGGGGGACGGGTACAGCTGTCCCGCATGCCTCTCCATTAGTAGGTTCTAGCAACAATCTTTGTAAGGAACCACTAAATTTGTTACAGTGGCTCTCTAGTGGTTTGAAGGTGATTATAGTGGAAGACGTAACTCTAATCTAGAGGCACTCTAATTGTCCGCGGTACATTTTTAATTAGGAGTTCACTGTTCCGCGTGTAAGCGGTATCCGTATGTAAATTTATTTGCTCAGTCTGCCAGAGTATAAATAGGGGAGCGAAAATATGTTAAGCGGTTAGTCAGTAGTTAAAGTTCAGTGAGTTAGCAGTTAGTTGGCGTGAATAGATTTGGAGTTGGAGAAAACGGCCTGTATGGCTGGAGCTTAGCTTGGGAACAAGAACAGATTTAGAGTGAGATAAAATCTAGATGTGGATTTGAAGTGAACCCCGCCATCACAGCTTAACCCGGTGGAAGGCGCGCGGGGTACCTGAGTCACCCCAGTCTCATAAAACTTCTATTCTGGAATTCGTATTAGTCCGTCATTATTCATCCCTTCAGTAGCTAACTTTTAAAATGTTTTCTTTCAATAGCACCTGCCATCAGCAGGTGTTTTTCTTTTGTTAGGGAGAAGCAATCATTTCCTGGAAAGCCACCTGCCACTGGGGTAACCTAGCAACCCCGCGCGACCGCATTTTACAGCAATTCCCTCTCATTAGTTTTCTGCTCGCATAGATAGTGGACGCTTGATTTTTTGTTCTTTTCGAAAATGGCAGCTAAACGAAAATTGACGGAATATGAGAAAGAAATGGAGAGATTGAGAGGGCTGCTGGATACTGTTGAAACTTCAGATGAAGAAATAGACTCTGCTAGTGAAGATGAAATTGATTATGAAATTTATAGTAGTCACGACAGTGACAGTGAATTTGAAGCTGCCAATATAAGCGGTGAATCCGATCAAGAAAATGACATTTACGTAGGAAAAGATAAAACAGTCTGGAAAAAAGATAAACCGAATGCAAAAGTGAGAACTAGCTCGTGCGACATCATTATTCATCTACCTGGACTAAAATCAGTTGCATCAGGTATTACGGAACCTGTTGAAAGTTGGGAACTCTTTTTTGATTCCAACGTTATAAAAAATATCGTGGATTGCACTAATATTTTTATTGATAAAATATCTGCAAATTTCCAACGAAGTCGTGATGCTAGAAATACGGATGAAGTGGAGATGAGAGCGCTATTTGGTCTCTTATATTTATGCGGGCTACACAAATCATCCCATACTAATGCAAAGGATTTGTGGAGCGCCGATGGAACTGGAATTGAATTGCTTCGAAAAACAATGTCTTACAAGCGGTTCACATTTCTTCTCAGATGCTTGAGATTTGATAATATAAAAGACCGTGAAAATCGACGTAAATTAGATAAACTGGCAGCAGTGAGAGATTTTTTCAGTGCATTCAATAAAAAGTGTCAAGAGATATATTCAGTTAGTGAATATGTCACTATAGACGAGAAGTTAGAAAAGTTTCGAGGTCGTTGTGGATTTCGGCAGTACATGCCGAAAAAACCGGCAAGATATGGAATTAAAATATTCGCCTTAGTCGATGCGAGGACATTTTATACATATAATATGGAAATTTATGCCGGACAACAACCAGAAGGTCCGTTCAAAGTCGACAATTCACCATCTGCAATTGTAAAACGACTCTGCACCCCGTTATTTGGATCCGCAAGGAACGTGACAATGGACAACTGGTACACAAGCTATCCATTAGCAAAAGAGCTTCTATCAAAGAAACTAACTATCGTGGGAACTTTGAAGAAAAATAAAGCTGTGATTCCTGTTGAATTTTTAGAAGCAAAAACAAGGGAAGTTTTTTCATCTATATTTGGATTCCAAAAGGACGTAACATTAGTGTCTTATGTTCCGAAGAAATCGAAATGTGTAGTTTTGTTGTCTACAATGCATCATGATAACACGATAGATGAAAACTCTGAGAAAAAGAAGCCGGAAATAATACAATTTTACAATGAAACAAAGGGAGGAGTGGATACTGTTGATGAAATGTCTACACTTTATTCTACTGCGAGGAAAACAAATAGGTGGCCGATGGTTGTTTTCTATTGTGTGTTGAATGTGGCAGCTATAAATGCGCGAGTTGCACTTATGTCCACCAAAAATGCTCCTCTGCAGTACAAAAGTAGGCGAATGTTCTTGAAAACATTGGCATTGTCTCTAGTTAACCAACAAATTATGAAAAGATCAACTATGTCAATGTTGCCCAAGGAATTACGAGAAAAAATTAAATCTGATTTGCCCTCAACAGAAAGTAATGATGATCCTGATAATAACTTGCCAAAGAGAATAAAGCTTGGTAAAGGACGATGTGCAGTTTGTCCTCGAGCTAAGGACAAAAAAACCACAATTAGTTGTATTAAATGTGAACAATTTACTTGCAAGGATCACTCTAATTACGTCTGTGACAAATGTATGTAAAGTCCAATAAAGGTATGTAATTTTTTTTGAAAATGAGTAAGGTTTTTTTTTTTTTTTTTTTTTTTTTTTTTTTTTAAGAATTATTAGTGCAGATATTTATTTAAATATATTCTGAAATTGAAACTTATATCTTAAAAATATATTTTATACATTTTTTATATATGTTTGAATAAATTTACATGCGTAAATTGCATTAAACTTAAGTTTTTCGGTGGGGTTATACAGGAACCCCACGCGACCAAATGTGTGCTAATGAGTGCGCGCCTTCCACCGGGTTAAGCACGCTCCGGAGAAATGAAGTTACACGAGTTGGCTTTTCAGTTTATATTTAATTTAGATTGTTTTATTGCTATCGAGGGCGAAATTTATAAGATCTTGTCTGCCAAACCCAATGCCCGTTGTTCAATAAAAGCTCTATATTTAAACGCTATAAAGCCTCCTCATGAACTCCTACTAAAGCCATTACGATACATCTTGTGCGTCTCTGTAAATGAATGACAAGTACTATGCACTCCATAATCTATTAAAAAAACATGTTGTACTTCCCGTGAGTGCTTTTTTTAAATTAAAACTATTTTTAAAGTATCCAAACATTATTCAAATGGACCGTAACCCCCCCCCCCCTAGATCATAATTGAATGGAATTATTTTGTGTGCCTCTGTAAACGAATTATAAATACTACTTATTTTGTACTCTTAAGAAAGAATGTTGCATTCCACCTCAATGATGCATATCAATACCATTATGCATGAAATATCGTAACATCAATAAAATGCAGAGTAGATGTTTTTTTCTTTATTAACCATAATGCAAAGGAATTCTTTTGTGTGTCCCTATAAAACGAACAATAAATGCTACATTCTTCATTATCAATTCCGAATATCCTGCAGCGCACCTCAAACAAATATAAAAATTACGTGGCAATCTGAGTATATTTACGTGAGTTAGAACATGGATAGACTGTCAGACAGACCGAATTCATAATCACTTTTCAACTTTGTTAGAAAGTGTTGAAAATGAAAATTACACAGTAAGTACTATGCAGAAGCTGTATTTTAAATAAATTGAACTGTAGTACATTGTAAAAGAAAGTGATATAGATCTACAAAACTAGTTTTTGAAAGCTACGGAAATCTGTATGCTTACTAAAATTTTACCGGTAACCCGGGATAGTTACATAATTTTGTTTTGTTGCAGGTACATAAAAAGTTCGATGATTCCCAGTTTCTTAGAAAATTCTTAGTAACCTTGTAGTTTTTTTTGTTTTAGAGTGCAGGCCTAAAAAATATTTAATAAGTAAATTTTGTGTTCCATCCCAGCAAAGAAAGAAACAGCGGGCCACCAGCTGGAAAAAAGATGGCAGCCTGCACTGGCACCAGCGTTAAAGCGCAATGGTGCCATTACTTAAACCAGTACAAAAGTGTCCGTGCTGAATGCAGCTGGCCCAACCGTGAAGGCCAATAGCAGGCCAGCCTTGGTATGCCATCACATTACTCCAATACGGCACTTTTCCTGCAGTGCTAGCACCTATCCTACTGCTATTCGTTTGCTGGGCCAGCACTTTCCCTTACAAAATTTTCTTATAGAATTCTATAAAAGAAACTTATAGAAAAAGTATTTTAGAAGCTTATAGAATTATGGCCCGTTTTTCTTTAAGCTAGTTTCATCAAAAGCTACAGAAATATCTGTAGAAGTGTCTATATTAGAAATGTCTTTAGATTTTCTATAAAAATATTTGAACTTGCAGCGATTTCCATGTGGTCACCCTCCCATGTGCTAACCGCGCTCAGTGCTGTTTGGTTTCCGTGATCGGACATGAACAAGTACTTTCAGCGTATTCTACGACCGCTCGCAGTTTTCAAGCTCTCATTACACCATTTCAAGTTTGTTTCTTTTGTGATTTGCATTCCCAATCATTAAACTTGTATAGAAATTATTGTATTGTATATAAATCCTATATATTTTATACGCTGATTGATTCTCAACGGTATAAATTGTTAAAACCGAAATTCTTTGTAACTTAGTAAAACCAGATTCAAGAAAAAAAAGTGAGTTGATTTAAAGAATTTATTTATTTATCCATTTACTTATTTATTTTGTTGGTGGCAGTTGTGCTATATTATTTACAGTTTCAAAAAAAAAAAAAAAAAATAGCTTCGCAGCTTAAATTGTGTTAAGATATTCATTTCAGATTTGTGTTCAAATTCATTAATCTGCCGCGGGGTGATAAAAATAACTCTTATTTTAATATATACTTGACAAAATATTTAAAAGTCTAACAAATTATTATTTGTTAAACTTTAAACGTAATTGTTTAAATATTTTTACACTTCAGATTAAAATATTTGAATAAAAATTACTAGTGATTTTTTTTAATTAGATGAATTACGCTATCTAGCGTAAGGGTTCCCAACGATAATATTGCAAAAGTTCGTGCACTTCAATGGTGTGGTGGGCCAGCGCATGAGATAAAACGGAGACCGATCAGAATTTTATCTGATGAATTCCAACAGTAAAGTTGACTGAAGCTGTCCAGCAGTCGTCATGCAGTGGTAGACCATTAACCAGCACTTCTCCATCATTTCCTGCACCTATCTTACTGCTGGCGAGCAATTTCCTCTTTGCTGGGATAGTTATCAATTTTAGCAGTATACGAAAAAGCTAAATTTCTTTTCATTATTATTAATTTAACAAACAATATAATTTATCTCAAGTCGGAGAATATTGAAGTCCTTTCCTGAAATAATGTTCATTTAAAAATAAACAGAAGGATGATTAGTTTTTACATTAATTACAGTTAAATATTTTTATTTAAGGGAAAAATAAAAATATTGAAGAGAAACTCTAATTGGATACTGAAATTTTTTCTGCAATTATCTCTGATAGATTTTTTTTTTTTTTTTTTTTTTTTTTGCTAATGTATTTCTTTGGTTGACTAAATCACTTTATACTGAAATTCCGCTTTAATGGATCTATAAGCACATGACTGACATTGGATAAGGCAGAACTGTATTTAAAAAGTTTTAATGTGTTCTTCAGTAAGATATATAAAATGGCAGATTGCTTGAAATGATCTTTAGCTCACAAGCTATCAATGCCTGAGAGCTAATGTGCCCGCAGTTTCTGTATGTATGTACGTACGTACTTGTGTATGCATGGCGATAACTCTTGATTGAAATATCCGATTTGCTTCAAATTATTTTCTAAGTTCATTCTGATAAGGTGCTTCCCTGAT
Organism: Maratus speciosus; assembly: GCA_963932465.1. Taxonomy (NCBI): domain Eukaryota; kingdom Metazoa; phylum Arthropoda; class Arachnida; order Araneae; family Salticidae; genus Maratus; species Maratus speciosus. Next base: position 106,006,880 of record OZ010799.1, read on the forward strand.
TAGTTTTGGGGTTCATTGCCTAAGTGTAAAGGGCTTAAATTTAAATAAGGTGCGTTTTACATGCAGAATTATCCGATTTGCTTACAATTTGACATATCGGTTTCTTCTGATAAGGCTCTTTTCTGACTAGATTTGGAGGTTGATTGGTTAAGTATAAAGGGGTAAAACGGAGAGGGGTGGCTGATCGCCCCCTTAATTTATTTTTCGATGGGCATTATTCTTTGAATGAAGAGTAAAATATATAATTAGTGTGAATATCCTGTGAGCTCAATGCAATAAGTTTAACTGGGCACTTTTCTTTTTCTTTTTTTAGGGTTTCGTTCATCTGACGAGACCCTGTTCGTCTCACTCCTTTGTCTGTCTGTCTGTCCGTCCGTCACAGAGCCCGTTCTCAGAAACTATACATGTTAGAGACTTGAAATTTTGGGTACTTATAGCTGAACACCTCACATCAAATAACAAATCATAAAATTTTGAAAAAGTCGGTAATTAACATAATTACGGGCTAATTAACTTCTAAAATTAACCAATCAACCTTTTGAACGCAGCTATGAACTCACCTTCTCCAAATCAGCGGAGTTTCTCCTAAGGGTTGCCGCGACATTTCTTTTTCCACTAGACTTCTGTTCTACCGTACTTCAGAACCTGTTCTAGCGTCCTTAGAGCCATTCTGATTGGCTGGTCCGATTCAATGGAAGTGGCTAGCCGTCCGGGCACCGTTTGCACATATTCGGATGTTTTGTTTTCAGCTGTTTCGTTTCAGATACTAGATAAGTTTGATTTGAATATTTTTTTCCATTTTTAGATGATGAAACTGCTATTTTCTACTTGAAAATATTAAAAAATACCTGTATGAAACAAACCTCCATCATTTTCATACTAAAACTGGTTTTTTTCCCCCAAACATTTTAAGTTAAAGACCGTTTCATAAATTTTAAATGTTATTTATATTAAAAATTATAAAAGTATATATAATTTATGTTAAAAACGCATTGTCACTTATAAAACGCTGCAATTGCAGGGGGAATTTGCATATCTAAACCATGAAAAAAAAATATAAAACCAGGGTTATTTTTGATCTATTTATTTTTCTAACGCTGATAATAAAAATAACCCTGAAAAGTATTTTTTATTTAGCACTGAATATGGAATTTTTAAATGTGTTTCATAGAGGTATAGGAGGATTCAGTTGCAAATTCAAGGGACAGTTAGAAGGCATTCCCCCCTCCCCCCCCCCCCCCCCAAAAAAAGAAAAAAAGTTTCTGATTTTATATTTTTTCATGATTTAAATATGCAAATTCTCCCTGCAACTGCGGCGTTTTATAAGTGAAAATGCGTTTTTAATGTAAATTATATATTTTTTAATAATTTTTAATACAATTAACATTTAAAATTTATGAAACAGTCTTTATGACTTTATCTTAAAAAAATTTAACAAAAAAGGTAAAACCCTTTTTTGTTAAATTGATAAATAAATGAAAATGACGGAGATGCGTTTTATACAGGTATTTTTGAATACTTTCAAGTAGAAAATAGCAGTTTTATCATCTAAAAATGGAAAATAATTTATTCAAATCAAACTTATGTAGCATCAGAAACGAAATAGTAGCTGAAAACAAATATTCGAATATGTGCAAACGATGCTCGGGCGTTTGGCCACTTTATCTGGAGCGTGCCAACCAATCAGAACGGCTCTGAAGGACGCCAGAACAGAAGTCTAGTGGAATTTGAAATGTCGCAGGGTTGCCAGTAAAATCAGCGGATGCATGTTACCACGGAGGAAATTAAGCAATAAATGAAGTGGACATTTAAAAAGCGAAATCGCTTCTCTCAAAGTATTGGTCCTACAAATCCGTAAAAGGTATAAAAAGACGCGGAAAAAAAATTCTACTTTATTTTGGTATAAAGTTCAAATTTCAGCGTTGGGTATAACGCTAAAAATCGATCGATAAAAATTTAATTTCTATATTTGAAAAGACAATGAAAAAGAGATTTCATTTCAGCGGAAAGCAGGTGTTGTCATCTTTCAGACATATCGGCGCTGGAGAAATTTAAGCAGAGGATATTTTAATACAAAATTTAAACTTTATAAATATTCAATTTTTAGATTAATTTTTTTACATCCCGACGTAAAAATTTTCGCTGATTTTACATACCCAGTTCAAACTCCTAGCTTAATTACAAGCTGAGATATTAATTATTATTTCATTAATTGGATCATTGCTTTAAAACTTTCTTTTCAACGGGTCTTTTTATCTCAGACATGACGACGCACTTACTGTTTTTATTTTAATACGAAATTTAAACTTTTTAAATATTAAATATTTTTTATAAAATTTTTTGACATCCGGACGGGAAATCTCTCGCAGATTTCATACATACCCAGTTCAAAAAGCTAGCTTAATTAGAAGCTGCGATATTAATTATTATTTAATTAATCAGTTTCATTTCTATAGTATAATGCATACATTAAAATGGAGGCACGTGCCTTTTTAACTACGTTTGAAAGGAATATTAAACGAAACCCTTTGTGCGATCTATGATCACACTTACCCACTTTTTGTTTTTTTCCAATTTGAAGAGTCCTGAGACCCCTTAAGGGAATTCTTTACTCACTTGAAAACAACCGCCGTGTAATGTTAAACCAATGGGGAGGTTGTTTTCGAATTTCTCGTTTAAATTTGAATATTTTTAAACGATTTTTAAGGTTTCGTTCATCTCACGAAACCCTATTCGTCTCGCTCCTCTGTCTGTCCGTCGGTCAGTCTGTCCGTCACATAGACCGTTCTCAGAAACTATACATGTTGGAGACTTGAAATTTTGCATACTTATAGCTGAACACCCCACACCATACGACAAATCATAAAATTTCGAAAAAGTCGTACATTTAACCCTTAGGGCTCCCAAATGTGTATTTTAAACAATTCTTTCTAAGTGAGCCCTTAATAAGGTTGAAGGCGTGAAATTTTGCGTACTTATAGCTGGATACCTCAGACCAAACGACAAATCATAAAATTTTGAAAAAGTCGTACATTTAAGCCTTTGGGCTCCCACATGTGTATTTTAAACAATTCTTTCTAAGTGAGCCTCTAATTGGGTTGGAGACATGAAATTTTGCATACTTATAGCTGAACACCTCAGATCAAACGACAAATCATACAATTTCGAAAAAGTCGTACATTTAACCCTTTGGGCTCCCCCATGTGTATTTTAAACAATTCTTTCAAAGTGAGACCATATTTAGGTTGGAGGCGTGAAATTTTGCATACTTATAGCTGTACACCATCATGCGACAAATCATAAAATTTTCAAAAAGTCGTACATTTAACCCTTTGGGCTCCCACATGCGTATTTTAAGCAATTCTCTCTAACTGAGCCTCTTATTAAAGTGGAGATTTGAAATTTTGCATACTTATAGCAGAACACCTGAGGACAGGCGACAAATCATAAAATCTTGAAAAAGTCTTACGTTTAACCCTTTCAGCTACCACTTATGTATTTGAAGGAATTCTTTCTAAGAGAACCCTTAATTAAGTTGGAGACATGAATTTTTGCATACGACTTCAGACTTCTCGACTGAATACCTCAGACTACACGACAAATCATAAAATTTTCAAAAAGTCTTATATTATTTACTCCTCCGGGCTCTAACTTGTGTATTTTAAGCAATTTTACTAACCTCCGCCATTTTCACCCGGGCAGCACTTTTCCAACTTTGGCCGACACCCCTTTGACCATTCTTTCATATTATGCACCATAGCCTTACATATTTTAGTTCCATTTTAACCACCAGGGGTGCCTACTTATCTCGGGTGCTATGGGCCCAATCCCCTCGACTAATATATCTAAGGATAGTATGCAAAACGGAGTTTCGTTCGGATAGAGGTTTGTTTAGATTAGAGTGCGCCCCTGGTTGCGAAATGTGGAACTAACAGATTTTTCAAAAGGATAAAGTGTTTTGAAAGGAATATTAAACGAAACCCTCTGTGCGATCTGTGATCACACTTACCCACTTGTTTGTTTCTTTCGTCATGAAGCAAACTAAAACTATTATATGAAAAATTATATTAATATATTTATCAATGTAATTCGAATATGATTTATTCATTCATATATCAAATACACAAAGTTATGTGCACGAAATATTCTACTCTCATCTTCATATAATATTATATTCAATCAAATTCTATCAAATATTATAATCACAAGTACTTCAGAATAAAGATGATGAAGTTTAATTTAATTAAGTCTGAACTCGAGAATTTAATGTTCACAATAAAGCAAGCTTTGTTCTAATCATTCGGTTCATGAGAAATTGACTTATTGAGCATTAATTTATTCCGAATTAATAGGACATTCTAATCTTTCTTTTCTCAGATAATCCTCTTTTAAAAAAAGATTGTAGAAGATAAATTGCCCCTTATACTAATTACAGACAAAATTTTTTTTGAAATGAAACAGGAGAAATTAATCTTTGTTATGGATCATTCACTCTTGTGGTAGTTATCTCTTATACAGTAATTTTTCAGAATGGTTATACTATTGACTTAATCAATTTTGGATCAAAGTACCATTTTAATGGAAGTTTGTTTTGTAATTCTACGTGTGTAATATGATTTACCTGTGACAAAATTTTTTGAATACTTGAATACAGAACCTCTTTTCAGGTGCGTTCGTAATTATATAAATACGTAGCACCTGTAGTCGTCGTCTGATCTGTCCTTCTGTCTGTCTGTCCTCGTATAACAGCGCAAAAATAACGCAACCGAATGGTTTGAAATTTAATATAGATAATTATTGCAGAATTTTGTCGAGTCGTTTCAAATTTCATTCAAATCGAATCAAAACTTACAAAGATATTAATAAAAATTATCTTCATTCTATTAAATCCTATTATACGTAATTAATTGAATGAGTACTATTATATCGGTATTAGTGAATCTAATATATGTAATCGTAATAAATTTTGCATTCATTCCTGTTTGCATAAAAGTGCAACAGCAATTGTACCAAGATCTGAATATTTATAAAATTAGTTATATTACGAACGCACCTCATTGGTCACGTTTGACGTACAATTTCCGACTTGTTTATAAGTTTGTTTCTTCACGCAGCAAACGAAAACTATTATTAAAAATTATATTAATATATTTATCAATGTAATTCGAATATAATTTATTCATTCATATACCAAATTCACAATGTTATGTGCATGGAATATTCTGCTCACATATTCATATAACATATTCTATCCAATATTATATTCACAAGTATTTCAGAATAAATAGTGAAGTTTTATTTAAGTCTGAACTCGAGAATTTAATCTGTGCAGTAATAAGCAAGCTTTGTTCTAATCATTCGGTTCATGAGAAATTGACTTATTGAGCATTAATTTATTCCGAATTAATAGGACATTTTAATCTTTTTTCTTTTCCCCCAGATAATCTTCTTTTTAAAAAAGACTGTAGAAGATAAATTGCCCCATATACTAATTACAGCTAAAAATTTTTTGAAATGAAACAGGAGAGATTAATCTTCGTTATGGATCATTCACTCTTGTGGTAGTTATCTCTGATACAGTAATTTTTCGGAATGGTTATACTACTGACTTAATCATTTTTGGATCGAAGTACCCTTTTAATGGAAGTTTGTTTTGGAATTCCACATGTGTACTATGATTTACCTGTGTCCAAATTTTGTTTTTTGAATAGGGGAGATGGGGGATGAATGGGACATTTTCACAAAAATATTTATTTTAAATATTTTTTCTAAGTTGTTATCAATATTATGTATTACATTTCCTACATTAGGTATTTGACTACATCTATGCACAATATTTAGTCTAGATTATTATTATACAGTATAATATTATAAAATTTAAAAAAAAGTTAATCTCTGTCCCAATCATCCCCATAGCAGGGATGAATGGGACACTAATAGGGATGGATGGGACACAAATATTTTCCTCCATGTATTCAATGTTACCTAATTAAAATTTTTATTTATAAACTTATATGTAATTATATTTGCAATATATGATCTTATAATATGGCTATTATAACTCATCGTTGCTAATCACTTCTTTTACTGTGGTTTTAAATTGTAATGCAAATTTCGACAGTCTATCTGTTCCCTTTTCCCACTTACGAGACATTTTAGATGTGAAATCAAAGTGAAAAATGTCTTTGAAATACGACATAGCTAATATTTTTCATTCACAACTTATTAATATTAATTAAGCGTATCTAAGATATCATGCACAGATGAAATTATGTTAAGGGAATTGCGAGTAGGGATTTATTTAAACACAAGTTCAAAATTCAATATAATTTCTCTCATTTGATCAATAAACATATGCTATTTTTAACAATTTTATCTATTTTGATAAATTTTCAATAGTAATTTTTTAATAAACTATTTAGCATTTATTACAATACAATAATTAAGATTCAATATAATTTTTAATAATAAACAACCTATATGATAAGAGTCCTGTTTAAAACGAATAATTAACATAAATTATTAATTTATAGACCTATATAATATTGTTTTAGTTAATAAATAAATGTTTTAATATCTCTAGAGATGAATGAGATTGTCCCGTTCATCTCCATCTGAAATTGTCCCAATCATCCCTATGATACATGCATTCAATTGTCCACCATTTTGCCTAAAAAATTATTTTGTCACAATGGTAATATTCATTCATTTTCATTACCAATACTGAACCTTCAAATAAAACACCTCAATATATCTGATTTGTTTATATTCTGTAAGATATTTGAAAGCTTCAAATGTAAAAAAAAGTTACTTTTTTAGCAGAGTTTCCAAAAAAAAAAAAAAATTAAAATTAAAAAGCCATGTGGTTTTGCTTGTTGTTCTAAAGCACACTATGGTAGTGTCATATATTAGAATAGAAAGCAACAAAGAAAAAAACGTTCATTGTCTGAAATATTGAGAATGTCCCATTCATCCCTTGTCCCATTCATCCCTCAGCTCCCCTACTTTGTTTTGTAATTCCATATGTGTAGTATGAATCACTTGTGACAAAAAAATTTTCTTTTAATACTTTGTTACTAAGATTTTGTTAAATCCAAAGAAGCTATTTTCTGACACATTTCTGAATTCAATTTTGTTCGGAAACTCATGGAATTCTCAGGTGTTCTTATTCAGAAACTTTGTAATAGGAATAACGTTTTCCTTTTTTTGGTAAAGGCAGAAGATCTATCAGAAAATTCTCTAAAAGTTGGCTTTTTGTACCGAATCCTCGACGCGGCAGCGTGAGAAAAGGGAAAATCTTGCCGTCATGTGACAGAAATCCTATAATACTCGATAAGAAATTTATCAAAAGATGGAAAACTCTATTCAATTCCAAATCATTGCGATTATTAGTTCTACCAATTTTATGCTTTCACGTATAAAAATGAGTCGGAAAATTACGCGTTTTTGAGCAGGAAATTTCAGAACCACTTTAACTTAATGGTAATAATAATATTAATGTCATGGTAATAATCGATTTAATATAATTGATTCTTAACTGAAGAATTATATCTTGCACGACTATAAACCACATTTGCTTTTAGTATCTGGTTGATGAAAGCGTGGCATTTTTTAGCATAAATTTATTTTGAATTAAACGTATATTCCAGTCTTTTCTCTTTTTTCAGATATTCTTACTTTAAGGCTGTTCTTAACTGCTCTGCTCAACAAGCGCAAAGCGTTTTGACACATTTACAAATTCATTTTTAACGAAAAGATATGAAATTGGAAGGTCTGACCATGGACGCGATTTGGAATCGAGCTTTTTTTTCCATTTTTGGATCCATCCATTACCTATTGAGTTAGAAGCGATTTTGATCACGTGACAAACGTGTTTTTCATCCTTTCTTGAGTGTGTTTTCTCCTTTCGTGCTGAAATTCGTTTCAAAACACTCACTTGGACACTATTTTCTGAAAGATCTATTGCGTTTGCAAAAAAACGGAAAAAACAGCTCGATGACATAAATTCTGAACAACAACACCTACTAGTTTCAAGCATTTTCGAACAAAAATAAATTAAAACTTATGTCAGAAAGTCGCCCTTTTGGATTTGAGAACAGCCTTAAAAAAGACTGTAAAAATTGTTCTTGATATTAATACATAAATAAAAAAATAATCAATAATTCTTTCTAAGTGTCATTTAAAAGATAGCTATCGATCATATATTTTTGCGATAATTATTTTTGATTCTGTAATGTTTCTGAATGGTTCGCTTTTTAATGGATGCGTCGAAATGGTCTTGTTTCATTTCTTATTTTTCGCCGGAGCTCAATTTCGATACATTTTTTTCAGTGAATATTCAAATATTAGCCCCAATCCATTGGATCGTATAAATACTGCGCATCAAAACCTACTGAAAGTATATCTTTGGCTTATAATTAGACAAAAAATTCGGATGTCGCATCTGGCTAAGCTTTTCGTATTTGGATGCATTTAAAATCCAAGGATTGACAACCGCAACTGGAAACCCTAACAGAGAAATAAAATAACAGCAACAAAAATGTAGATCATACATTCTTGCGATAGTTATCTCTTATACAGATAAAAATTATAAGTTTGGACCGAGATCGGCCCAGACCGTACAAAAAGATTGACTCGGTCCGTTATAAAACCTAAATGTTCGGCCTGAGCCCAGCATAGTCCGGTATGAAAGCGAAAAGTTTCGACCCGAAAACGGTCTATCCCGACACAATTTCTACAACAGATATTTTTACTCCGATATGATTAAAAATTATTGTGATTGTCTTGTATGAAGGGTTCTGACAAAAAATACATATTCAGCTGTTTTGCATGCTTGTATTTAATTTTAAAAAAGCGCCCAGGGTTGCGATGTAGAGGCTCATACTGTTCCAAATATTATATTGATTTTTTACTGAATCTCTATTTGTATGTAAATGTCTGAGTGAGCATTAATATCGTTAGTCCAGACTTTATTATATTGATTTTGCATGAAGAAATTGGTGGACATAGCCAATATTTTATTGATTTTAGCACAGGCCGGGCAGGGTCTGGCCAATGATTTTCATATCGGCTTTATCTGGACCGAACTTGAAAATTTCTGCCCGTGCTGACCTCTAGAAAGAATGAAACCCAGGTGCGGCTCGACCCAGAAAAAGAAAACAGCGCCGGCTGGACCTGAGTCTGCAGAAAAAGTAAGTATGACCCCGGAACGGTCTGGAAAGAGTGAAGATCAGGGACGAGTTTTGTGAATAAAAAAGTGGTCCGAGCTCGGGCCAGTCCCGGGCACTGCAGGCCTCTAAGTTTACAAACTGAAAAATACATCTGTAAAAAAAAAATTTCATAAATTCCCTTCTTACTCTAATTACAAAAGAAATCTTCCCAAGTGAGATCAAATAAAATTTTTCTGTATGGATAAGAAGGTCTCGAGAAATTATCTGCGATACAGCCTTTTTTCTGAATATTTAATAGAGATAATTTACGCAAAAACTTAGTTTAAATATCGCTGACCCGCAAGAAAAGTGACACATCTCGCAAAAATTCATTTTGCGTTTTATGCCACTAATAGGTCTGTCATAGGTGTACTTATACGGAAAATCACTTCATTACGCTATTTGTCCGTTCGTGACCACAGAAGAAGGGTGGATTGTGTGTGGAGGTAAATTTATCCAACCTACCAAACCTCATCATATGTCTTCATTATTAAGGGTTTTACGCTTTTATGCATGTTTATACTCCTGCATGCAGAGATAAGTGCTATAATTTCACGTTACAGTAATATCCTGGAAATTGTCTTTTGCCACCCCTGTGAAATTTAATTTTGTCAAGATGTGTCACTTTTTTTGCGGGTAAGCGATGTGTGGAATTAGTCATGTCTTTTTTCGATATACACAGATTTATCTGAAAATTGTATGAATTTTTCCGAATACTGCAGTCAAAATTCGAAATGATTAAGGAAAGGGACTTTCACTTCAAATCTCATTTGTTCAGGAATAATATAGAAGGTTAAAAAGATAAACTATCTATGATATAATTGGGAAACTTTAAAAAATAACATTAAGGTTTATCTTTATCCTTATTATGATGAACCTTTAAATGGAGTAAAGAAAACTGTTTTCGTATGTAATTTCTCTTTAAAAATATGTACAGGGTAATAAATTACTTCGTATGTTAATTACAGTTAAAAATTTCTTCTGAAAGAATTAAAAGAGAATAACCTTCATTTTGGATCAAACACTCTTGCGGTAATTATCTTTGAATAACCAATTTTCTCTGAATGGCTAATGGGGATACTTGCCTGAATTACTTTTACATTAAAGTCCTATTAATGAAATGTGCGTCATTAATCCTACGATTTATATGAGATGTATATTATTAATATAAGGAATATTATTTTAGATAGATCAATTTGTTTTAAGGTAGACCGGAAAGGTTTGAAATGAAAGAAAAATGTGTTTATTATTATTATTACTGTTGTTATCATGTTTGTACCTTTAAGAATGTCATACAGTTAGTCGAATGAGAAAAAGTATAAACTTACGGCCTTAGGAGTCATAAACGTTGAACACGCAGTCTGGCGTTGCCTACGAAGGCAAAACTAAATTTAATTGAATACTGAACAAAATAGAGATTGCTATCCAACGTATACTTGATTCATAAATTTAAAGATTATGAAAAAAAACCCTCATGAATAACATAAAACTCAACTTTTCGGTTTAATCTTCAAAACCATCTTTAGGAATAAATCGGTCGCGTAGTTTCGGAGTAATCGGTGAACATACATAAAAAAAAGTTTTCGTAGTTCTGCTGTACATCTGCTGCTCGTGCATAGTCATAATCGCGTGACATTAATACTATGACTCATGTACTATAAATAAAATTTCACATTCGAAAACTTTATTTTTTTAATTAATTTTATTTAAAGAATATGTATTATAAACGAACTTCATTTGGTATTTAAGGTCATTCCACGGTAACTTACGTTACATTTAGAGCAATTTACTGCAGTAATTTTAGTAATATAACACCAAAAATTATTAAAATGTAAATTGACATGATTTGTTAATTAAACCTCCAAAGCTCAATTTGAATGAAAATTACCTAGAAAATGAGAATGAAAAATATATTTTTTATGGTAACTTTTATGTTCCTTTTTCAGTAATGTCAATTACATCATAAATATAACTGCCAGAGTTCAATAAATAACACAAAAATTAGATAAATTTAATTTAAATTGAGCTTTCAATAGGTTTAATTAACAAATTATATCAACTTTATATTCTGAATTCTATTTTTGGTGTTATATTACTAAAATTAATGAAGTAAATTGTTCTAAATATAACGTAAGTTACCATGGAATGAGCTTTTACCTATTAACTATAGCGGGAAATAAAATACCGAAAATGGTTGTAAATCACCAATCGTGTTCAAAACTAAAATTCATTGTGCACTTATTAAATATATAACATCTTTAAAAATTGTAAATAATACAAAAGCAAACTTGAATGTTACAAAACAGTAATATTGTATACATTTATTAAAAACATGACATCAAGTTGACGCCTTTCAGTGATCAAAAATATTTGCGATGCAAGGTTATGAATATAATATTTGTAACATTCCTACACGCATGCTAAGTGAATCTATATACTATTCCACATTATGTAGTTGTGTATAAATACTTCTGAAATTTCCTTTGATATAACAACCATATGTAATATTAACTTTATATATTATATGTAAAAACTGTATATTATAAAAAAAAATAATAATAAGGGTTGCATTAATTAGTATTAACAGCGCCATTATTGACGCCGTGTATCTTCCCGCATGCATAATACATAAATACAATTTATTTTTTCGGTTCATGAATGTTCGACTTTTCTTTTCATAAATTATTTGCTATTAAATGACATTTAAATTTTTTCTTTTTCCAAATAATCCTTATTTAAAAATCAGAACAGAAGTTCAATGCTCCTTATACTAATTGTAATTAAAAGTTCTTCTAAGATTAATATAAAAAGGATTTACGTTGTGGATCAGACATTTTCATGGTAATTAGGTTTGATATAGACATTTTTCTGAATGTTTAATGGATGTGGTTAGCTGAATAAGTTTTCCATTATCTGTTTAAATTGATGTGGATCATTAGTTTCGTGACTCATATTGGAAATTTCCTTTTTTAACTTAATCAGTTTTATTCTAAGAAATTACCTTCCACATGTTTATTCAAGGTTTATGTCATTTATTATCGTCATCAAAAATTATTTTTAAAAATAAAGGCTCATTTTAATTTTTTTTTTCTTTTCCCAGTTAGTGAATGTTTAAAAATGACCATAGAAGGTAAAAACTCCTATCAATCAAAGGATGCTCCTATCAATAATAATTTAAAATTATTTCTAACTGAAATGTTAGAGAGGAACTTCGTTATGGATCAGACACTCTTGCAGTAATTTTGTCTGATATGACCATTTTCTGAATGGTTAATGGACATGGTTGACTGAACCAATTATTCATTGTCGGATTAAATAAATGAAATTCATCATTTTTGTGATTCATATTGGATACTTGAAAATTTTAATATTTTAGTTTAATGAGTTTTATTCTAAGAAATTATCTTGCCCATGTATGCACAATGTTTGTTTTCATTTTCTTAAACTTTATTTAAAAAAATTACTTAGTTAAATGTACATTCTAATCTTTTCTTTCTCAGATAATCCCTGTTTAAAAATTACTATAGAAGGTAATACTCCTAATATGAGAATTCTCTTTCAGTGAAATGTTAAAGAGGAACTTTGTTATGGATCAGACACTCTCGCAGTAATTATGTCTGATATGACCATTTTCTAAATGTTTAATGGACATGGTTGGTTGAATAAATTATTCACTGTCTGATTAAATAAATGAAATTAATCATTTTTGTGATTCATGTTAGATACTTGAAAATTTTAATATTTTAATTTAGTGAGTTTTATTCTAAGAAATTATCTTGCCCATGTATGCACAATGTTTGTTTTCATTTTCTTAACCTTTATTTAAAAAAAAATACTTAGTTAAATGTCCATTCTAATCTTTTCTTTCTCAGTTAATCCCTGTATAAAAATTACTATAGAAGGTAATGCTCCTAATATGAAAATTTTCTTTCAGTGAAATGTTAAAGAGGACCTTCGTTATGGATCAAACACGCTCGCAGTAATTATGTCTGATATAGCCATTTTCTAAATGTTTAATGGACATGGTTGGTTGAATAAATTATTAATTGCCTGATTAAATAAATGCGATTAATTAATTTCGTGATTCATGTTGAATACTTGAAAGTTAAATTTCTGAATGGTTAATGGTTATAGCTGGCTGAATTAATCTTATATTAAATCGCGTATTAATAATTACGATCCTTTTTAGTCTTATGATTCATACTGGAAAAAGTGTTATAGCTGATTTTTTTAAATTGAACAATTTTATCTAAAGACCTTATCTTGTACGAATTTCTCTTATTTTTTTTATTTTATTCTTGAAAGTTCTGTTCCTTTTTGGAAAAAAATCCATTCCCAAAGAAATAAATTCCAATAATATTTCTCAGATAATCTCTATTTAAAAAGGAGAATAAAAGGCAGATGCTCCTTATGCTAATTGCACTTAAAAATGCTTTCTAAATAGGATATAAGAATACGTTATGGATAATACTCTCTCGCAGTAATTACGTCTGATTTTCCCGGATAGTTAATGGACATGGTTGGCTTAATCAATTTCCCATTAAGTCCCTGTTAAATAATTTCGTATTGTATGACTCATATTAGATAAAGTGTTATATCTGAAAAATATCGATTAACCAATTTTATTTTAAGAACTTACGTGGTAGTTTTATAGATAAAATATTCTTTTATTTTTCGGTTCATGATTTTTTTTTTTCTTTTACGAAATTCTTTCCCTCCAAAACACATTCCAAACTTTTCCCACCAGATAGTCCGTATTTAAAATTTAGAATAAAATGTAATTGTTCCTTATACTAATTGCATTTAAAAATTCTTTTTGAATTGAATGTAAAAATACGTGGATTAGGTCACGGAGATTAAGACTGAGAAAGCCTTTTTTTTTAATGATTAATCTATATATTTTCCCGAATTAATTTTTCATTATTTGCTTATTAATGCACATCATTAATTTCGTGACTCTTGTTGGATATTCAGAGTTATACCTGGCAATTTTATTTTATGGATTAAACAGTTTTATGCAACTAAGTTATCTTTCATGTAATAAACAAGATTTGCTTTAAATTTACACTATGTGCAAAACTACTTAAAAGATGAGATAATATTTAAAAAGGTGTTAAATTTCTTTAATACCTTAGTACTTTCAACTATAAAAACATGTAGTTTATGTAACCGACCTACAACAGCCCTGTCAAGACTTAACCAGAAGCAGAATATACAAGTTAATTTCGAAGACTGAAAAATTATATATCCCTCATAGCATTATCATGATTTAATAATTCGCGAATCAATAGAAATTATTACTGAAAAAAAATACTGTTTGTAATGACGTTTTATCCTAAAACATACCCAGAATTTGGCTCAGTTTGCTTAAAGAATCATAAAACGAGTAGTATTCCGCTTCCCTATATCCATGTTTTATTTTCCCAATGTTTTCCGGATCTAAAAATTGACTTACACTTTCACTCCTTTCGTCACCATCTACGTGAATTTTGAAAATTAGACGTTAATAACAATTGTATTTCTTATATTTCTCTGACAAAGACTGTTTTTATAGTTGAAAGTACTAAAAGTAATTTAACATCTTTTTAAATATTGTCTCATCTGTTAAGTAGTTTTGCACATAGTTTAAGTTTAACTTTTTAAAGATGAATTAAGCATTTCTATTTATTTACTGAAGATTTGCTTTCTTAAATCCTGCTTTTTTTCCTCTACCTAATCAAAAACTCTTTCCGAAGTAAATGTACAGACGTGAAGAATAAAAAAAGAAACACTCCCTACTAACTCTGCAACAAATTACAGTAGAAGAATGTTACAGGTACCAAACGATTGAAAAAAAAGTCTACTTGTGTTTTATGACTTATATTAGATAAAGTGTTATAACTGAAAAAAATTTAAAAAAATTATTTAAAGATTTTTTGTAGTACTGTTATAAATGAAATTTTCTTTTATTTTTCTGTTCATGAAAATTCTTTCTTTTTGAAGAAATTATTTCCATCCAAAACACATTCCAAGCATTTCCCACCATTTCTCTATTTAAAAATGAGAAGAAAAGGTAATTTTTCCTTATACTAATTCCAGTTAAAAATTTCTTTTGATTTGAATATGAAAATACGTTATGGATTAGATACTCTCACGATAATTTAGATTGAGAAAGCCTTTTTTCTGAATGATTAATCGATATATTTCCCCGAATTATTTTTTGCATTATTTGCTTATTAATACACATAACTAATTTCGTGACTCTTATTTGATATGCACATTTAAACCTGAAAATTTTATTTTTTGGAGTAATCCGTTTTATGCAAATAAATTATCTTGCACATATAAACAAGAATTGCTTTTTTTAATTTTTCCTTTTTTCTATCTGATCAAAATTTTTCTCCGAATTAATTAGTACATTCCAACGTTTTCTTTAAAATGATAACTTTTCAAAAATGACTGTAGGCCGTAATTTCTCTTTATACTGACTACAGTCAAAAACTCTAAGGGAAATATTGAAAAAAGACCTTCGTTATTGTTTAGAATCTCTGGAACTAATTATGTCAGATACAGCCATTTTTCTGAATATTTAATGGTTATAGTTTATTTAATTATATTTGTATTAAAGCTTGAGCTTAATATATTAATAATATTTTCATTTAATGAATAAATAAATGTGCGTCATTAGTTTTGCAACTCAAATTGAATATAGAGATAAATCTGAAGATTGTTTTCGTATAAATTGGTTTTATTTTAAAAAATTATAATGCTTCTCACACTAATCTAGATGTAATTTCGTTTAAGTCGAAATATAGGTATTTAGTTGAGAACTAAGCAATCTGGCAGTAATATACACTGTAAAAGAAAACTGACTAAAATACGGAAGTACTACTGGCAATATAGACGCCAGTACTATTTCCGTATTTTAACGGAACGTTTTACCGATAAATTACAGAAAAATTTCCGTTAAATTAAAAAAAAAAACGGAAAATTTTCTGTAATTTACCGAGAAAAAGTTCCGTTAAAATACGGAAATAGTACTGGCGTCTAGATTGTCAGTAGTATTTCCGTCTTTTAGTCAGTTTTTTACAGTGTATATATATTCGATACAGCCATTTTTCCGAATCATCAATTGATATACAGGGTGGTCATAAAAAACTTCCCCGATATATGAACCCCTAGCGGTCTAACTGCACAACCAATCGAAAAGAAATTTTAGATAAACTTATTTAGTCCAGGCAATAGAGACCGTATATGGCAGGGTTGGCGAACCTTTTTGAGTATGCGCGCCAAAAATTTTAAAATTATTATGTACTAACATTCTAACGTGCCAAAAACATTTTAACTTAGAAAACCCAATAATTTCATTAGAATTTTTACTTAACCCTTTCAGGGGCAAGTAATTATGTTTCTATAATGTCGGAATTCACATCGGAATCTTCCAAATATTTTATTTCAAAATAAGTAAATGCAATTTTACGACTTTTTCCCACCAAAGATAGAAAAAAAAAATTAATAACGTTTTTCTGGTCCAAATCTTCATTAATCGTAGGTGGGATATAATATATCGCACCGCCCCTAAAGGGATTAAATATTTTTACACTTATACTAAATTCTATTCCTAACTTATGTATTATGCTGCGTTTACTCAATAATAATAACCATGCCGCGTCGAATTCCGTATAAATTATCTATAAAAAAAAAAAAAAAGTCTTTCTTTTATTGTATACTTCCGAATCTGATCATTTTTAGTTCTTCAGGTAGAAGCATGTTCAATAGATACATAATTATTTTTTTACAACAACAGTTAAAATTAAATTTTCAAAAATAAATCTAAATAAAACCTAAAGTAACCTAAAACTCTAAACCTAAATAGAACCTAATCTAAAGTAGAAGCGTGTCAATTAGGAATATTACTATGCAAACTATCTCTTAAAATTCAATTTTCAAAAATAAAACTTTTGAAATTTAATAGAGAAGCAAAATGATTTGAAAAATACTATATGTTGAATGGTTTGGCGAGAAAATGACGCTACAGGGCAACTTTCATTAAGATTTATAATAATATTTCATTCAAAAGTAAAGGATTGTTTTAAAGAAAATTACATGCCTGTTACACAACTAAACTTTTTGTAATAAAACGTAAAATAGATAATTCTCCATAAACTGAATATATCAAAATTTTTCCGCGTGCCAGAGAAGTTTTCTTACGAGCCAAGTTCGGCACGCGTGCCACAGGTTCGCCATCCCTGGTATAGGGGCTCTCCCTAGCAAAATTCATGGTAGTTCTGGAAATAGGCTTACTTTATGTTTTTTGGGTCGCTGAATCCGAATTGTAACTTCCCACCAAAATTTCTCCCGGCAACCACCCCAAATTTTGGTAAAAAGCACCCCAAAAAAGGTTTTTATTAAAAAAATCAATTTTTTTATTGTTTTAGTGGAAAAGTATCTAGAATTTCAGAAAATGTAGAAATTCAGAAAGTAGACAAAGTTTGCAACAAATTAGATATATAACATTATGACTTAGGATGAAGGGGAAGGGGGGATCTGCCTCGGAACATGTGCGCGGTGCTGCGTGAACTAAGTTGCACAATTCCACTTAACCACTCACACGTTTACACTCGCCCTCCCATCTCCCCTCCGAACTTTCTCTATAAGGTTTACTTTAAGTTTTTTGGGTCGTTGAATCCGAATTTTTAACTTACTGCCAAAATCCCCCCCCCCCCCCGAAACCCCCCCAAATAGTTGTTTTTAACTTAAACTTCTTATTGTTTTAGGGGAAAAGCATTACGAAATTCAGAAACTAGACCAAAATTTGCAACAAATAGGATATATGACATTATGACGTAGGATGAACGGGGAGGGCGGGGGGGCTGCCTCTGAACATGCACTGCGGCGCTACGTGCATTAAGTTATGAAGTCCAGGCAATAGGGGATTTTACCTGGAAAAATTAATACTAGTTCTGGATTTCGACTCACGTTATGTTTTTTGGGTCGCTGAATCCGAATTTGTAACTTCCCACCAAAATTTCACCCGTCAACCCCCTCAAAAATTGATTTTTTGAAAACATTTGGGTTTTGAGAAAAGCGAGGAATGTTCCGATGCACAGCCCCCTCTCTCCCCGTTTATCCTACGTCATAATGTCATGTATCCTATTTGTTGCAAATTTTGTCTAGTTCCTGAATTTCGTAATGCTTTCCCCTAAAACAATAAGAAATTTAAGTTAATAATAACTATTTTTTTTTTGGGTGGGGGGGGTTCGGGGGGGGAGGGAATTTTGGTGATATGTTAAAAATTCGGATTCAGCGACCCAAAAAATTTAAAATAAACCTTATATAGAAAGTTCGGAGGGAAGATGGGAGGGCGAATGTAAACGTGTGAGTGGTTAAGTGGAATGGCGCAACTTAGTCCACGCAGCACCGCGTGCATGTTCGGAGGCAGATCCCCCCTTCATCCTAAGTTATAATGTCATATATCTAATTTGTTGCAAATTTTGTCTACTTTCTGAATTTCTAGATACTTTTCCCCTAAAACAATGAAAAAATTGATTTTTTTAATAAAAACCTTTTTAGGAGGGCTTTTTACCAAAATTCGGAGTGGTTGCCGGGGAAAATTTTGGTGAGAAGTTACAAATTCGGATTCAGCGACCCCCCCCCCCCCCCAAAAAAAAAAAGTAAACCATTTTCCAGAACTACCATTAATTTTGCTAGGTGAAATTCCCTATTGCTGGACTATATTTGAAAGTATGCGCTCGAGATCGTGATGATTTAAAACAGTAGAACTCTCATGGTTACGGTTACAGTGAAAAAAATTTCGAAATTTTCGAATGGCAACACCCATATATATATATATATATATATATATTTTACATGCGCTAATTTATGAGCGCATTGAAAAACCATAAATGACGTTGGAATGATACGCGTACGATGAAAATTGCCGGCATAAAACACTTGCAAAAAAGACCATTGCGAGGAACGAAGGAGTGGCTACAAGACATGTTTTTCAGTAGCAGATTTTTTTTCACTTGTGAGATGAGTAATGTTGTGAGATTTGTTTTAAAATGTGTTAACATTTTAAAACAATTCGGTGTGTAAGTTCACCGAATTCAAAGTAATTCGGTGTGTACTATGTACACACCGAATTACATCGAAATCGGTTCATAATTACGGGAGTTACAGTGTAACATAGGTCAGATATATATATATATATATATATATATATATATATATATATATATATATATCAATTTTGAACGGAGGGTGGTTTCGTGGTCTGGGGGTCATGATCGATGAAAATATACCAAAATTTTTTTAAATCGCTTTCCTCCGAACGGCTGCAATAGGTAGCTTTTTTGTAAAGAAAGCTACCTAAAACCCGACACGAGTGCTGGAGGGTTAAATATATATCATACTTAGGATTCAGATTTTTAGTTACTAATGAGAAAAGTATAAAATTGTCTTTATAAAAACTAGAGCATGGATTATTCACGCTGCTATCTCTTACACTGAAGTTAAATAGAATTAATGTATATTTTCTCCATTAGACAACACAAAGGTAACCAGACGTTTTAAATTACATTAACCATGCATGCTTTTCTGTGTTTACCGAAAACTCTCTTAAAATCTTCAGCTAATACTAATTGCATTCCATAAATTCTCTAATTCTAACAAGTAGTTAGCATACATTTATAAGTAGTTGCGGTTTCATTGTTAAATAAAGCTGTTTAAACATTATATACCAGATTTATAACAAATAGCAATATTAAATTAATTCAAAAAGTTCACGTTATATAATATTCTTTATAAATCACTTAGAATATAAAATAAAATAATTGCAAAGAAGCATAAATATAAGTTAAAATTAAATGACTTCCACGAATGTAATTAAAACTTTTTATTCCTTTGTTTATCTGGAAATAAAGTTTACTACTGCTTGAGGAAAACGGGAGAAAATATCATCTAAAGATTTCATTAGGCAATGATTTTTAGGTGCATTCGTAATTATACAAATATGTAGCCTCTACAGCCGTCGTCCGCATATAACAGCGAAAAAACTACCGAACCGAATGGTTTGAAATTTAATGTATATAATCATTACAAAATTTTGTCGAGTCATTTCAAATTTTATGATAATCGAATCAAAACTTAAAAATATATATAAATAAAAGTTTTCTTCATTCTATTAAATACTATCTGATATCCCATGATAGGTAAAGGTCCTAGGTTGACATGGGGATTACGTCCTATTTAAGACGGATTCCTATTATTTCCGTATTAGTGAATTTAATATATATAATCGTAATAAATTTTGTATTCATGCATTTTTTCATAAGAGTAACAGCTATTGCACAAAGATCTGAATATTTATAAAACAAGTTATAGTACGAACGCGCCACGTTTGACATACAATTTCTGGCTTTTTTGTTCTTACATGACTATTGGGAAAATAAAGGAAAGGTTTAAAGATAAATCAATCCGGCATATGGAGTTGCCAGGTGTCCCGATTTATGCAAGATGTCTTCGGGATCCAAGACGGTAGCCAAAAAAAGGGGGGGAGGGAATCGCCTCCCCCCCCCCCCTCGGTTTTGATTCTTCTCCGAAATTGACCATAAATCTGCCATTAACACTTCACTGCACGATTTTTTCTATTTCTATGAAAAAAATTATTTGAAATCTATATATCGGTTTAATAATGAGGAAAATATTAAAAAAGTTAAAATTCAAATTTTCAGCTAAATTTTGATATGTTATGGTGTGTGCCATATGTACACAATTAGGGCTTTAAAATATTGTATTGCTATATTTTGCTACTAAATGAGCTTAAAATAATGAATTTCATCTGCTTAACACTATGCAACTTTTTTTATATTCTTATTTGCAAGTATTCAGTAAAAATAATGAAAGTAAATCATCTTAATAGCTTGATCGAATTTTTTGTTTCCGAAGTAGAAATTTTTTTTTTGTGCCAATGAAGCCAGCTGACATGGACAAAATAACTGTTATTCCATCCTTTGGACTGTTCTTGATCATGAACAGCGATCATATTGGCCAAATTCATGGCACATAATGAGAATTATACTGTTTTTAGATATATGCCAGATATGGCACGTGGTGCAGTGAAGGGTTAACTATCAGTGAAGGTAGTCAATATTTGAAAATCAGCCATAGTCAAGATTCAAAAATCAAAATCTTTCGCTTGCATATATTTATTGTTTGATTTCGTTTGTATGGCGCAAAAATAAATGAGTTTTCTATGAAATCTTTAAAATTCATTTATATTTTTGGAGCAGGATTTTGCAAAAGCAGAATATCAAAATAAAATGTTTACATTAGCTTGATACTGATCGTCAGACTTGTTTAGCAGAAATACTTGAAGAATTGAATTAAAGTCATTTAAATTATTAAGAAACTCAACCTTTCCGATGTACGCTACTGGGAAAACATTTTTGGCAATAAAACATTTAAAATATGTATCATACAAAACTTCAAATATCAGTTTGGTTAACACTAACGTCAATACATCGTCGAAGAAGCATTTAATTGAAATTATAATTTTACTTGCAACGAAAAAGATTTAAAAAGGTACCTTTTCAGTATAGGGGCCTTGGCAAAATAGTAAAAATGGCCTTGGCGAAATAAATAAATTTGGCGAAATTTTCTTGCAACCTAGTCACTGTTTCATATATACAGGCAATTTTTTTACAATGTTTATACAATTTAATGTAAAGAAACCATCGATTTAGTTTTATATGCAAACAGAAGTAAATTGTGTATAAAAAAATAATATATATATATATATATAAATAAAATGCTAGTATATATATATACAAATACGTATATAAACAAGCATAAAAGCTTATCAGTTTGTTTTAATAGTTATTTACATATCATTTGGTAACAAATCTCACTTTCTAAATCACTGATTGCACCAAGCTTTTTAAAAAAGGGCCAAGGCCCCTATACTGGAAAAGTACCAATTTAAATTTTCTTCTGTAATTGTATTATTAAATTATTTGAATTCATAATAAAGCTTAATAAAGACTTAATATTCTTCTATATTTAATTACTGAAAGCGGTCTATTGCGAGTATTACTCGCGCACAAAGGGTTCCGTACAAATCATATATGAATTAGTAACTGGGCATTGAATTACACAAATATATCATTAAAAGTTGTTATCTAGCCTTTAAAAATCGGTGTTGCATAGAGTCCGTGTCTTTATGTATGTCCAAACCGCTCGTGTCTTTAAGGGTTAATATATCGGCTAATTATCAACACCTTTTTTTTCAAATCATTGTCAAATATCCTTTTATACTTATGCGACGATAAGTACATCCATCACTCCTCAACTCCTTTGCTGAACACCCGCAAATTAAATTTTGTTTGTAACGTAAAAATGAGATTTTTATCAAAAACTATGAGACCTAGGGTAATCGCTATAATTTTCTTGCAAGGTTTAAATTAACGTCTACAATCCCTAATTTTTTTATAATTTTAGTTTCAGTAGAATCGGAAATAGAGAGGGGGAAACATATTTTTGCATTGCATTTTCGAAGATAACTCTGATAACATAATACCTAAAATGAAATATCTGAGTCATTACAATATCTTTTGCACGATACCCATACGATGTACAAGATTTTTTTTTTTCAAGTAACTTAATTAGCCCCTCTAAATATATTTGCGAATGGTTAATAATCTGTAAATATGTGGGTCAATAGCCTTTATTATTTCAGCCAATTTGAACTTTCCACGTTCCACAGTTTACGAGTAAACTGGCTGTAACAGACATACAGATACAAGAGTGATCATATGATGGTTCCGTTTTAACTTTTTATGTACGGAACCCTGAAAACAAAATCTAAAATAAGAGAGGAACATAATTTGGGGCTTTAAATCTCTCTTCGAAATATTTTTCTGGCCACAAACTTACCGGAAACCAATCAAAATTTTGGGCAATATTGTTTGGGATCTGGTCACAGAATGTAATATTTATACGAAGAATGAATGGTATAGGTATATTAGTCTATTTTCTATTACCGATTGCAAGAACGTAGAAAAAATCTAAGAATCATTGTGCTAACAAGTGTAGTAATTAATAACATCTATTTATTTATATGTATTATACTTACTTGGCACGAAAATGAGGCTGAATTTGTAGCTTGCCATTTGGCAACAACCATAGCAAGGATTCTCAGTGGTTAATTTACGGTCACATAACCTGAACCATTCAGCAAATCAAAATTCAGAGATAATTTCTCTTTAAAGATGGACTGTTTGATCGAAGTATGAATAGCAATGCCATTTAATCATTTTACGATGACGGGCGCATTCAGCGAATCGGCTCTCTAATCAAGATTGTCTTTTAGACACAGCAAAAAACGTTTTGTTTACATTTCGTAAGCGTCATGCATAGCATCTCCGTAATGCTTTTCAATGAGTTTTAAATGAATTTAAGTCGTGCTGTGCAATATTATAGACAAAAAACAGTTTTATTTACATTTGCAACGAAATTTTTATGCATTAAAAGTATTTGCAAATTTCATATGTTAAAATAATTTTTGGTAATATTCATTCTGCTAGAGTTGATGCAAATAGTGGCGAGCGATCGAAGCGATCTGGGATCTGCGATCCCAAAATGTGAATTGCGTTGCAATTCACGGGTGTTGGTGAGCGTCAGCGAGCAAGTGACTGAGTCCCCTAGTACAATATAAAAAAACATGAATCAATATTACATTATCTTGTATGTGTATGTCAAAGAAAATACGAATCCTGCAGACATGATAATCCTAAAACCAGTACATCTCAAACTATGATAGCCTTCGACCTCAAACATCCTATGCAAATACAAAAATTTAAAAAATTAAAATGCAAGCATAAAATTTTCCGAGAACGCTTCCATTGGTTTAACATGTCGTATTCTGCGAGAGTAGACAAAACCAAGGACGGCGAACCAATGGCACGCATGCCAAACTTGGCACATGATAGAATATTCGGCACGACGTTGATTGAAATCCTAAAACAAAACAGTTAGTTAAAGTTAAACAAAACACGCAGACTTATACAAACTGGGCATTTCTTTCTTTTATTTTTTATTTATTTTTTTTTTTTTTTATTGGAAAGAAACTAATCGGATTTCTAAATTATTTCAATGTCGGTTCAATAAGTTATAAAATTAAGAGAAGTTTGGGAGAATATCAAAAAGAAAAATATCAGATATTTTAAGTAAAACTCCTAGTGATGAAACTAAAGCGACTTGTTATAAAATATGTAGTTTTCACAATTGTTCGCACTATTTATTCCTGCCGGCATTATTTCCGGAAAATCTTAAATATTAGAAACTCAAACCACTTGTTAGATAACTCGAATTCAACTTGCATCCTATTAAAAGTAAGTAGGTTGAACACCATATTAATATGTGGCATAACCAACATAGCATTCACCATTTTATTACTTTATAATATATGTTAGTCTAATTATTAGATTATATTGTTTCATATTTTTAAATTCCAATGAATAAAATTCCAGAAATTTTGATCCGCTAAATTTTTTGGTGCTTGGCACGTTATGGTCACGTAAACAATGTTTTTTCAAAAAAAAAAAAAAAAAAAAAAAATTAGGCACGCGGCTGGTTTGCCGACCCTGCGTCTAAACCATTGACTACGAATTTATTTTTCGTTAAAGCTGTAACTGGCGACTTCTTTGAAATTCTAGTCATACCACTTTAAAAACAAATTTTCGTTATATACTTTTAGGACAATTACAAAAGAAATCCATAAAAAAGGTTTTTTTTTTAATAGTGGTACGAATATAATATTAAAATAGTCGCCAGTGGCAGACATGCTATTACCTATTAGTCAGTGGGACACACCCTCCCTACTCAAGAGCTTAAGGCCGATAATAAAACCCTAACAGGATAAATGATAAGTATCATTTCAAATGAAAATCAAATTTCAAATTAATTGCTTAAGAGGCGCAAAGGCCAACCTAGTAAAAAAGATTCCATGCCGGGACTCGAACCCGAGCCATCAGTATAGCGTACTGACGTTCTACCGACTAAACCACATGGAACGATACTCAGCCTGGAATTTCTCACTATTACAGGTTGGCAAGGCTACAAACGCAGCACAAGATGGAATATATTTGCGTGAGCCACCGACATGGGGCAAAGAAGAAACTCAATTAAATCCAGCATCGAATGAAACTATATTGAAGCAATTAATTAGCCTATTCAGCAATTAATTTGAAATTTGATTTTCATTTGTAATATTGTATGCAAGGCGAATGTTTCTCTCTGGAAAAATTTCCATAAATTAATAAATAAGTTTTTTTATTATTATTTTCAGACAATTAGACGACTTTTGAACAAGAAAAAGAAATCTAATAAAAACGTTTATAATGAGTAATCAGGATATTCAGAATAGAAACTAAATTTATTTTGTAAAAATCAATATTCTACACTCATTAAAGGCTTCCGAACTTAAAAAGCACTTTTGAATATCAAATATTTTTCTAGCAGTCGGCGATAAAATTAAGTATTTTTTGCTTGTTAAATTAAACGAACCTACCTTAGCATAACTGATTCCTCATTAAAACTAATCCTATCGACTTCATATTTAATTATTCAAATTAGAGTATAACTACTGAAATCATTATAGAAAAATGATAAAAGTAGTTAACCTCACGGAGATTTAAGTTTCTTTTACAAAGGTTTCTGTGTATGGCAGTAATTAGCGAAGTTTAATTATGTACACTATGGGAGGTGAATGAATTGCTGAGCTAAGATCTTTTTCAAAGTATAAACATAGTTTAAGTTTCCGTTGGTTAATCTGTTCAATAATGAGTTCTTCACCATTAGTTAATTATAAACGTAAGAATCGGAATTCTTGCTAATCATAAAACTGAAATAACGTTCTACAATTGAAATAGATTCAATTAAAATTTTTAAAATGCCACTTTTTTAAAAACTTTTGTGTTGCGTCATTGTTTTATTACGGTTTTTTTTTTTTATCAGTACAAATTAAGAGTACAAGAAAAAATTGCCACACTGGCTGATTTTATTTACACTGAAAATTTTCAAGATTTGTAATTAAGAAATTTTTTCTATTAAATTTTATGAAATAATTTATTTAAAAAAATTCTTGTAATAGTAAATACCCATATTTACATATTATTTCCACAGTTACGCACATTCTCTATTTACTTATATGAGATAAAGTTTTACGAAGTAGTTTTAGGATATTTAATTATAATTGGAACACGAAATATGTACTGCACTCCAGGTCCATTTAATTTCTGTGATTATTTATTTATTTATTATTATTTTTGTTGTGAAATGATATATTCTTAGGAAAAAGAGCGGACTCTAAAATCACGGCCAAACTTTGAGGGGTGCTAAAGCTCATTAAAACATTTTTTTTTTTTTTTTTTTTTTTGATAGGATAGCTGGGTTGGAATCCACTGATTCAGTTATAAATATAAGTGACTAATGCGAAGTTAAACACTGATTTTCGTTCACAACTTTAATTGTAATGAAGACAATTTATCGACATTTTCAACAGAATTTAATTTACGTTAAATGTGATGGGTCTAACAGTACGTGAGCTGTAATTAGGTCATTGATCCATGTGTATCGTGAGCTTCATCCCAAAATTACGAAGTGTTTAGGTCAGTGTTGTTTATGTGCAGATCGTGATCACTTCCAGCAGTTCTTGGTATGTTAGCACATTTAAGAAAAAAGCAAAATATAGGCTCTTGAAAATATGGGTAAAGTATGTTCATAAGCGTTACACTTATGAACAAGAATCTGGGTCCAACTTGGAGTGAGACACTGTGTATTTATGTCTATATAAGCACATTGCTACCTAGTTTTCCCATGCAAACAATGTATGTTTTTGTAACTTGTGTCCCTCCTCAAAGTTTGTTCTACAATTTTAAATACCCTGTATATATTTTTATGATACAGTAGAACCCCGCTAATTTGAAATTCCGGTTAATCCGAACCCATTTTATTTTCGAAAATTACATTTGAACAGATTAACTTACGAAAATTTCCAGATTACAGGATGAATATCGTGGAAAACGTGTATAAGTTAGAATTAAACAAAAATTGGCACTAATGCATGTTGTTTATTCTTTAAACAGCTTAAATAGAATTTAAAAAAAAAGAATAATAATATAAAAGTACAACGTATGTACACGAATATAAAATGTAAATGTGCACTGTAGGCCTACTCGTAGAAGCCGTCTTTAAAAAATCTCGAATATCAGTTTGTTTGCCAGTCAGCATAAATTGTTTTCCAAAATGCAAAAAGTATTTAATTCACATGATAAAAAATTATTTTTCCTTTCAATAGTTTTATTTCGCAAATTATCTACAGAAATGTTTTTTTCTTCCTCCCTCGTCGACGTGGTGAATGAGCTACTTATAGATTCTCGATTTTGAACCCTTTGTAATGGGTTGTTATGTAATTCCTCATTCTGAAATTCCATTAGATTGTTCTAAACATCAGTAGTGATTAAACAAGGAATACCATTTTTTTTCCGAAAGTCGTGCCGGATTATCCAGCTTTCCGGGCCTTGGGATGCCGGATTAGAGGATGTTTACTATACTACTGAGTACTTATAACTTACACTTTTTAGCACGCATCTTTTCCATTTCCATTTTTATCGGAACTTCGGGCAATCCGAACAGGCACAGGTCCCAATTATTTCGGATTAGCGGTGTTCTACCGTATATTCACCCCACACCCTACTAACCTGAATGAAGGTCTTAATTTCTTAACCTTAAAATAATTTGCAATAAAATTAATTTGGTACATCGATTAGTAGTAATATAGTTTAAAATGAATTATAGGTACTTTACACATTATCTTGTTTTAAAAGCATTATTGAAAGCACAAAACAAAAGTATTTTTGAAAGAATGATTTCTTTTTCACTTGCATCTTTTCAGCTTTCTTGAAGTTGAAAGATTGGGGCGGGAAAAGTTTTTTGTTCGGAAATCTTTCTATCGTAACCGCATTACATTTGTACATTTCCAAATTCTATAAAATACTAAAACAATATTTTAAATAAAAGATTTGAGTGGAGTTACAAATATTGCACAAAATTCCTATTTCACATTTAATTAATTTTAATTGGCAAAATCCTTCTAAAATTTATTAAATGATCGTGTAAATCTCATGTCAAAAATTCACGAAAAATGCTTTAAAAGATAAAATTTTCATAAATTCATAATTTGGGATATAAAGGATTAAAAATAACATTGTGGAATTCAGTATCTTAAATTCCCAACCTAAAATAAATAAAATTTTCATTTTGTGATTTTTAAGAATGTGGCATTTCTAGTTAAGGCTCCGCACTGAAACTACCCGATCGCAAAATCCCATATTAACCTATGAGAAAACTTTGAAGCGCGATAACTCATTGCATAATACAATTATTAAAATACCGTTTTCACCATCAGAAAGTAGACGTCAGATGCCGATGATGTGCATTTTAAACAATTGTCTGTGTAAATTTTAAGTATTTTTAATAAGATAGTAAAATTTAATCAAATGGAAATTTCAAAATTTATAGGTATTTTTTTATGTATTTAAAATTTACGGAGATAATTTTAAAAAACGCACATCATCGGCATCTGACGTCTACTTTCTGATGGTGAAAACGGTATTTTAATAATTATATTGGGTAATAAGTCATCGCGCTTCAATGTTTTCCCATGGGATTTCGCGATCGAAGAATTTCAGTGAAGCGAAGCCTTAATAAATAAATATTGTAATCACTAACTGCTTGTGTCTCGGTATATTTAAAACGCGGTATATTTAAAAATCGAGCTATCATTTTGACCGCAGTCTGTTTAATTCTTAATTGCGCCTGCGGCGGTCATTCGATAAAGAATCCTGGGCTACAGCGCCTAGTCCTGTTTCGTTGACCATGAGTCCCTAAGGTGCTATACAGCATATCGCACTCTTGCTTTAAAAGTGCCACAACTCAAAAATTAGGTTTGAGTTATAGCTGCCATTTTACTTGGTTTTTACGCTTCTACCAATCACCTAAAGTACCAGATAGTGTACTGAAAATCCAGTCACCAAGTAGTAGTTGTGTTTGCAAGATTGTCACTGAACCTTCCACACGGAAAGAGTTTTTCGAGTTTCCTGAAACACGAAGTTTTTTTAGTTATGACACTTTTGAGGCAAGGGTGCGATATGTCCGGCACATCAGTCTTATGCAGAAACATCAGTGTTTACTTTTCGGACAAGCTTGGTATTCATTTTATGGGACCGGAAGGGATGAAAGTGTGAGCGAATCTTGCCCAGTCAAGCAGTCCGTATCGAACTGGACCTATAGCGCTGTAGCTCGCGCGGTAACCACTAGGATACTGGGCTTTATTTTTCGAAATAAAAGATTTATATATAGAAACAAACTGCTTCCACAGAAGTTTAATCTTAATTGCTGTGATAGAAACTGCTGCATGTCCTTCCGTCAGAGCTCTGTCTGACACTAGTCTAATGAAAGATGAATCAAAAGCTCGAGTAACTTATAAGATATTGTTTCTGTAATAAACTTTATACACAGGACTATCATAATTTAAGGGGATACAGGACCTTTAAACTTTCAAAAAATCAGATTTCGGTTTTTGATTTATTCTGAATGTTTTAAAATTCCTCAACAATATGCAAAGATCCCATTCAAAAATCTGCATTATTTCATGAATTATAGTCATTTATAGACAGTGAGTTTAACTGAATGTCCGTAGACATTGAAACTTTAAAAAGCGTTTTCTCAGATTAGTAAATTTTTACTTTTCGCATACAGTTACTTTTAAACTATGTAAGCTACAGCTTAAAACAAATTACTCAAATATGCGTTTTTTCAATAGTCTACATGCTAAAACAAAAAAAAAATCATATTTTGTTTATTTTTTGCACTGGAAAAACTTGAAAAAAATTTTTGAACTTCATTTTTTTGTGATAAAATTAAATAAAAAAAAAAAACTTTTTGCGCATATTTTGGTTTTAAGAAGTTAGAAGTAGGTGTGTTACGATCCTATTTTGTTCAAAAATTATTTTCCATATGCATAATTTAGAGTTTTATCATGCGCGCAGCGCTTAATCACGCATTAGTGAGATGAATTTTAAATTTTAAAATTTAAATATTAATTTTGTACATACAGCATTTATTTTTCTGGATAATGTAATTAAGGATTTATACTTTAGGCAGAAGGGGAAAAAGATATTAATTATATATTGTTTGTGTTTTGATACTTTGAAAAAGGCGTGGTGAATAGTTTTTGATGATGTTCTGTTATTAAAAGCATGAAAGTCTAATCCGACTCATTATTTCATAATGTAGATTATTCCATATTTTTCATTCCACGGCTCGCATCAATGTCTACAATACTACATATATATATATAGTTAAATCGAAAATTACAAGTTAAAGTGTGGAAACTGAAAAAAAGCAGTGATCTGCGAGACCGATAACAGCAGTTAAGGGTTAACCCTTAACTGGTGTGACAAAAATTGTCACATAACTACAGGAAACGGTCTGTCAGAACGCTTATTCTAAAGATGAATAAAATGCTACATTAACTCAAAATACTATTTCGGTACTAAACTACAGGACTATTATAATTAAAATTCAGCTATTCAAAAGTATCTAGTGACAGTAATACGGCTCCAAAGGAAACAAAATTTAACCAGTATCTATAGTTAAACTCACACTTGCAAGTTAAACTGTGAAAATTGAAAAATGCAGCTGTCTGCGAGACCGCTAACAGCAGTTACGAGTGAAGAAACAAAAAATAAACTTTAGTACTTTAAGGAAACTAATCAGGAATTTCAGGGAAACTAAGTTCGAATAAACTAAATGATAAACATCTCTTATTTTCAGATAATTCATGGACTTCTCAACTAGAAAAATATTCAAATTATTAATCAGCATATTACACAAAAAAAAACTCAATTTAATTTTTGAAAATTAACATTCTTTAAAACTAAAGTTTCCGAACCTAAAAAGTATTTATGAACATCAATTATTTTTCTAACTATCCGCGATCAAATTAAGTATTTTTTGCTCATTAAATTAAACAAACCTACCTTAGCATAACCGATTCCTCATTAAAACCAATTCAATCGACTTCGTATTTTAATTACTCAAATTAGAATACATAACTACCGAAATCATTAAAGAAACTCGATAAAAATAGTTAACCTCATGGAGATTTAAGTTCCCTTAACAAAAAGTTTCCGCGTATGACAGTAATTAGCAAAGTATAATTATGCACCTGGTTTGAGGCGAATGCATTGCTGAACGAATATCTTTTTCAAGTAATAAACACAGTTAAATATTTCACCCGGTTTATATCTTCGGTAATGAGTTCTTGAGCAGTAGTTAATTATGCATGTAAGAAAGATTTTTTCTAATAATAAAAATAAAATAGAAAAAAAATTGGTTTTAAAGATAAATAAAAAATAAATACTAATTTAAGTATGACGCATGTTGTGGTGTCTTATTACTTTATTATGGTGTGCTCATTAGCATTTGGTCAAAAGTACAAAAAAATTGCATTATTGACAGAGCAATACCAGCGACTGAGAGGTTCTGCTCTCAAAACTGGAAGACGGGGGGGGTGCTGGATTCGAATTTGGTCACTCCGGTCGGCCTAATCGTTTGGAATTCTCTGGAGTTTCTACGAACCTTTCGTAAATACGGATTAGGTTCCCGTAGAAAATCTGCCCACTGAGGAGCCCTCCTTTGACCTATATCAACACCCACTAGATAAGGGAGAAAAGCTTGACACGCATCACGCAAACGTTCCGCAAAGCGGTCAAAACAAAGAAAAAAATTCGAACAACTTGCATGTTTCGATTTCGTATGCTTGTGAAATTATTAATTATTATTATTAGAAAATATGAGTTAATAATTCCACGAGCCAACGAAATCAAACGCAAGTTGTTCGAATGTTTTTCTTTGTTTTGCCTGCATTGCGTGACGTTTTCGTGACGCCCGTCCAGGCTTTCTATTTTATGTAAGGGGCATTGCCTATATCTCTTGGGTAGATAATCAGCCCTAATAAACATCACCTTAAGTCCAGCAGCGTAGTGATCAGCAGGTCTGTCTGCCACGCTACAGGTCACGAGTTCGGCTCCCGGATTGGCAAGGTTCACTCTACCTTTCATTCCTTCGGGTTCGATAAAATGAGTACCAAGCTTGCATGGGAACTAAATACTGAAGGTCTCGCGTTGGGCTGACCAACTGTCCGGGGCACATGCTGTATAGCGCCTCGGGGCCCAGGGTCAAATAAACAGAGTCGGATACTGTAGGTCCTGATCCTTCATGGATCGTAGCCACACGCTTAGCTTTTTAATAATACCAACACCTTAATGACGGGTTTTATGTATGTGTCAGAATAGCTATGATTAACGTAAAAAATAAGCAGTTTTATTAAATTTTAATTGAGTTCATTAAGCCTAGTGGTTAGAATACGGGCCACAAAATGAAGATCTTGAGTCGATGTTGGCGTGTTTTAAACCACCACTCTTTGTGCGGAGTGGGGTGCTCGTGTAGTGCAATATGTCCATGGTTTTCCTTGTACGAAGACGATAATTTGGGACACTTCTCTTTCAAAGAAAGCATCCTTATTATAGAAATTTGGCCAAAACGGAATGGTGCTTAATAAAATTCCATCTCTATTAGATTTTGTTAAATATTTTATTTATTCTTTTAACATATTTTTATGCTGAATACTTCACGATATGCAGGGTGTATATAAACGAATGTTCCACATTCAATGTGATATTATAACAGTTTAATTTAAACTATTTACAATAACTTTTACATCAAATTGAATGTTAACTAACCTAGTTTTTCTTACAAATGTTCAAAATGTGCACTTTTAGATATACGGCACACGTCCAATTTAAGCCCAATTCTTCACACACTTCTTGTAACAAGCCCGGAGTAACAGAAACAATAGCTTTTTCAATTCTGTGTCACAATTCGGGAAAATTATTAGGTAGCGGCTGAACTTAGACACGACCTTTTATAAAGCCCCAAAGGAAAAAATCGCATCGCTCTAACGGCTTTTAAATTTTTAATCCAACAATAACGCTTTACGCTCAAGAGTCGCCATTTTGCGTATGTGGCACCGCAAGCGAGTAAATAAAGCATTACTCGTGCATGCACTTATCTAAAACTGTTTGAGTTACTCTTTATTAGGGACCTTGAACCAATACTCTGATGCTTACAGTTGATGTTATTAATTTTATAACGTGGACATTGTTTTATGAATAACCTTTATTTATGTACAATCGTCGAAAAAAAAAGGAAACACCCCCTACTAACTCCTCAACAAATTATCGTAAACGAAAGTTACTGGTACCGAACGATTGGAAATAAAGTCTACTTTTAAATGATGTATATAAAATTTTCTTACGGGGCATCTACATATTAAAACGAACCCAAACTTCATTTTTTTTCAATGGCAATACCCAATTTTAACGAGATATTTCAAATCTTCGGTTCAAACTATGCCTAGACACTAAATTTCAAGTCATTTGAATGATAAGTTTTTGAATTGTAAACATTCAAAATTTAGTGCTTCTAACGTTAAGTTACTTTTTCATATTTTTATTTATATCTCCTAAAATTATGCTCCTAATGTGCTAATTTTTTGTGTAGCAATAATTATAATTATACTCAAACATAAATACGCTGAATTTGCAATTTTTATAATTTTATGATATGAATTATGAAATTAATATTCGAAAAAATTATGAATTGCAACCTGAAAATTTTTTTTGATGGATTTAGATTTTTCCAAAATTTCACATTTTTCTTCCAAGTAGTTTTCAAGTTATGCTTAAAAAACGGCAAAATGATGGTTTAAGAAGCGAGTAGATATTTTGAAATTTCTTCTGCTGTCCTGTAATCTAACCGGCATCATTGACTGCTTGAGTGGTGCTTAAGCTGCCTTGATCAAGAAGGGGGCTCTCTCGGTTAACAATGGAGTACCGAACGGAGAATGGAGCACTTTTAATACGCTTGTTTTAAAATAATTAATTTCTCGGTAACTTATGATACGAATTGCATAAAAATTTGTTTTTAGGCAAATTGAAGAGTGTGGAGTTCATTTATGCTGTCAGAATTGTGTACTGCTATTGAAAAAAAACAAAGTTATGGTTCGTTTTAATATGTAGATGGCCCCCTAAGCAAATTTTATATACATAATTTAAAAGTAGACTTTATTTCCAATCGTTCGATACCAGTAACTTTCTTCTACGGTAATTTGTTGAGGAATTAGTAGGGGGTGTTTACTTTTCTTTTTCCACGACTTTACATTCTCTGCCTATTTACATGCTTACATACTATCCTCACCCTCTTCAGAAAAAGTTTTATTAAGTAGTTTCAGGATATTTTAGCATTGTAACGAGAAATAAGACTACATGTAGTGATTACTCCAAGGCCGTTTATCTGTGAACACGTTTTACGAAATCAGGAGAAAAAAACCACCCATACACTTCCCCCTCCCGTCCCTTTGTCTTTGACAGAAATTATTGCATAATTACAACAATGTTGCCAGCGGGCTACTTCTTTTAAAATTCAGATTTCTCGATTGGCACCACTTTTTTGAAATAGTAAAATTCCTCGTTTTCACCTTAATGTGTCATTAAATAAGACGAATTTAACTATTTTAAAGAAAAAATGGTGCCAATCAAGAAATCTGAATTTTAAAAAAGTAGCCAACTGGCAACACTGAACTACTGTGAGCTGTCTCAAGACCGCTTGTTTTAAAGATGAAGAAATAGAATACAGTTTCTATACTAAATTTTGTGCACAGAACTATTATAATATAAATTTACGCATTTAGATTCCTCTAGCCAAAGTACTAGGGCTGCAAACGAAACACAATTTCACCAGTATCTACAGTTAAACTGTATAAATAATATGTAAAACTCTTGAAAACTGAAAAAAGAAGCGATCTGTCAGACATCGAACAATATTTAAACATAATTCTGTGTAATTCAGTATCTTAAACATTTTCTGTAAAATAATTAGAATTTTGATTTTGTAATAATGTCATTAATAATTAATTTGAATGGTTAATTATTATCATAAACATTTTGGTTATTAATTACAAAAATATGTCAATCTATTTGGAACTCTCCGAAAACTCTACACAGTCGTCCTTTTTGGTTTGAAAGTGCCTTCAAGCTTCAATTTCAAATACAAATTCCCCATGAAGAGAACATACTAGTAGTCCAAGAGCTGTTAAACATTTTAGGGAAGGTATTTGAGGCACCCTGAAAATTTGTGCAACACTTCTTTTGTAATGGCTGAATACAAAATCGAATGTCTGGCTGAAGGATCGTGGCCCAAAAACTGTGCCAGACACGTGTCAAGTGCCATTTTTTGACTACCCCCCCAAAAAAAAGTATTTGAGGCACGCTGAGATTGAGACAGAATAATATTTATACTTAGAAAAAAATATTTTGAAAATGACAGACACTTTAGTTGGCACAAAAACTGTGCCAGACACGTGTCAAGAGCCAAATGGCACTTGACACGTGTCTGGCACAGTTTTTGGGCCACGATACTTCAGCCAGACATTCGATTTTGTATTCTGGCATTACAAAAGAAGTGTTGCACAAATTTTCAGGGTGCCTCAAATACCTTCCCTAAAATGTTTAACAGCTCTTGGACTATAAGCTACTACAGCTCTCCTACTATAGCACTGAGCTGAATGCACATCAGGAACTTTTACTAGAGGAACTACTTTTTAGCGGTCTCGCAAATAGCTGGTTTCTTTTTCAATTTTCACAGTTGCACTTGTAATATTCAGTTTAATTACTGATACAAATGAAATTCTGATTCGTTTGGTGCTAGTACTATCGCTAGAGACTTCTAAAAAGGTGATATTTAATTATAATTGCCCTGTAGACAAAGTTTAGTACAGGAACAGTACCTACGAGTTAATCGAGCCACATTCGTCTTTATATCAAACTTTCATATAGACACTTGACACTCACAGTATCTTTGTGATAATGTTTGTCACAGCAGATAAGGGTTTTAAAAAAAGCAGCTCATAAATATGCACTGTAAAATAAAAAAAATAAATAAAAAATCCGTTAAAATATGGAAATTGTACTGGCAATCGAGACGCCAGTAATATTTCCGTATTTTAACGGAATTTTTTTACAGTGTGCAAATGAGGAATAATAATTATTTGTTTCAAATAAAAAAATAACTTACTTATTTTTATTGCGTTTTAATATATTAATTATTTTTTTTATACTTATTAACTGAAACGCAAACTATTTTCACATGGAAATTTATAAAACATAAAATTTATAATGCTTACCCAGTTCTTGAGTAATATAGTATAAAGATAATTCCACTTACCTAAAGAACAAAAAGAAAATGAGTGTATAATTAAATTATATTATGTGAAAATTAATCAAAATCTCAATAAAGACATATACACTTAAAATTCAAAAGCTGTATAAATTGTTTAATTCTACAATATCACACATGATTTTCTATCGATATGGGGTTACTATATGTTTAATATACTGTATTGTTTATTAAAAAAACTACGTTAATATAATTTTTTGGAAGTTTAAAGATCTATTGGGAATATTGTTTTTAAAAAAGTATTAAGAAAAAATTATCAGACTTAAAAATATTATTTTTATTTTAATTTGTGTGGAAAATCTGTATTGCTATCAATAGTAGAGTTTCACGGGCGAGTCGAACCCGAAAATCCCTTTTGAAGCCAACCCGAAATCAGACTCGAATGCGCCACAAAATATACTCACTTCAACCCGAAATCCACAATATGAAAATGAACTTCAACAGAAACATGTTGTTGTAAAAAAGTCGTTATAAATACGTTTGTTCGGCCTAGTTTTTCTCATAAATAAACAAATTTATCAAATGCTTACATACTGAATTAAATAATGTATTCATCACAGTATACATTTTTTCTCCCAGAGTTTGTAATTACTTCAAGTTTAATGAAATTTAGTACCGTACGTTATTGATGAGTTCGTTTACACCAGATATAACATTAACCCTTTATCTAATTACGGTACTTATAAGTACCATTAAAATAACTTGTTATAAAATTCATTTAATACATCGATTAGTTGTAATACAGTTTAGAATGAGTTATAGATACATTACTTTATCTTGTTCCAAGAGCATTATTGGTTACGCAAACCAAAAATATTTTTAAAATAATGATTTTTTTTTGCCTTTGCATCTTTTCAGCTTTCTTGGCGCTGGGGGGGGGGGGGGGGATTTTTCAACTAGGAAATATTTCTATTTTTGTATTGTAAGAACATTATACTTGTACATTTCCCAATTATACAAAATACTATGAAAAATATTTAAAATAAAGGATTTGACTGGGGATCTTGCACAAAATCCCTATAAAATCAAATTTAATTAATCCTTCTAAATCCTCCAATCCTTCTAAAATCCTTCTAAAATTTATTAAATGATTATGTAAATCTTCTAATATAGTTTAAACTAGGGATGCACCGAATAGTGATTTTGGCAGAATGCCGAATACCAAATATTCGGCCTACAGGCGAACCGAATACCGAATATTCGGCTAGCCGAATAGTAACTGCTAGGCCGAATACCGAATATTCGGCCTATCGAATAATTTTATATTTCAAAGTTTAAAGGCATTAAAATGTTAACCTTTAAAACAGTTTTACATAATATTTAAAACAGAAACTTTCATTTTGATAATCAAGAGCTTTTTTCAAGTAAACTTTATGCTGAAAAAAATCTGCTTTGAGTTATTTAAGAAGAGGATAGTTATAAAAATTTTTTAATTAATAAAATTTTAAATTTCATGGCTTCTTCTGTGAATTAAAACAAATGAATAACATTTTCTTAAATTCTAAAACAAACATTTTAAAATCAAAGAGAAATTGTGAAAAAATTGGAAGAAAAATTGTACAGGATCCTATATTATTTGTTTGTCAGGAAGAGACTAAAGTAAAAGTAAATAAATAATACAATCTATTCAAATTTTATAAGGTGGTAACTCAGCAAGAATAACTGTTCTACTCTCTTTTATTAAGCAAGGAAGCTTTTAAATACATCCTAGATCGGTGTCTGGAGTGGGCGATCATTTTCAGAGATTGTAAATGTTGTTCTTAAAATTTTAGCAAGAAACAGATTATTTACTGAACAATGTTCAGGAACTTGCATTTGTACATAATTAATTCCTATTAAAATCCTCGTGATTGGTTAATTTTCTTAAATAATACTTAACAAACAACAAATAAATAATGTAAAAACATTCTCTTTATTTAAATATATGATTTTGTTTCTAATTTTTCTGAATATCTTTGTAAGTTGACTGTTAAACTTATAAGTGGTATAAGGTTTTTAAAAATAAGTTTTAAAAGTTTTTTTAAGTATTCGGTTGGCCGAATATTTCGATATTCGGCCAAACCGAATATTCGGCAGGCCGAATAGTTTGTTATTCGGTCAAGCCGAATATTCGGTAACATGGCCGAATAGGCCGAATACCGAATATTCGGTGCATCCCTAATTTAAACAATTTTCGAAAAATGCTTTAGAACATAAAATTTTCATGAATTCATAATTCAATACTTAAAGGTTTAAACAAACTAAAAATCTGAGATGACTTCACACAACTTTCAGAAGAATACAAGCATCCAGAAACAGCAAGAAAGAAAAATCACGCTTCAAGCATGATCCTGAATCTCAATTATAAAACATTTTCCAAAACATTCAGAATACTTTAACAAAACTTCGACGTTGAATAGGATGAAGTAAGATATTTAACTATTTAAAAAACACTTAACACATTTGAAAACTCAATTTCAACAATTAGTGTACAGTTTCAAATCTTTTGTAATACGTTGTTTAAGATTTATAAATTTATATATGAACTAGATAGTGTGTTAACACGCAGTTAAGTTTGGAAACGCATAACGCAGCAGAAAATTCACTTTAAGGGGTTTCAAGACTCTTACAAATGAAAAAAATAAAAAGATCTTTTTAACATTTAACATCTTAAAATGTATATGATTATAAAACACAATTTGTATTCCAAAAGCATTTTCTATTAATTTTATCTCAATTTTTTGCATCATTTTATGAATTTCTTTATATTTAACAGCTTTGGACACGCATCTCCGTGTGATTATTTTCCCTTAAGGGACCTCAGGACTCTTAAAATTGGAAACAGTGGAAAAAAAAGACAATTTTCAGCCTTTAATATCTTAAAATGCATGTGATTTAAAAACATAATTTTTATTGGGATTAATAGGTATAAGTATGTTCTTTCATTTCATATATTTTAAAAATAGCAAGATGCAGAATTATTATTTACAGGGGGCTCCAAACTTTCAGACATTTATCGAAAAAAAACTTGGTATAATAGCTTACGTGCAGGATCATAAAATACATTTTGCAGCTAGAAGGACATTTTTTGTGCCTATTTATACATCAGATTATAATAATTGCCCTGAATCTAAATAAATTCGTGTTTAAAGCATTTTTATAGTTTTAATACAAAGTTGTATTCAGCTAAGACAAAATTTTGAAAATTTCAACAGTATAATCACCTTAAAAAATATATTTTTTCGCACAATAAAAAGGAAATTTTAGGTTCGGTTTATACAGACTAACATGAAACATATGTTTCGAAAAATGTCTGGAAAAATATTCAGAAGTTATGCCCAAAAACGCCATAAAAATGACTTCAAAATTTCGGAGATGCCGCTTCGGCTATTGAGCAGGTATAATTCTAAAAGCCGTAACTTCTGTTCTAATGAGGAGTTTAACATCTAAAAAATTAACATTTCGAAAATTTTGAAGCTTTAAGAGTCAACAATTTCCATTAATAAACGGAAATTCTGTTTTGGAACCATGTATATGTTTACAGAATTTATACACTACAAGATATGTGAAAAAGATTATTTAACATTTAAAATCACCGTGTGTCACTACGTTAATGTGTTCACTCACTACATATATACAAATCATGATTACAGTACTATCTTTTACACTACGTATTTGGAAAGTAAAAATTTAAAGATGTGCTTTAACGCATGTACTAAACATACATTAATGTGATAATTTACATACAAAATAGATTTGTTGTAATGTAATGTAAATCAGGGTGTATTTACTGCACAACAGCGTCTTTTCCAAATGCAATATTTTATGGAAATGAGCTCATTTGAATTTCTCGTAATTGGCCAATCTCCTTGGATTAAGGGTATTGTATTGCATTGCATCGAAAGCAACATTTATTTGTAATTTATCTACAGAAATTCGATTAGGCATTCCGTTTCCCGAAAAGATTTTCGTGATTAGTATCACATAATTTTAATATTAGTTTCAGTAAAGGATAACTGCCTAAATAAACGATTTCATTTACGCTGCAGAATGTTTAAGATTAATAATGATTTTTAAACTACCATCATGTTTAATATCCCATACTAAATGCCCTATGCCAGGGATGGCGAACCTATGACAAACGAGCCATAGGTTATACGAGACAGAATATTTCGGGCATAATTTGACATGCCTGATTTATAGGCTCAAACTCGTCTACCGCCATGCGCCAAATTAAGCATAATATACAAAGCCACGGGCCACACCAAACAATGTAGATAATATTATTACAATTGCACACAGTAAAATTTGTACGTACAAAACACAGCCATTTAAACAAGTATTTAAGTAAAGTTCCACAGTTAATATTACTGATAGTTTATTTTATCTTATTTTTCGAAAAAATACTTGACATTACTTTTTATCAACCAAATCTACAAAATTTAATTTGATTTTTTAAATTGTATTAATTAAAAAAAAATTACTGTGCACGCTGTCTGTCAGTCTAGTAAAGGTATAACTTTTAATCTTTGGATTTTTTTCATGTAAAAACTTAAGAAAAACACATTTTGAATAAGAAAATTTATCTAATAAATTGTGTGTAGTAACTATGCGCTACGTATTTAATTTCATTCATTAAACACATTTTCTCGTTCAAATTATATTTATTTTATCACAAAAATGTCTGCTACCGAATATAGCTAATATATGCCTAATTGCCAACTTTTTCACTCATTTGGAAATTTTCAACTTGTAACTGAATAAAACACATGTAAAATGCCAAACGATTGGCGGGCCACAGGGAAGTTGCCGGTGGACCAGTTCTGGCCCACGGGTCACGTATTTGACATGCCTGCTATAAATCAAAATAGGATGAAATTGCACAAAAAAATACACGAACTCACACAAACACATCTTGTCTACTTTTTTTTTTTTTTTTTTTTTGAAATTGAAAAAATTAAAAGGCAACTGAACTTTAAACATACCATGAATTTTATTGAAGTTTTACAAAATTTCAAAGCAAAATTTTTATCTAACTTTTTTATTCAACTTATTTCTGTGTAGTTTATATTTTATTTATTTCATGAAGCAATTTCTGGTTTGAATCGAAATATTTCCAATTAGTACCAATAAAAATGACCCGTTATTGGTATATTTAGTCTTAAGAGTTCATATCTATTTCTATACCTTCTTAATAATTTATCAAAATACGGGATTGGGAGAATATCGAAACAGAATAATTATCAGGTATTATAAAAGCAAGAATGTCAAAGAGGAAATTATAGCGACTTGGTTTGAAATTTGCCATTTTTCCCTCTATCTAAACCTGCAAGTCTATTTTCGGAAATGAATGATATGAAACTCAAATAGAAACCACTTGGCAGGTATCTCCTGTTCAGATTGCATGTCGTTAAAAATAACTAAGTTTGAACACGATTAATATTATTTAGCATCCAAAATGGAATAACAGAAATCGCATTTACTTGTTTTATTTATTTTCTAAAATTTAAATTTTTACTATAATATTATAATATAAAATTTATTCTTCCTTAAAATGTATATTTGAACCTCATACTTATAGTTCACTAAAGAATTTCAATCTCAAAAATAATTCTTTGTAATTAAGTAAAATAAAATTCCTTCTTCAAAAATTAACTTTTTTTAAAATTAATTCTCCATTAAAATGTATATTTGAAAATTACCCCTCATACTACAGTTCGCTAAAAAATTTCAATCTCCAAAAAAAAATTCTTGAACCCTTTTTTTAGAGCTCAGAATTCATCTTTGACCCCTCCTCTTATAGAACACATTCTCCGGAGGAGCAGGTGGTGGAGCTGCTCCTTAGCTCCCTGCTCCCACCACCCTCCACCTGCTGGGGTCGGACTCTCCTTTTTCTACTACTGAGATATTAATTTTTTTTGTAATTTTTAGCGCCATTTCTTTAATTTTGGCAACTCAAGTACTCCATTTCTGTAGAAACTAAAGAAAAAATAGTTGGAAAATAGTAATTGTATCTATTTGTTGCCATTTTCACTATAACCCATTTGTTGCCATAACTACTAAAAAAATGTAATTAAAATACGTGCTATTTTGAAAAAAAAAATAAATGAATGATTTCTGATAAAACATGGAGCTATTATAAACTAATATTTAATTTAATTATCCATATTACAAACAAATGAAGGCATATGAATACTTAGCCGATTTTTTTTTTTTTTAATTTCTTGAGTGACATCTGTTTTTTGATTTGTGTATTATTCAGCGATAGTGGCGTCATATAAATAC
This sequence comes from Maratus speciosus, assembly GCA_963932465.1. NCBI lineage: Eukaryota > Metazoa > Arthropoda > Arachnida > Araneae > Salticidae > Maratus > Maratus speciosus. The sequence goes on from OZ010799.1 coordinate 106,049,752, forward strand.
TTTACTGTAGATGTTGCTTAAGACTGGGTCGTAAATAAAGAAGTCTTCAGAGGATGCGAAGACGTCATTTTATATAAAATAAAAGCGTGCGTTTTAAGTCTTAAAACTGAAATATGTTTTGTATTATCTATCTATCTATCTATCATATATATATATATATATATACACACACACACACACACATATATATATATATATATATACACACATACACACAGATAGATATATATATTTTTTTTCATCTGGGGTGACACTAAATTCTGAAAAAGCAGAATTCCTGTTCTCTAGTATTTTTCATTAGTAGTTATGTTGCATTTTCACAGATTAAGAAACATTCTTCTTTTACAGTGCTGTGCTTAATGAGGAATCTTCCATAATCATGATCCAACTAAAACTTAGCCCGTAGCAGAAAATTCTCCACGTATCTGCGGTAGATACTTCAGGGACAAAAAATAATCTGCAGGTAAAATATTTTTACAATTGAAGCGTTAATTAATCAAACAATCACTTACCTGTAGTGTTTTAAGTATTTTATAAATTTTTATTAATAATAATCTCAGCTTTTTGTATTAAGCAATAAAGAGCAAAACATAATATGAAGCAAAATAAAGGTTTGATGAAAAAGAATCTGCAAAAGAAAAAAGAAAATCTGCGACGACCGTCTCCCGTCTCGAACTTTCTGCTACAGGGAAACTTAGTAATTGTTTTAGTTTGATGCAACAGTTGGTAGCGTTTCATTTTTATTGGAAATGAATATTATGTAGAAATGAATCAGAAAAATTCTTCTCCATAATACAAAATAGTGGATTCTTTCCACAATTCTTGAGCTTTTATCATATAAACCACAATGTATTTCAAGCTTTTGAAGAAATAAGCTACTCTTGCTTAAAAGTGCTATAATAAATATGTTAAAACACATTGGTAACAAGTCGGAAATTGTACGTCAAACGTAACAAATGAGGTGCGTTCGTACTGTAATTAGTTTTAGAAATATTCAGATCTTGGTGCAATAGCTGTTGCACTCTTATGAAAAAATGCACGGATACATTATTACGATTCTGTATATTCAATTCAGTAATGCGGAAATAATAGGACTCCATCTGAAATAGGACGTAACCACCAGGGCAACCTAGAATCATTACCTATCATGGCATGTCATTGAATTAATTACACATGATTGGATTTAATATAATGAAGAAAACTTTTATTAATGTCATTTTGATTCGATTTTCATAAAATTTGAAATGACTCGACAAAATTCTGAAACGATTATATATATTAAATTTTAAACCATTCGGTTGGGTAGTTTTTGCGCTGTTATATGCGGACAGACGGATGGACCAGATGATGACTAGAAGTGCTACGTTCTTAAATAATTACGAACGAATCAAAAATCGCTACCACAAATAAATATGCTTAGCCTAGTTTTTTTTTATTATTATTATTATTAACATTCTTAACGGATCAAACTTTTTTAACTCGACCTACTAATGTATTCGTATGCATATTAATGCATAGTGTACATCACAAATTTTCTACGAGTTTTGCGAGTTTCTTGAGAATTCTGAATAGAATACAGTAATTTGTTTTAGCTAGACATAAAATATTTTATTAAGCCGAAATTTTAGTGGCAAACCCTGATGAATTATATATATACACACTTTAGCATGGTATTAGAATTTATTTCATAAATTATATATGCTATCTTGCAAAATAGTTCAATATATAGTTACTACCCAATCTTAAGCAATTTTGTAAATACAGCATTATATGGAAATGAGCTCATTTGAATTTCTCGCAATTAGCAATACTCTTTGGATTTAAACTACCATATTGTATTGAAACGGAAGCAACCTTTATTAACAATTGTCTACATGACAATTCCATATAGAATTTCTTTCGTACACCTCGAAATTAAATTTACAAGGACATAAACCCGGGCTTCCTGAGTTTCAGAATAAAGATTAAAACCGTATTTTTATTTATTTTTTTAAATGATAACACCAATAGATTTTTTACATTTGATATATGTTATATACAAACTTTAGTCGCGATATTCCTTACATTATTCTATTTTTCGGCATATTCAATATTTCTCTACTTTTAATAATATCTCTCATTTATTCCTATTAAAATTCCCCTTAATGTAAAACACGTATATCAATAATATCTTATTCCAAAACCTTAATTTAAAGCTTTAGATTCCTTCATAAATTTTATAAGCTACCCTGTCTAATTATTGTCTAAATATTCTAAGAAAAGTTAATTTTTATGTCAGAATGTTTCCAAAAGCCATTTTCTTTTTCTTTCCTAATTTTCATTCTATGAAACACCTTTCCCGCTCTTGACTTTTCACCCTAAAAAGCTTCCGATCTTAAAAGAAGAATTCTTTTTATTTTAAGTCTCGCTCTCTCTCCCGATTGGTTCTGGACAATCATCTGAGAGCGGCTACCTTTTCCATTCGTTCGTTTCGCGTGCTACGTAATCAATGTATTTTATGCTGACTTAACAAAGCCGAGCTGCACGCCTTCGGAACGCAGATTTGAGAGATTTTCACAGAATTTCGCCTGTCCTAAAATGATATAATAACTAATGGTATTTTTTGACCGTAGAATATGAGGATTGCGTAACTAACATATTTTGAATGTCAGCGTTCTGCATCGTGCGTTGTAAGGCGTTCCTGCCGACTATAATGCATGGGAATTGTGAGATGTACTGTTATCAATAAAGAATTGTTCACTTTTAATGGTGACTTCATATTCTTTTGGGGAAATACTCCCTGTGATCCTTGCCTACCACTTTGCTAATTTCGACTGCATAACTGTTCTTAAAGCTGCTATCAGATTCACCAACTTTTTGAGCAATTTTTGAGCTAACTCTTGATTTCCGCCAACTTTTCGCGAAATAGTGTCTCAACCTCCAGTGTGATAGCAAAGAGCGATATCCCCAACTTTTTATCCACAGCTCTAAAAAAGCCTGCGCTTACCGCGTCTCCCCCCCCCCCCCCAGCTTTCAACATTTCAGCAAATCCGAGATAATCGATTGATACGAATAGGCGATAAATATTAACAACTGGTGCTAGTAGTACTGGTTTTCCTCCAACTTTACCAACGACAATTGTAACCTTTTTCTCCCTTTGAATTGGTAAAAGTTGGGATTAAAATGAAAGTTCGTTGCTCGAAAAGTTGATGAATCTGATAGCAGCTTTAGTGATCGTTGCTGGTCACTATAAACATGGTCTTCGAATGCAACTAATCTTCGATTGTGTTATTTTCTACTGATGACAGCATTCCAATGGCGGATTATTTATTAGGTCATGTGCCAATCTAACCAAAACCTGCCAAAATACGGCATATATATATACACACACACTTCAGCATGGTATTAGAATTTATGGACGGAAAGCACTGGTATATTTCCCGTGTAGCTCCCCAAAGCTATGCTTTGTTATAACAGACTAAATTGTATTTTATATTTATTCAATTTATTTTTCTTTGCCCAGTGTTTTCCCCCGAGTTGATCACATCATCCTTTAATGCAGTTAAAATATGATTGTTAATTTTTTCTAGCGCGTGCCTTTTGCTATCTTGGACTATTTTTCACTGCAACTTTGATGGAATAAATGAGATAATATCCTGGCTTGACTAATGTTGTTTGCAGATATTTTTATACTTAAATTTTCTGTAAACGTTTGAACCTGCATCTAAAAAAGATTAGTTATTGCAAAAAAATATTTGACTGAAGTGCAAAGCTTTCGCACGGGTCCACTGGTCAAAACTTGGTGTTGTAGTAAATGTTACTCTTGAGTTTTCAAAACAGTTTTCCATTTTTAATTTCACAGAACGCCATTCTTCTGAAATTCAAAATAGCTGCATTAATAAAAACTGATGTTGCCAATCACCCAGATGAATAACAAAAGTAATATCCAAATATTATTTAAAATAAGGGTGTTGGTGTTACTTGTGATGGCCGATTATCTGCACGAGGGATATAGGCCCGAGAGGGAGTGCCCTCCGTGGGGTTCTTCTAAGGGAACTTAACCCGTTTTAACACAAGGTTATCCAAGGTTGTAAGAAAACCACAGAAAACTTTGAACGATTAGGTGGACGGACGAGATTGGTTTCGAATCCAGCACCTCCCGTCTATCAGCATTGAGAGCAGAAAATTTTAGCCACTGGTGGGGCTTTAGAATAAGGGTTGTGGCCCTATTTTTCTTCCCTTTCTATCTATTTATTTATTTTTATAAAATTGTCAAATAGCTGAAAAAGTACAAAGTTGAATTACCTGGCATAAATTGTCTACACTTATGCTTACTAGGAGTCTCTCTTGAATAAACTGTAGTAGACAGTAAACTACAGTACTAGTAAACTATAGTACAGTAAACTATAGAATAAACTATACTATTAGTACAAAGGATCATCTTGAATAATTTATACTAGAGGCACGTCATCAACTGAAGTCATAAAAATGCAAGCAAGATGGTCCAGCACTCTTACTCCTGACTTCTTGATGCTGAACTCGTAGGGCGAAGAGCAATTGGGGGGGGGGGGGGGGGACGATGGATACTTGCTCTACGAAGATTATTAAACAGTTTAGACCACGCGGATGTAATCTTAAAATAAGACAAGCATTGTTTTAAAAGAGTTTCACTTTTAAGCCTTACAGTTTCCTAGAATTGAACTTAAGCATATTTTTTATCTAAAATTGAGGCAGCGAGTTCAGGAAAAGAGCCTTAGTTAAAGTTTTTTAGACAAATAGAAGTATTTTATGTTTTATTGTAAAAGTTCCATAAGAACTACAATTTTGATAATTTAACATTAATTAAAGTTTAATAACACATGCGTTTGGATATTTTTAAGGAGGGAACATTACTACTTCAATAAATTTATTAGAATAAAAAAATAAATTATAAAAACACTAGTCTAAATGTATTTGCTTTACCTTAAAATTAAAATTAGACATAACAAAATAAATTATAAAAACACTAGAGTAAATGTATTTGCTTTAACTTACAATTTAAATTAGACAAAGTTATTGCAATAATATATTCTAACATACATAATTTAGTTCTTAATTTAGACATTATTCCTGATTTCAGAACTTTGATAAACTATAAGATTAAATTTAATTTCAGAAAATATATTTGCTATCTTGTAAAGGAATTCAAACTATGGTTATTATAACATACAATAGCGACATTTCTATTTTATGAAAACAGCTCAGTTTAATTTCGTATAGTTACCCATCCACTTCAGAAATAGATTACGTACCATATGAAATAGGAAATGCCATTTACTGATAATAATTATTATTCTATAAGAATTTCACTATTAAATTTCCAACTTAGATTCGTGATATTTTGGGATGGATATATTTATTTTAACAATGATTTTATTAGAAAATTTCCTACATTGATTGATAAACTAGCAGATTAAAGTTCATTTAAGAAAATGCATTTGCTATCTTGTAATGCAATTCAGACTATAGCTATTATACAATAGCGACTTTTCTAAGAACATTTTATGGAAATAGCTTAGTCGAATTCCATATAATTATCCACCCACTTCGGATTTAGATTACGTACCATATAAAATAGGAAGTAGCATTTACAAATAATTATTATTCTATTACAATTTATTAAATTTCCAACTTAGATTCTTGATATTTTGCGATAAATACATTTATTTTAATAGTGACTTTATTAGAAAATTCCTTATATTGATCGATAAACTGACAGATTAAAGTTCATTTAAGAAAATATATTTGCTTCTTGTAATGCAATTCAAACAACAACTATTACACAATAGCTACTTTTGTAAGAATATTTTATGGAAATGAGCTCATTTGAATTTTTCGTAATTATCCACCCTCTTTGAATTTAGGCAACGTATCATATAAAAAGGAAGTGGCATTTTTCAACAATCCTAATTATTTGATTAGAAGTTCATGTTAAATTTTCAACTTAAATTTGTGATAGAATCTGTTTATTTTAATGGTGATTTTATTGGAAAATTTCCTAATTTTTATGAATATTCGTGAAATTTGAAACCTTGAAACCATTCATTGTCAAATATTTTGCATAAATGTTATTACCTTCATTTTCTCAGCTTCTGTTATAAATTTGGCAATCTTTAATTGTGAAGATTGCAACCTGAATATCACATTTTCATCATCGTCAACTAAATACAAGCATCCCCCGATTTACGCAAGTAATGCGTTCCATAAAGTTTTACGCAACTTAAATTTTACGTAAGTCGAATTTGTAAGTTGCTTAGGAAATTTTTTGTACGAAACTGAACATTTATTATATATATATATGTTGCATTATCCCAACATTGGAAGATTTTTCTAGTTGAAATGAAGTAACTGGCTGTCACGATATGAATAGTGGTTCACGTCCAGCAGTAATAGAGTAGTATAAGTTGTCAGAACAGGTAAATTCGATCCTGTTGTACTAGTATAACGAAAACTGGAATCCTGTCGTGTTAAAGACTACGACATTGACGTTATATGATGATTTAGAAGTTGTATCAGTCGACGAGTAAAGGCCATGGAATACATTTTTCCGTGAAAGTTTCCTTAGAAATAATTGAGACAAAACGTAAATTCAGCTCAGCATTTTCTTTAAACCTCTTTCGGCGGCGCAGTTTCCACCAAGAATATTAGCCATCGCTTCATAGTAGTAATTTAGGGATGAACAAATTTATAGATAATCGAATACGTGGACGGTGACCAGGGGGTGGTATGAAAAATAGAAATATGACTAAAATCTGCTGAAACACAGCGAGCATTGACTGTTTGTGCGTCAAGTGTAGGAATACAAATATGACGTAGGTCGCGCTCTCAACCAATTAACAATTAAGAATACCACGCCATGGAAAGAGTGCTGACAGAGCGAGTGGATGAATTTGAAGGTAAAAAGGATAACTACGGAATATGCGCGGGAAAATAAAATGGTTGCTAAAAGAACATTCTAAAAGAAAAAATCGGAAATGGAACATTTAATTTAAGAATACCAAAATCGTAATATTTAAGTAACTTAGACAGGTGAGACATTAAATTAAATGGAATTTAACAGAATTAACGATAGGGATTATTTAAGAATAAGGATTTATTGAATATAAAGTAGTAATTTAGAATAAGATAAGGAAATCGCGGAATTAGATCTAATAATGTAACATATATATGTGTGTGTGTGTATACATACATATATTATTTACATCGTATTATTTTATAAATAAAGCATCATGCGACAGTATTTACTCGTATATAAATTATTGAAGTATAAAAAAATATTAAAACAAACTTAAAGAACACTTTTCAAATATCTTGTAAATCTAACATTTATGAATATTTTATTTACACTTATAAAACAATTTATGAATTGATTTATAAGAATTTTGAATCTGCATTAAATGACTATAAAAATAAAAAATTATTAAAGAGGACTCATTTAACCTATTCTCCATGAATTTCTGATGGCAAAAAAAATGAATAGCACTCACACAAAATAAAATGAACTTCGATATGCACAAACTGTATTTATTATGAATTAAATTATTACTATGAATAACTAACAATAACGATTAAGTTGTTTTGTAATAGATTTAATAGTATATACCAGGGATGGCGAACCTGTGGCATGCGTACCAAACTTGGCTCGTAAGAAAACTTCTCTGGCACGCTAAAAAAATTTAGATATATTCAGTTTATGGAGAATTATCTATTTTAAGCTTTATTAAAAAAGTTTAGTTGTGTAACAGGCATGTATTTTTCTTTAAAATAATCCTTTACTTTTGAATGAAATGTTATTATAAATTTTAATGAAAGTTGCCCTGTAGCGTCATTTTCTCGCCAAACCATTCAACATATAGTATTTTTCAAATCATTTTGCTTCTCTATTAAATTTCAAAAGTTTTATTTTTGAAAATTTAATTTTAAGAGATAGTTTGCATAGTAATATTCCTAATTGACACGCTTCTACTTTAGATTAGGTTCTATTTAGGCTTAGAGTTTTAGGTTACTTTAGGTTTTATTTAGATTTTATTTTTGAAAATTTAATTTTAACTGTTATTGTAAAAAAATAATTATGTATCTATTGAACATGCTTCCACCTGAAGAACTAAAAATGATCTGACTCGGAAGTATACAATAAAAGAAAAACTCATTTATAGATTATTAATACGGAATTCGATGCAGCATGGTTATTATTATTGAGTAAACGCAGCATAATACATAAATTAGTAATAGAATTTAGTATAAGTGTAAAAATATTTAATCCCTTTAAAGGCGGTGGGATATATTATATCCCACCTACGATTAAGGAAGATTTGCACCAGAAAAGTGTTATAAATTTTTTTTTCTATCTTTGGTGGGAAAAAGTCGTAAAATCGCATTTCCTTATTTTGAAATAAAATATTTGGAAGATTCCGATGTGAATTCGACATTACAGAAACATAATTACTTGTCCCTGAAAGGGTTAAGTAAAAATTCTATAAAAATTATTGAGTTTTCTAAGTTAAAATGTTTTTGGCACGTTAGAATGTTGGTACATAATAATTTTGAAATTTTTGTCACGCATACTCAAAAAGGTTCGCCAACCCTGGTATATACCAATAAAAATATCAATATCTAATATATAAACTATATTACGGTTGTGATGTATATTTTATATTATATTTTACTTATAAAATAAATATCCAAAGTATGCAACTGCGTATCAAACGCGCTAGTATGTTCACAAATGTAATTTTAGAGATTTGTTATGTAACTGCGAATCTACGTAAGTCGCGTAATACGTAAGTCGGGGGATGCCCGTAGTTATTATTAAACATCATAATTTCTGTCCCATGTGAATAAGACTGACTTTTATAAATGCAAAATACATGGAGGACGTGAGTTTCAAAAATTGCCTTATCCAAAATTTAAAAAATCGCGTTTACTCTCTCAACCTGGAGAAGTAACTTGCTACTTGATAAATCTGCACCGATAAAATATAATCTGCAAAAAAAAAAAGTTCTATCTTGTATTTCTCGAATTATAAAATCTTGGTTTTCAATGAAAAACAATGGACGCAGTTAAAAGTCTTTTGCGATTCCCCAATTTTGATATTCTAGATAGGGTGAGTTTTGAAACTCTCGTCCTCATATGTACACGCTAAGCTTAAAAATATTTTGATAAAATATTAATGTCAGTTTATTATTTAAAAAAAACTTTTTTATACAATGACAAATTACCGGAGTCTAATCATCACATTAGATACATACATTATCATAGTCTAATAATTGAATTATCTTAAATAAACTAAGATAACAAGTTGGGAATTGCACGTCAAACGTGGCAAATGTGGTGCGTTCGTATTATAACTAGTTTTATAAATATTTTTTGCACCGTCTATTGTACTGAATGTATATTTTAGTGCACTTCATAAATGCATATCAGTTTCATCCTGTTCGAAAGGCTGTAACATCATTAAAATTCACTTGAAATAATTTTTTCCCATTGGTCGTCATATAACAGAAAACTTTTGACTGTCCCGGTAAATAAACTATACATCCGATTTTCATAAAATTTGAAATGACTCGACAAATTTTGCAGCAATTATATATTTAAAATTTCAGACCATTCGGTTGGGTAGTTTTTGCTCTGTATTATGCGGACAAATGGACAGACAGACCGCACGACAACTATAGGTGCTACGTATTTATATAATTACGAACGCACCTAAAAACTAAAATGGATGATTTGAATCATCCATATTTTTCATAAACATTCTCTAAAAAATATTTAATTGTCATTTTAATTGTCATAAAAAGTTGATATTCTCTTGATCTTTTTACATTTCTTACAAATGTCAAATTATGTAAATTATTGGGAAGTTTTACAATAATCCAAAGGAAATATTAATAGATATAAATAGAAAATATTAAAAGCGAAAATCTGTTTCAAGCAGATAATCAGAAAAATTATTAAGTTCAATTACTTGTCATACTTTTATAATACAAGCTTACGTTGTGAAAAATTTATATTTCTTCAATGTTAAAAAACATTCATTAAAAGTTCATTTCTGAAATGATATTTTACGGATTTTCAAGTAAATATTTCATAAAAAATTTTTAGTAATTATTTTTAAATAGTATAAAATCACTAAAAATGTACCGTATTGGAAAATATATCATTTAAATATATTTAATGACAATTTTTGTCGTATGCCCACTATACAATCTAACATATCAAACTCTAATAACGTAATAGTATTATGAAAGAAATCAATCCTGTCGATCTGAATGATCATTTATTCATAATGTTTTTATCAAAAATAATTATCAGTGATTTGCAACCCATAATGATTACTGGAATACCCAGAAACTTTTATGGACTTCTTAGAGTTACAGTAATTAGCCGGAAAGTTTATTATCTGCAGAAAATATTTTTGTTGTTGAAGAATGTCGATATAACGGAGACGAATATTTATAGTATCTAAAATAAAAGAAAACTAATTTTCCAGAATTGTTTTCAGTATATTTAGCCATCGGCAGCTTACTATATCAGTGGCGTATTATTATTATTTCACTTTATTTTTTAAAAATGTTTTAAACTATTAGTTCAAATTACGGATACTGCATTCTACATAAATATGTCAGATATTTTACAAACTCTTACGTACAATTTTTCTAGAAATTATTGCTGGAATTTCAGCAAATATGTCACTTATGATACCTACAAGAAACGTGGCGCGTGCAACTTACATTCAAAAATATGTCCTTTATAAATCATAAATGTATCATATTTTTATGAAATGACAAATTTATGTCCCATGAATATCATCAGAACTTTATAAATTCTAGTTACATAAGATTATTGAGGAAGAAATCAATGCGATCGATCAGAATGATATTTATTCATAAAGTTTTAATCAAAACTAATTATCAGTGATTTGCGATCAATAATGAATACTGGAATACCCATTAACTTTTATGAACTTCTTCGAGTTACAGTAATTAGCGGGGAAGTTTTATTATCTCCAGAAAATATTTTTAGAGGTGAATGTCGATATAATGGAGGCAAAAATGTATCGCAAGTGAAATATCAAAAAACTAATTTTCCAGAATTGTATGTTTATCCTACCATATATTACTATAACATATTTTATTTTTAAGAAATGTTGTATTGGTTCCGTTTTCAAATTCTCAATATTGCATCGTACAGACATATGTCGGATACTTTAAGGATTTTTAAATACAAATTTTTCAAAATAGTATTACTGGAATTTTAGTAATTATGTTATTTATAATAACTAAAAGCAACATGCTGTGGGCAGATCACATTAAAAAATATGTAAATTTATTTTCATGCAGTATGAAATGTATATCATCGCTCACACGCAAGAAAACCGACACATCTCGCAAAAATTCAGTTTTGCATTTATTCCACTAACAGGTTTGTCATAGGTGTGTCTTCCTACACAAAATGTTTCATAAGTGTAGTTATATGCAAAATCCCTTTATTCAGCTATGTGTCCGTCCGTGATCACAGAAGAATGGTGGATTGTGTGGAGAAGTAAATTTATCCAACACCCCCCTCCCCCCCCAAAAAAAAACTTTATCCTATGTCTCCAATCTTAGTGGTTTTACGTTTTTATGCATGTTTTTACACCTACATGCAGAGCTAAGTGCTATAATTTCATGTTACAGTAAAATCATGCAATTTTTCTTTTGCCTCTCCTGTAAAATTTACTTTTGTTGAGATGTGTCACTTTTCTTGTGGGTGAGCAATATGTGTTTCACCAGATCCTAATCAAGTTCTAGTGACATAAGTTTATTAAAGAAGAAATTAATGCGATCAATCAGAATGATAATTATTCATAATGTTTTTATGAAAAGTAATTACCAGTGATTTGAGACCCATAATGTTTATTGGAATACCCTGAAACTTTTATGAACTTCTTCGGGTTACAGTAATTAGTGAGAAAGCTTATTATATGCAGAAAATATTTTTGTAGCCAAAGAGGCCGATATAGCGAAGCCGAATATTATCATAAGCGTAATATCAAAAAACTATTTTTCCAGAATTCTTTTTAGTATGTTAGTCATCGATTTTCTTTCGATAACAGATTTTCTTTTTAAAAGATGTTGTAAATAGTTCCATTTCAAATTGCGAATACTGCATTCTACAGAAATATGTCTGATACTTTACGAAATTTTAAATAAAAGCTTTTTAGATATATATTTTTTTAACTTTAGTAATTATGATATCTACAATAACTAAAAGTAACATGGCGTTGGAAACATAAAAAAGTATATCATTCTTTTTTAATGCAATGGTAAATTTATGTCACATGCATATCAGCTGAATCTAATCAATAAATTCAAATGTCATATTATTAAAAGAGTAATCAACGCGGTCGATCTGAATAATCATTGATTCATATTATTTTTATTGGTGATTTGCGATATATAATAGATCAATAGTGGAGTACCGTAAAACGTTTGTGAACTACTTAGGATTACAGTAATTAGCGAGAAGGTATATTATAAGCAGAAAATATCTTTGGAGTCAAAAATAATTCTCACTGATTTGAGATCCATAATGAATACTGGAATACACCGAAACTTGTTAACTTTTTCGGGTTACAATAATTAGTGTGAATGCTTATTATCTGCAAGAAATATTTTTGCAACTGAAGAATGTCGACATAACGGAGCCAAATATTTATCATAAGTGAAATATCAGAAAACTAATTTGCAGAATTGTTTTCAGTATGTTTACTCATCAATAGCTTATGTGACAGATTTCAACATAATTTCTTTTTTTTTTTTTTTTTTTTTAATGTTGTATTAACTCAATTTTCAAATCCCGCATTGTACAGAAATATTTTTGATATTTTACGAATTTTTAAGTAAAAGCTTTCTAGAAGATATTTCTGGAATTTTAGAAATTATTTTGTTTACAATAACTAAAAGTGACATGGCGTTGAAAGCTCACATTAAAAAATATATGATTAATTTTTATGCAATGACAAATTTATGTCACATGCATATCATCAGAAACTAATTAACAAATTCTAGTGACATAATATTAAAGAAGAAATGAATGCAGTCGATCTGAATAATCATCTATTCATAATATTTTTATTAGTATTTATTAGATTTTGTTAGATTATATAATCAGTAGTGGAATACCATGAAACTTTTATGAACTTCTTAGGATTACAGTAATTAGCGAGAAAGTATATTATAAGCAGCAAATATCTTTGGAGTCAAAAATAATTCTCACTGATTTGATATCCATAATGAATACTGGGATACACCGAAACTTATGAACTTTTTCGGGTTACAGTAATTAGTATGAATGCTTATTATCTGTAGGAAATATTTTTGTAACTGAAGAATGTCGGCATAATGGAGCTAAATATTTATGATAAGTGAAATATCAGAAATCTAATTTTCCAGAATTGTTTTCAGTATGTTTACTCATCAACAGCTTATGTGACAGTTTTTAACAGAATTTCTTTTCTTTTTAATGTTGTATTAGTTCATTTTTCAAATACTGCATTGTACAAAAATATGTTTGACACTTTACAAATTTTTAAATAAAAGCTTTCTAGAAGAAATTTCTGGAATTTTAGTAATTATGTTGTTTACAATAACTAAAAGTAATATGGCTCTGGAAGCACACATTAAAAAATATATCATTAATATTTATGCAATGGCAAATTTATGTCACATGCATATCATCAGAAACTAATTAACAAATTCTAGTGACATAATATTAAAGAAGAAATGAATGCAGTCGATCTGAATAATCATCTATTCATAATATTTTATTAGTATTTATTAGATTTTGTTAGATTATATAATCAGTAGTGGAATACCATGAAACTTTTATGAACTTCTCAGGATTACAGTAATTAGCGAGAAAGTATATTATAAGCAGCAAATATCTTTGGAGTCAAAAATAATTCTCACTGATTTGAGATCCATAATGAATACTGGGATACACCGAAACTTATGAACTTTTTCGGGTTACAGTAATTAGTATGAATGCTTATTATCTGCAGGAAATATTTTTGTAACTGAAGAATGTCGGCATAATGGAGCTAAATATTTATTATAAGTGAAATATCAGAAATCTAATTTTCCAGAATTGTTTTCAGTATGTTTACTCATCAATAGCTTATGTGACAGATTTTAACAGAATTTCTTTTCTTTTTAATGTTGTATTAGTTCAATTTTCAAATGCTGCATTGTACAAAAATATGTTTGACACTTTACAAATTTTTAAATAAAAGCTTTCTAGAAGAAATTTCTGGAATTTTAGTAATTATGTTGTTTACAATAACTAAAAGTAATATTGCGCTGGAAGCTCACATTAAAAAATATATCATTAATATTTATGCAATGGCAAATTTATGTCACAAGCATATCACCAGAAACTAATTAATAAATTCTAGAGACATAAGGTTATTAAGGAAGAAATGAATGAAGTCGATCTAAATAATTATCTATTCATAATATTTTTATTAGTATTTATTAGATTTTATTAGTTTTCATAATCAATAGTGGAATACCATAAAACTTTTAAGAACTTCTTAGGATTACAGCAATTATCTAGAAGGTATATTATATGCAGCAAATATCTTTAGAGTTGAAGAATGCCAAAATAACGGCGATGAATTTTTATCGTAAATGAAACAAAAGAAAGCTAATTTTCCAGAATTTTTTCTGTACGTTTTGATCTTGGTAGCTTATTATATTTTTTTTTTTTTTGTGTGTTGTGAAATGTTAGAAATAAATCCGGAAGTTTCGCAATTTTATCCTAATAACTAAAAGCAACGTGACGTGTACAGCTTACATTAAAATATATATCATTAATTTTTATTCAGTGTCAATTCATGTCAAATGCATTTCATCATATATGCATATCATCCGATATATATTTCTTTAATAAACCTAATCAATAAATTCTTGTGACATAAGATTATTAAGGAAGAAATCATTGCGGTTGATTTGAATGATCATCTGTTAATAATGTTTTTATCAGAAATAATTATCCATGATTAACGATTCATAACGAATACTGGGATTTCCCGAAACTTTATGAACTTCTTTGAGTTACAGTCATTAGCGGGAATGTTTATTATGTCCAGGAAATAATTTTGGAACTGAAGAATGTGGAAATAATGGAGACGATTATTTATCTTAATCGAAATATCAGAAAAAAAGTGAAATACCCGAAAACAAATTTTCCAGCATTGTTTTCCGTATATTTAGCTATTGGTACTTTATTATAAAAGATATTTTTATGTTTTAAAAATGTTAATAATACTGGAATTTTAGTAATGTTATCTATAATAACTAAAAATTACTTGGCGTGTGCAGCTTATATTTAAAAATATATCATTTATTCTTATGCAATGATAAATTTACAGGCAATAAATTCTAGTGACATAAGATTATTAAGGAAGAAATCAATGCTATGGACCAGAATTATATTCATATCGTTTTTATCAAAAATAATTATCAGTGATTTTCGATTAATAATGAATATTGGAATATCCATTAACTTTTATGAACTTCTTCGGATTAGAGTAATTAGCGGGAAGGTTAATTATCTGCAGGAAATATTTTGGGAGCTGAGGAATGTGGATATAATGTAGGCGGATATTTATCGTTAGGAGAAATTACCAGAACACTAATTTTCAAGAATTGTTTTCAGTATGTTCACCCACTGATAGCTTATAAAAGATTTTTTTTTTAATGTAAAATATTAGTTCAGTATTCGAATTCCGAATATTGTGTTTTACCAAAATATGTCATACATTTTATGGATTTTTTAATTTTTTCTTAGTCTGAAAACTGAATACAGTAATGATACAGTATGATTTATTTATATGCAATGTTAAATTTACATCGCATGCATATGACCAATACCTAATCAATAAATTCTAGTGGCATAAGATTATTAAAGAAGAAATCAATGCGATCTATCTGAATGATCATCTATTCATAATATTTTTATTATTGATTTACGATCTATAATCAATATTGGAATACCGAAAAAATTTTTATGAACTTCTTAGGATTTCAATAATTAGCGAGAAGGTATATTATGTGCAGAAAATATCTTCTTCCGATATCAGTAATTAGTGGGAAACTTTATTTTCCCGAAAAACATTTTTGACGCTAAAGAATGCCGAAATAATGGAGGCGAATATATATCGTAAGTGAAATATCAGAAAACTAAGTTTACAGTATTGTTTTCAATATGTTTAGCCATTGGTAGATTATTACGAAATATTTTATTTAAAAAAAAAATTGTAAAGCGTTCTTCCAGTTTTCAAATTCCGATTACTGCATTGAACAAAAATTTATAGGGTACTTTAAGAATGTTTTAGAAATCATTTTCCAGAAATTGTTGCTGCAATATTAGTATTTATGTTATTCACAATAATTAAAATTAACGCAACGTAGACTGCTCACATTCAAAAGCATATCGTTAATTTTTATACAATGACAATATATGAGGTATTCTCACAGTCTTTTGACTTTTAAGTCCCTGAATAATATTTATTTTAGTACATAGCCTTGTGGGGTTTTTTTTTTTTCATATACTGGGGAACATCCCATTGCATGACTGTATAATAATATTAACGAGATAAATAAGTTTTGGACGATGTTGGGAGTACAAATATACCACGAATTTCCTATACTGTCCCGTATCCATGATGCTGATTTTTAAGTTTGGAGCTATCTGTATAAAATTGTTTGAATAAAAGTAATTCGATGTAATTTTTTTCCAAAAATGGGACTATTGTTTTACATAAATATATAGCAAAAAATTAACGTGCACACATTTTTACAGTTGTTATTATTTTTTTAACTATGTCCCTGGGTTTTAGATTCCTTACCGTCCCTCTTGCTAAAATTATACAGAAAATCACTTCAGATGCAGCCACAGAATTTTTTCAACTTTTTTCTCATGCAGAGAAGTATGCTAGTGAAAGAATGGCTAAAATTCTTTGGCATAAAATTTACTGCAGAATTTAAATCAACAGTTAAATATCAATTTCAAGCATCGTGTTTTACCGTCCCCAGGTTTATTCCTGCACTTTTCGGTGTAAATTATTATTATTATTTTCTATTTAATCCAATGTAAATAACTCTTTCTAAAAATCAATGAACAGTGTGGCTATCACTTAGTCTTAACATGATTTGCCTAAAAATAGGTGGTAATTTTTCTTACCGTCCCTTTTTTCCTATACCATCCCCCCTTATTTTTCCTTACCGCCCCTTCTTTAACACCCCTTTAAGACAATGTTATACCAAAATTTTGTACTAAAAATATTACATTGTTATTATTTCTTATTTGAATGCCCCGTTGATACTATGCAAATTCATTATCCGTAAAAATTTAGAAGAAAATAAAAAGTTATAGTGGTAAAATGGTAAGGAAAATTAAAATCGCAAGTTTCACTTAAACCTCAGTTAAATAAAAAAAAATTTCGCTGCTGACCATTTTTTCTTTATTTTGAATCATTAAGGCATTCGTCTGTAAGCTTAAAATGTTATTTTAGTAAGTTTAATTTCACCAGATGTTTATTCCTGAAAGTCAAAAGATTGTGAGAATGCCTCATATGTTAAATGCATATCATCAGAGTGTAATCAATAAATTCTAGTAATATAAGATTATTAAGGAAGAAATCAATGCAATTGACCAGAATGATATGTATTTATAATTTTTATCATAAAAAATAATTATCAGTGATTTTCGATCAATAATGAAAACTGAAATACGCATTAACTTTTATGAACTTCTTCCGATTACAGTAATTAGCGGGAAGGTTTATTATAGGCATGAAATATTTTTGGAGCAGAGGAATGTGGATATAATGGAGGCTGATATTTATCGTTAAGAGAAATATCAGAAAACTAATTTTCAAGAATTGTTTTTAGTATGTTTAGGCCATCGGTAGCTTATTATAACAGATTTTTTTTTTTTTTTATGTAAAATATTAGTTCAGTTTTTCAATTCCGTATATTGCGTTTTACAAAAATTTGTCGAATATTTTACGGATTTTTAAATATTTTTTTTCTAAGAATTATTATTGGAATTTCAGTAATTCTATTATTCTTAATAACTAAAAGAAGCGTTGGGCAGGTCACATCCAAAATTACATCACTTAATTTTTATGCAATGACAATTTATGTCGCATGCATGTCATCAGAACCTAATCAATAAATTCTACTGACATCAGATTATTAAGGAAGATATTAATGCGTTCGGTTTGAATGATCATATTATTACTAAGGGTATTATGAAAAAATAATTATCAGTTATTTGCAATCCATAATGAATACTGGAATACGCAGAAACTCAAATGAACTTCTTCGGGTTACAGTAATTAGCGAGAAAGTTTATTATCTGCAGGAAATATTTTCGGAGCTGAAGAATGTGGGTATAATGGAGGGGAAAATTTATCATTAAGAGACATATCCGAAAACGGAATTGTTTTCATAATGATTAGCCATTATTTTAATAGATTTTCTTTTTTTAAAAAAAATGTTGAAAAATATTAGATCAGTTTTCGAATTCCGAATATTGCGTTTCACATAAATGTGTCTAATATTTTACGGGTTTTTAAATAATATTTTTCTAAGAATTATTATTGGAATTTTAATAATTGTGTTATTTATAATAACTAAAAGAAACGTGGGCAACTCACATTAAAAAATATTATTTTTCTGCAATGACAAATTTATGCGACATGCATATCATCAGAACCTATATCTATAAATTCTACTGACATAAGATTATTGAGGAAGAAATGAATTCTGTCCATCTGTATGATCATCTATTCATAATTGTCGGAGTTTCCTCTTAGTCCGCACAACTTTGAAGAAATTCCGTGCTATTTATTTATATGCTGCCACCACCGATATGATTACGTGATATCGGTCACGCACTGAGAGGATTATTTAAATGAAAACCAACGCTTTCAATTAACTAAATTAACAGTTTATTTACACACTATTTACACAACACAAAACACTATTTACACTTAAAACTCGGATGTAGGTGATCCGGTTTAACGTTAAATTAAATACAGTAAATGCTGGTTGTGTACTGTTAAAACTACGTTATATCACTCTCACTCTATACACGTTAAATTAGCTTTACTGGAGATTAATCTCAATCTCCCAACACATGGGCTCTAAGCTCTGCGAGCTTCACTCAACCCTACGTTCTATCTAAGAGCTCTACACAGGAACTAACCTTGCGCTCCAGCCATCAACTGCAACCCCTTCTAGCAACCCCTTGCTTATTCTAAACTCCTCCTCTTTCCCCAACATAAAACCGGGTTTTCCACTCTGACCCCAATGTCAGCTAAATCCTTCTCTGTCTTATCTCAGGCAGGCGCCTGAATAGCAGGGCAAACCCCTTTCTATTATAATTCCTTCCCTTCACCCACTCTGTCTAACTCACCAGCCCGGATTAAGTTTTAGATAAGAAAAGAATGTTACTTTGCAATTCCCAGTACACAGACCAAGCGACATGAATACAATATACAAGTAAAAAGAATAATATACAACCCCAGTTCCAATAGCAGATGTTTCTCAGAACCTGACAATGTTCTTAGCAAAAATAATTATCAGTGATTTGAAATGCATAATTAATACTGGAATACCCAGAAACTATTATGAACTTCTTCGGGTTACAGTTATTAGAGTGAATGTTTGTTGTCTGCCGATCTATTTTTGACGCTGAGGAATGTTTATATAAAGCAGGCGAACATTTATCTTAAGAAAAATATCAGAAAACTGATTTTCCAGTATTGTTTAGCTCTCGATAGCTTGTTATAAGAGATTTTATTATTATTTTTTTTTTTATGTAAAACGTTAGTCCAATTTTCAAATTCCGAATACTGTATTGTACAAAAATTTTCAGGCTATTTTACGCATTTTTATATAACCATTTTCTAGAAATTATGACTGCAATTTTAGTAATTATGTAACCTATAGTAAGTGAAAGTAACGGATGTTTGTACCTTATATTAAAAAATATATCATTTATTTCTGTGCGGTATCAAATTTATAGCACATGCATATCATGAGTACTTAATAAATTCTAGCTATATAGAAATATTAAAGAATAAATCAATGCGTTTAGTCTGAGTAATCATCTATTCATATTCTTTTATCAGATAATTATCAGTGATTTGAGGTCCATAATGAATACTGAAATATCCCGAAAGTTTTATGAACTTATTGGAATTATAGTAACTAGTGGTAAGGCTTATTATCTGCAGGAAATATTTTTGGAGCTGAGGAATGCGATATAACGAAAGGGAATATTTATCGTAATTGAAATATCAGAAAAGTTATTTTTCAGAATCTTTTTCAGAATCATTTTCAGTATCGGTAACTTATAACAACAGATTTCATTTTAAAATATTATTGTTCAGTTTTCAAATTGCGAATTTTTGCATTGTACAGGAATATGTCGAATATCTTATGGATTTTTAAACAAAAAATTTTCCAGAAATTATTACTGGAATTTTAATATTTGTGTTATTTATAATAACTAAAAGAAAAGTGGGCATCTAGCAATAAAAAACATATAGTTTTTTAAAAGTAATAACAAATGTATGTCTCAAGTACGGGAGAGTGGGGTACAAAGGACCTAAGTACACAGTGGACCACCCCTTATCTTTACTTATTTTTAAATTTTAGAAGCTTTTCTTTTAGACTAACTGATAATAGCACTGGATTGATTACTTATAGCCTCCAGAACACATCGTTAGCTCAAAATGAACCTTTTTATCCTGACTGGTTGTTTTGAGCTCCTAAAATTAAAATTTTTCATCATACTTTTCTTTATTGAACAATAAAAGGTTATGGATAAATAAGATAAAACAACTTTTTTGAAAAGGTAAGACATTAGTCTTTATTTAATTTAAAGATTATATGCTTAAAAGAAAACTTTAAATAATATTTTTATGAGTATGTATTGCGCTTCAACAAGGGGGCACAGTGGACCGCCCACAGCAGGGTACAGTGGTCCTCAATGAATATTGATCC
The DNA here is from genome assembly GCA_963932465.1 of Maratus speciosus. Lineage (NCBI taxonomy): Eukaryota > Metazoa > Arthropoda > Arachnida > Araneae > Salticidae > Maratus > Maratus speciosus. Next base: position 106,070,832 of record OZ010799.1, read on the forward strand.
TGTAATGAAGAATTTTCAAAATATTTAATAATTGCTTATTCTCTATAAAGAAATATTGTTTTAAACTGTTATTTAACTATAAAATAAAGTAAACAAATAAAAATGACAATTTATTTAACCCCATAGTGCGTAGAGTAGCCATTTGGCACACTTTAAATTTCATGATATATGTTGTTTGTTCAGATTATAATGTAGCCATCTGACACTTCAGTTTTCTCCTAAATTATGGATAACAGTTAACGTGGGATTTTTAAAATAAGTTTTCTTGTTCAATATAGCAGGTTTTTTTGTTTGTTTGTTTGTTTTTTTTTTTTTGGGGGGGGGGGGGGGGAGGAGAGAAATGAAAATCATGCATTGCACAGTTAACATAGTAAGAAATATTTCGTTTTCGTATTTACTGCCTTTAAAAAATATAATTGTAACCTAATAAGTAATAGATGACCTCACTGAATTGGTTATTTATACGTTCAAAGCACATGGTTAGCTCATAATGAACTATTTTATCCTGACTATTTTGAGCTTCTAATAAATTGTTCATCATCATATTTGTTTTAATGTTTGCTGATTTTTTTGTACTTAATTAATAACTTATATGCAATCACTCCTGTATCTTATATTGTTATTTTCAAAATATAATAAATTTTTTGATAATTCTTTAGTTATGTTTTTTGTTTCAAAATACTACTTGCAAATTTGTATTATATTATTTTGGAGGTAAAGGGGAAATAAAAAAGAATTAGATTAATTAAAAATGGTTTTATACTGTATTTTAGACAATAACTAATAGTGGGCCACTGTGCTTCAGTGGGTGGAACATTGTACCCCGCTTCCGGTGTACACTTTACAACTGCATAAAAAAAAAAAAAAAAAAATTGAAAAATGTATTGGGTAGTGATGGGCGATTCTCGAGAATTCGACAATCGAGAAAAATCGTCATCGTAAAAAATCCCAATCGATACAGCCATCGATTAATTCATAGAATCTACAATCGAGATGTTTTACAATCGATTATAACGAGAAAAGCTAAAAACAGTTATTGGAAAACTTAGCTATTATTCTGGCCGACAATTTCATAGTAGTGATAGGGCTTAGTGATGGGCGATTCTCGAAAATTTACCAATCGAAAAAAATCGTTATCGTAAAATACACAATCGATACAGTCATCGATTACTTTCGAGAATCTACAAAGGAGATGTTCTAGAATCGATTACTGAAATCATTGTTTTTACATATATATAAGGCAGATTTTATTAAATATAGGGTACCTGAAAACAGATGGAATTAAAAAACAACAAACCAAAGGGAAACTATAAAGGAGCCATAAGACTGAAAAAGTCTTGTAAGGGTGCCCCCTGGTTGAAAAAAGCTGAAAAAACGCGAGTAGCTATGAAGCGGTAAGGGGAGTTTAAGTATCAAAAATTAGAATTTTTCGGCAATTAGTACCAAAATGGCCAAAGAAATAAGAATCAAAAGCACCCCCTAGTGGCAAAAATATGAACTAAAGGATGATAAAAGGGATCAAAATTTTTTATTGATTTTTCTACGTCATTTGATATTGGATCTTTAATTTCCCCATTTTTATAAAGTCTTCGACTGGAATACATTAAACGAACTCCCGCGGGGAGCAAAGTAGGAGGGAGGGGCAAGGAAAGTGCATAATATGAATAAGTGGTCACAGGACTTTCCAACGATATGGCACATGAGGGGTGTCGGCTAAATTTAGTAAAGTGCCCCCGCTCGGGAGCAAAGTAAGGGGAGGGGCGCGGGCGATATATAAAATGAAATAGTAGTCACAGAGCTTTCCAATGATATATCACATGAGGGGGGTCAGCAAAAGATAGAAAAGAGTCCCAACCCCCAGGATTCCAATTATCGTGCCCCCCTCCCCCCCGAAATATACCCTGCCCATCCTTCTCTTTGAAATTTTCATATATTAAAAATTATTTATCGGAGGGCTCCGTAAAAAAATCCGATCTAAAATGTTTAAAAATGCTACGATTTCAAAAAAGTTCGAAAAGTGCCTCTCTCGGGTCGCCAAACTAAGGAAGGAAGAAGAAAGGCTCATAATATGAAAGAGTAACTTTGCGATGATAACTGAAAACTTTCCGATGATATATCAAATGACTGGTCCAAAAAAAGTTTGAAATCTACCTCTCCCACGTGGGTTCCCTCTTTTATCCTAGAATATACCCGGAAATCACGCAGCACCACTTTTAAAATTTTATATGTAATAAATAATATTTATCGGAGAGCTCCATTAAAAAACCTCATTTAATGATATTTATTGTAGAAATCTCTACAATTAAAAAAAAGTCACCCCCGCACCGCTCCCCCCCCCCCCGAACCCCTTCCGGAATTAAACTCTGGGAGGAGAAAGGTTCATAATATGAAAGAGTGGTGAAAGGACTTTCCGATGATATGTCAAGGAGAGGTTTGGTAAAAGTTTGAAAATTACCCCCCCCCCCCTTCCTTTGTGCACTCGCGCGCACCCCAGAATTCACTCACCTTCCTCTTTGAACTTTTTATATTTAATAAATAGTATTTATCTGAGTCTCCAGTATGGGGCAGCTTGGCAGAGCTAAAATAAGAGAAACATTGAAAATTCGTGGCAAAATGACACTAAATTTAACAGTAAAGTTTGAAACTAGGACTATACAGAACTGAATACATAAACCACTATGCTTCATAACCCACATCGGTTAATAGCAATAAAATGATAAGTGCCCGTTAAACTGATGGCATTGAGCTTCACAGGTTATTAACACTAACTGTATATTATACTCTTATTTCAAAGAATAATATCCCTCAAAAAATAAATGAAGGGAAATATCCCCCGTTTGCCCCTTTTATACTTAACCAATGAACCTCCAAATCTAATCAGGGAAACTCCTTAACTATAATAAATCAGTATATCAAATTTGAAGCAAATCAGATAATTCTGCATGAAAAAAAGGAACATATCGCTAAATTAAGGGTGGTCTAACCACTTTAACCCTTTTATACTTAACTAATGAACCTCCAAATCTAATCAGAAAAGCTCCTTATCAGAACAAACATAGAAAAAAAAATTAAAGTAAATTGAATAATTCTCCATGAAAAGCCATTTATCTAAATTAAGGGGACTTGCCCCCTTTTCGCCCTTGTATAATTAACCAATGAACCTCCAAATCTAATGAAGGAAGCGCCATATCGGAATAAATCGGTATATTTAATTTGAAGCAAATCCAATAATTCTGCATGAAAAACCCTTTTATCTAAATTAAGGGGGGACCAGCCCCCCTTCTCCCCCTTTATACTTAACCCGTAAACCTCCAAATCTAATCAAGGCAACTTCTTAACGTAATAAACCGGTATACCAAATTTGGAACAAATCGAATAATTCAGCATGAAAAACCCATTTATCTAAATTAAGGGGGGCGGACCAGCCCCCCTTCTCCCCCTTTATCCTTAACCAATGAACTTCCAAGTTTAATCAGGGAAGCTCCTTAACATAATAAACCGGTATACCAAATTATGAGCAAATCAAATAATTCTGCATGAAAAGCCCATTTATCTAAATTAAGGGGGGGGGGTTCTAGCCCCCTTCTCCCCCTTTATACTTAACCCGAAAACCTCCAAATCTAATCAAGGCAACTTCTTAACATAATGAACCAATATACCAAATTTGGAGCAAATCGAATAATTTTGCATGAAAAACCCATTTATCTAAATTAAGGAGGGGGTCTATCCCCCTTTCCCCCCTTCATACTTAACTAATGAACCTCCAAGTTTAATCAGGGAAGCTCCTTAACATAATAAACCGGTATACGAAATTTGGAGCAAATCGAAGAATTCTGTATGAAAAACCTATTTATCTAAATTAAGGAGGGGGGGGGGACCAGCCCCCCTTCTCTCTCTTTATCCTTAACCAATGAACCGTCAAAACTAAACAGCAGAACGCCTTATCAGAATGAACATAAAAAAAATTGAAGCAAATCGTACATTTTAATCAAGAGTTATCGTGTTACGTACATACATACGTACGTACAGTACATGCATACACACAGAACCGACGGGTACATTAGCTCTCAGGCTTAGATAGCCTGTGAGCTAAAAAGAGATTGGATAAGCAGATGGACTCCTTTGAGAAATTATGTCTTAAACCAGAAATGCGGTAAGTTTGACTCTGAAAGCTTCATTTCCATCTCGCATTTCGGCAAATCTCATCTCGATGATTTTTCCAGCATTTCGACGCTTCCAGATGGCAAGCTGCTCGATGGTTGGTTCTCTCGCGGTTTTAAACCTTTCGGGATGGGAAGTCTCTCGAGAGTTTCCTCTCGCCCTTTTCAACCTTTCCCGATGGGAAGCCTCTCGCTTGTTACTCTCGTCCTTTTCGAAATCTCCCAATGAAAAGCTTTTCGAGGATTTCTCTCGTCCTCGGCAGAGAAGAAAAGTAAGAAAATTTATCGAGAGTACCAAGGAACGAGATAGAGAAAAAGGCATGACAATGAGCTGTGAAATGAAGCTTTAATTTTCAAACTTTCTCTTATTTTAGCCCTACCAAGATGTCACATACCTGGAACCCTCCGATAAAAATTATTTATTAAATATAAAATTTTCAAAGAGGAAGGTGGGTCGGGTGATTTCGAGGGAGGAGGACGTGAGAATGGACTCATGGGGTGCAATTTAAAAAATTTTACCGAACCCTTCCTGTGTCATATAATCGAAAAGCCCTTTGACCACTCTTTCATACTATGAACCTTTCTTCGCTCAAAGGTGGGTGGGGAAGGGGCGAACAAATTTTTAAAACCGTAGCCGATTTCTATAATAAATTTAAATATCACTTTAAATATGGGTTTTTTATGTAGTCTTCCGGTAAATATTATTTATTGAACATAAAATTTTTAAAGTGGCGGCTGTGTGAATTCCGGGGTGAAAGAGTGGGCCCACGGGGGGAGAGAGGGGGAGCAATTTTCAAACTTTTTTTGGATCAGTCATGTGATATGTCATCGGTAAGCTCTCGGATGACTCTTTCATATTATGAGACTTTCTTCCTCCCCTCCCCAATTTCGCCCCCACTGCGAGGGTAGTTTTTTCCGCTTTTATCATATTAGATCGGATTTTTTTATGGAGCCCTCCGCTAAATATTATTTATAATATATGAAATTTCAGGACACTTTTCCAAATTTAGCCAAGACCCCTCATGTGACATATAGTTAGAAAGGTTTGTGACTACTTATTAGTGCTATGCACTTCCGGTGGCCGCCCCCCTCCACTTTGTCCCCCCGGAGGACACTTTTCCAAATTTAGTCAGTACCCCTCTTATGAGATATCGTTGAAAAGGTCTGTGACTACTTATTGATGTTATGCACTTCCGGTGACAGTCCCCCCACTCTTTGCCCCCCCTGGGGGACAATTTTTCAAATTTAGTCAAGACCCCTCGTGTGAGATATCGTTAGAAAGGTCTGTGACTACTTATTGATGTTATGTACCTACGGTGTCCCCACCACCACTTTGCCCCCCCCCCCGGGTGCACTTTTCCAAATTTAGCCAACACCCCTCATGTGAGGTATCGTTGGAAAGGTCTGTGACTACTAATTGATGTTATGCTCCTCTGGTGACAGTCTCCCCCAATTTGCCCCTCCCGGGGGACACTTTTTCAAATTTAGCCAAGACCCCTCATGTGAGATATCGTTGGAAAGGTCTGTGACTACTAATTGATGTTATGCTCCTCCGGTGTCCATCCCCCCATTTTGACCCCCCCACCGGGGGACACTTTTCCAAATTTAGCCAAGACCCCACATGTGAGATATCGTTGGAAAGGTCTGTGACTACTTATTGATGTAATGCACCTCCGGTGACTGCCCCCCCCCCCCACTTTTCCCCCACGGGGGTGTTTTTCTAAATTTAGCCGAGACCCCTCATGTGACATATTGTTGGAAAGGCTTATGACCACTTACTCATGTTATCCACCTCCCGCACTCCTCCCCCCTTCCCCCCCCACGGGGAGGGCATTTTTATAAATTCAGATCCAGACTTCTCATGTGACATATGGTTGGAAAGGCCTAAAGACCTGTGACGACTTAATCATATTATGCAGCTGCTGTGCCCCTCCGCTCGCTTTGACCCCTCCCCCAAGAGATCTGGTCCGACGTTCATTCGTTTCGATATTATATTTTTTACAAGATTTTGTAGTGCGTGCACACCACACCCGCCTGCTATCATATATCAGTGCCGTATATAGCGGGTAACCTGTTCGTGATTTCATATTACAAGATTACGTATAAATTAGGGGCCCCGATTAAAGGAGGGGCCCGCTAGCGGTCGAAGTCACCTAGTCTTTATTAACATTGACTCATTCCAGTTCACCCGCAGACGATTCTTGATAAATGTATGACGTATATAATACATAATATATGATTTATAAAAGAAATTTGCAAACTGTAGTCATCGAGAAAAAATTCATACAATCGAAAAATATCGAGATGTCCATACAATCGAGAAAATCGAGAAAAACATCTCGTTATCGCCCATCACTAGTATTGGGTACTATGTTCTGCGAAAATTATAATGCATGTAGAAGGGTTTAAAGAATATACGAAAATATTTTCAGGTAGATTGGTCTATCCGTTAAAGAGAAAAAAAAATAACTGCAAAAATGGTCCACTGTACCCCAGTCTCCCCTATATCATCAAAACCTAATTAATAAATCGTAACATAAGATTATTGAGGAAAAAATTAATGCGATCGATCCGAATGATCTTCTATTTACAATATTTTTATCACTGATTTATGATCTGTAATCCATACTGGAATACCGTAAAACTTTTATGAACTTCTTTGGATTACAATAATTAGTGTTAAGGTTTATTATCTGCAGGAAATATTTTTGCAGCTGAGGAATGTTGATATAACGAAAGGGAATATTTATCGTAATTGAAATATCAGAACAGTTATTTTTTAGAACTGTTTTCAGTATCCGGTAGCTTATTATAACATATATCCTTTTAATTTATTATTGAAAAATGCTAGTTTAGTTTTTAATTCGCGGATTTTGTATTAGACAGAAATATGTCGAATATTTTACGATTATATTATTTTTAAAAAATATACCAGGCTTAAACGTTTAGATAAAATTATATTATGTATTATATTATATATGTATATGTATTATATATGTATTATATTAAGAATTAACTTTAAAAAATTAAATTGAAAAAATAAATTGAAAATAATGAACTATTATTTTAGAAGAAGTACTTTTATAATAAACTCGTTTACATGCTATGAACTACATTTACATTATGAACTGAAATAGCTATGACGAAAATAAAAATTAATATTTTTGATACATAATAAAATAATTTATTCCATGTCATTAAAGTTTCAGAAATTTTGACAACAAAGCGAAGAGATACATGTAATCTATAAACATGGTTTCAAAGATAAGTTCCTTTAAAGTCTTCAGTAAAAATTTCTAGCTTAAAACGCTTTGATGAGCACTATCATTCAGACAGAGCCAGATGGCGCATTCATAAAATTAGGGAAATGTAAGAAACGCTGTTTATATAGAAAGGAGCAGAAAAAGTATCGCGAAATCCACAAAATAAGCTCAGTTTAAAAGACAATTTGAATAATAATAAAGTTTTATAAGAAATAATTGTGGTTCTTTAAATTTTTATAAATAGGGGACATGCGTTACAATCTCATTGTACCAGCATTAAAATACAGCAGAAGTCTGCACTGACCGGAATTTTTAGGCCCGGGTCTGGTCCGGCTCGAACGAAAACTATCTTGTCCCACGCCGGCCCGTTGTAAAAACTTAAATTTGTCCAGAACTCTTCCGGCTCGTTTATATTCTCGCAGTTGAAAACGCGGCCCGGCCCGTACACAAGTCAGTGAAAGTAAGCCCAGCCCATGCAAAATTCAATTAAATGAGGCCCGGCTCGGCTCAATTTTTACAAAAATATTCCGATTTTTTTTTAACGTGCAACTAAGATTCTTTTTAAGAATATTGCATGCATGTTTATGGGGAAATTTTACAGTATATTTTAGATTACATACATATTAGACAGATTACACTTTATATTTTAGATACAAAAATACATAATAGCAACACAAATGATTACTTAGACTTTTTAACTATAAAATAAAGATTCATTAATAAAATTATTGCAGCTTACGATAAAATAAAAAAGAGGATTAAAAACAAGCGGTATAGTAAAAATTGGAATTTTGAAAATATTTCCCTGTAATTTATAAAGGTATATTTACAATGATTCGGTTAACAGAAGTTCATTATCTCTATTACAATTTTTACAAAAGATATTGCCCGACACGTCCTCGGAACAGTTCCGGCCACTGCAGACCCCTAAAATACAGGTAGCTTTTTAACGTGTATCAACATTTTTCATTTACGAAACAAAAAAAGGGAAAAATATATTTCTTACATAATAGTGTAATTTATTCCGCATTTTTAAATTCAGAAAATTTTATAATAAAATGAGAGATTTTTTTTCTATAGACATGATTTCAATAAAGATGACTTTCTTTAAACTTGTGCACGAAATTTCTTATTTTAAAAGGTAAGTGACGAATAGCATCATTAAGATAGAGAAAGGTGAAATTATTTTGTAACCTTAGTAACAGATAAAGATTATTGTTGTGGAAAGGAAAGAAGGGATACCTCGAAATTTACAAAATACGCTCGACTTAAAGAAAGTTTTATTTATAAGAAAGTCTTATAACAAAATTTTGGTTTTCAAAAAATTTCTAAATCAAGAACACTTTGTATAAAAATACTAAATTAAAAACAAAATGAAACATATTTTTTTTTCCTATAGACATGGTTTCAATAAAGATAACTAACTTTCTTTAAACTTGTACACGAAATTTCTTATTTTAAGAAGATATATGATGAATAGCATCATTAAGATAGCGAAAGGTGAAATTCTTCTGTAACCTTAGTAAAAGATAAACATTCTTGTTGTGGAAAGGAAAGAAAGGACATCACGAAATCTATAAAATACGCTTAAATTAAAGAAAGCTTCATTTATAAGAAAGTCCTATAACAACAAAATTTTGGTTTTCAAAAATTTGTTAAATTTAAAAAACACTTTATATTAAAAAACTAAATTAAGGACACAATGAAACAGATTTTTTTTTTCTATAGACATAGTTTCAATGAAGATAACTTTCTTTAAACTTGTACACGAAATTTTTTATTTTAAAAAGGTATGTGATGAATAGCATCATTAAGATAGCGAAAGGTGAAATTCTTCTGTAACCTTAGTAAAAGATAAACATTCTTGTTGTAGAAAGGAAAGAAAGGGCATCACGAAATTTACAAAATACGCTTAAATTAAAGAGAGCTTTATTTATAAGAAAGTCTTAAGAAAATAATTTTGGTTTTCATTAATTTTCTAAATCGAGAATACTCTATGTATAAAAAAAAAAACTAGCTTTTTTAAAAAGTACTGTATCAATTCATATTGAAAAAATGAAAATAAACAGCAATATTTTGTTTTACCATGTGATATACCATTAAAGTTTCAGAAAGTCTATCAGCGAAAAAGAAAATGATTGAGTAAATATTTTTTGTACATAGAGTTCACATAAAATTGCAAGTTAAAAATTCTTTCTGAAAAATGTATGATAAATTTTATCACAAAGTAGCTGAAGATGATGCATCACTAAATGCATATAAGAAAATGCAATAAGTACAGAAAACACAATCAAGAGAATGAAGGTATAAAGAATTAATTCACAGTTACACCTCATCCATAGTAAGGACTGTCGAAAATAAACAGTGATATTTTTGATACGCAGTAAAGTAATTTACTATACATCATTAAAGTTTCATATATTTTGTCCACAAAGCAAAAGAGATAATTACTTTCTATACACACTGTTTCATTAATAACATCGCTTGATTTTACATGAAAACTTTTTATTTGAAAGTACGTGACAAACTATCATTAAGAAATTGTAAGATTTCATAACTCTAGTTTTAAGGGATATCAGGACTCTTAAAGCTTCAAAATTTTCAAAATTTGAATTTTTTTGGATGTTAAATTTCTATTTTTTTAAACATTCTGGTATGATTGTTTCCTTGAAATTCCCATTAGAACAGAAGTTATGGCTATTAGAATTATACCAACTCAATAGCTAAAGCGGCGTTCCGAAACTTTGAAATCCTTTTTCTCCAAATGAATTTTTTTGGGCATAACGCGAGAGGATATCTCAAAAGCTTCTGAATATTTTTTCATGAAATTTTCAAAACATATGTTTCATGTCAGTCTGTATAAACTGAACCTAAAATTTCATTTTTATTGTTCAAAAAAATATATTTTGTATGTGATTTTATACAGTTGAAATTTTCAAAATTTTGTATTAGCTAATACAACTTTGCATTAAAAATATAAACATGCTTTAGATACAAATTTATTTAGGTTCAGGGTAATTATTACAATCTGGAGTATAATTAGGCACAAAAAATGTCATTCTAGTTCCAAATTTATTTTGTAATCCTGTGCGTAAGCTGTTATACCAATTTTCTGTTCGAAAAATGTCTGACAGTTTGGAGTGTTCTATATATACTAATTCTGTATCTTGTAATTTTTTAAATACACGAAATGAAACAATATATTTATATCTTTTCATCCCAATAAAAATTGTGTTTTTAAATCATATGCATTTTAACAGATTAAAAGGCTGAAAATTGTCTTTTTTTTTCCAATTTTAAAGTCCTGAGGCCCCTTAAGGGAAAATAATCACACGGAGATGCGTGTCCAAAGATGTTAAATATAAAGAAATTCATAAAAATATGCAAAAAGTTAAGATAAAATTAATAGAAAATGCTTTTGGTGCGAGTTATGTTTTCCAAAATCCTTGTCATTGGATCTTGAAAAACGATAGGCTATTTTCAAAATTTCATTAGTATAATACATCTGTTTATATGCCCATGCGATAAAATTCAAGTTAGAATATGAAATACTGTATGTTTAATAAAATATACAAAGAAAGAAGATCGGATATGATCCACCAATTACAAAAATTTTGGAAACTAATCCATCCTCAAAAGTAGCTTGCTCTTTCCTCTTTTTTATTCGCCTCTACACAATTTTTTAGGACCATAATTCACGTACGAAATTTTTTAAACTAAGTCTTAATTAATCCTTCCTTATTTTATACATTTCAAAATTTTTAAACACAGTTACACTACTTTACATTTCCTTAGACATTATAGCTAAGTCACCTCGCTCTTGATAAAATTTGTCATGAGCTTTTTAAGACGACAGTTCACCTTCAACCTGTCAAAAATGCTAGAAAACTGGTTCTATTTCCATACCTTTTTACAAACTAACTAAATAAGTAAATTCAATGAAATTTTTTCGGTTGTTAAGTACAGCATTACTTGTTATAATTGACAAAACACATTGATGAAAAGTATTTAAATGAATTAAGAAAACTTAAGTAACATACTTTTTTTTTTCGTAAATACTATATACTGATTTCATGCTCATGATTTCTCAAAAACTGTTAAAGACAATCGGTTGAAATTTTCTGAGTTCATTAACATTATACTTCTGAATAAAATGAACTAAAAACTTACAATTAACTTAAATAATAAAAACTTTATTTTAAAAAAATACGCGATAAATTTTAAAGATTCTTTTTTAAATTTTTATTATTAATTATAAATATTACAAGTGAAGATATTTAAAAGATTTTAGTTTATTATGTTAAGCAAAGTATTATCTTTAAATTAAAATCTATTTAAAGTTAACAAATTAAAATGAACACGAGATATCATGCGCGCAGTGATATATGGTAATTACGAAAACAAAAATACAGTAGGTTACTTAAGTTTAACTAATTAATTTAAATATTTTTCACCAATCTTTTGTTTATTGCCACAAGTAATACTATACTTAACAATAAAAAAATCATTGAATTTGCTTCATTATTTAGTTTGTGAAAAGGTATGGATATTGAATCCGTTTTCTAGTATTTTTGTTGAAGGGAAACTGGGGAATTTGACTTACAACTAAAAGCAAACTGATCTTTAATAAAACTATGTCTATATAAAGTAATTCTTTAGCTTTGTTTTAAAAAAGTAATTCTGAATATTTTTTCATGAAATTTTCAAAACATATGTTTCATGTCAGTCTGTGCGAAATAAATTACTATTCTGTGCATGTAAAATCTTATTGTTTGACGAGTTTCTTCTTGAAAAGTTTCTGTCAAAAATTAACAAGATTTTCCATGCACAGTAAAGTAATTTACTTTGCGTTGTTAAAGTTTCAGATTTTTTGCTAACAAAGCAAAAGAAATAAATTACATTTTTATATACATTGTTCCATTAATGATCAGTTTGCTTATAGTTAGTTGCAAGTCAGAATCTTTTCTTTAAAAAGTGCGTGATCAGTTATATCATAGAGAAAGGTGATCGATCTATAATGTTTAAGAAAATGCAAAACAATGTAAGCTGTGCTTACGGTATCCTGAAATTTATAAAATACGGAAAGTTTAAAATTTAGTTTTCACAATTTTTTTTCATAGAAGAACTATGGTCCTCAAAAGTTTGTAAATATGAGTAAAAGGGTTGGTTGGTTGGTTGATTTTTGACGGCCGATTATCTACACTTGGGATATAGGCCCTAGGGGGAGTGCCCTTCGTGGGGGTCTTTCTAAGGGAACCTAACCCGTATTAACGCATAGAAATCCAAGGTTTCGAAGAAAACCACGAAAACTCCGAAACGGTTAGGCCGGCGGGCGCGATTGGATTCTAACCCAACACCTCCCGTCTACCAGCTTCGAGAGCAGAACCTCTCAGCCACTGGTGGGGCTATGAGTAAAAGGGAGAAACCAGAACAAGAAACTCTTAAGAATGAATTATAATTTCCAAACATTTTGTAATTTTCGAATACATTACTCTCTTCTTTATTTGAATATTTAGTTAAATATACATTATTTCCTTTTTTTAGCTTAAAGTTTATCTCATGTTTGTAAAAAATGTTCCACAGTTTTTGGTTAATTTATCAAAATTTTACAAAAGTTTCGGGATAGTTCCAATTTGTGTAGGAAGTAGGAATGAGAAGTTTATATAGTTTTTATTTTAATGTTTCTAGAACTTTCGAAAGCGTTTATTGTTCAGACACCGGTTTCATGTACGTATATATGTCGTTTAGAATAACTGCTAAATTGGCGTTATATAATGTAAATATGTAGCATTAATTGGTATAGATCAGATATGATACGCCGTGTCGTGAAAGTAAATTATTCTCCACCATTTTTCTCGTTCTCCGGAATTGGCATTGTAGATATACATATAAAAAGAACGCTTTATTTCAGACTTTTAAACACAATTATTGTAATAAACCCAAATCGAGTGAAAAATTAACCGGGGTCAGGAATCGAACTTGGGGCTACAGCGGACGGTGTTGCTGCTTTAACCACTAAGCTACCCTGGCCGGTATCCTAGCTTGGTAATTTCTCATTTTTTATCCATGTTAGGGAACGTCATCGACCAGAAATCAGACAGCACTGGATGACGGGACAACGATGAATAAATTTCTTATTCCATCGATCCACAATATATATATTTAAGGACATATACATTAACGTCTGAATTACGTCACATATAGATTTAGACGTTAATTTATGTGTGCTTAAACTTGTAGATATTTATCATAAAGTGAAATATCGGTTCAAAAACTGTTGTATTAATAGCTCTGATGAAACTCAAAACAAATATTACTACAGATTTGAAAAATCATATAATATAAATTTTAGTAACAAATGGATAAGCAGTAAAACATACCAAACAATGCATAGAAAAAGGAATTATAATAACTAGAAAACAGGAATTCTGTTTTTTTTTCAGAATTTAGTGTCGCCCCCGATGAAAAAAAAGAATACATATGTATATAAATATAGATAGTACAAAAAAAATTAGTTTTAAGACTTAAAACACACGCTTTTATTATATATAAAATGACGTCATCCACATCCGCTGAAGAATTCTTCATTTACGATCTAGTCTTAAACAACATCTCCAGTAAAGTACGCATATGACGTCACTATCGCTGAATAATACACAAATGCAAAAAAAAAGAGATGCCGTCATTAAAGAAATTGGACAAAAAAAATCGGCTATCTATTGATTCATATGCCTGCATTTGTTTGTAATATTAATATACATATTTAAAATTAAATTTGGCTTATAATAGCTCCATGCTTTATCAGAAATCATTCATTTATATTTTTTCAGCATAGCACGTATTTTAATTACAATTTTTTAAAGTTGTTATAGGAAATTGGTAACAAAAAGATAATTACTATTTTTCAACTATTTTTTCATTACTTTCTACAGAAATGGAGTATTTGAGTTGCCAAAATTAAACGAATGGCGCTAAAAATTACAAAAAAAAATTAATATTTTAAAAATAAATTGAGATGCAGTTTTCAAACAAATTGCGCTTAAAAGTACTTTTCCCAATACGACGGTATAAAAATTTAAATTGCGCGATGCTTAGAAGTTTTAAAAATTGCAATTCAGTATTTAACAGTACAATGATACATCTTCTTTGTTTTACGGCTAGCTTATACAACGGAACGTTATTTTTTGGAGACGACATTTTAATAGCTGGGAGAAAGAAATCGCGTACTGGGGGCTAAAAATCTAAAAAAGGCTAATTTTTCTTCATATTTTCATATTTTATAAATCCATTCCTAAAATTTTGTATATGAGTTCTTCACGTAACAGCCATCTGAGGAGTTAAAAATTTATTTCCCAAGCGTTTGAAATTTGGAAAAGTAATAATTTATATAAGTTATATTTCTTAAAATCCAACTTGATGAATTGGATAATGCCAATTAAAGTATCTGCATTGTATGAATAGAATGTATAAAATTTCATTGTTTTAAAAAAATAAAATGCAAACAATAAATAAAATATATTAGAAAGAATTTAAGGTGATACACTACTATGCAAAAGTCAGTCACGGTTCTCTAACATTCCACCCACCAAAGTGAAAAAAGGGAACACAAAAAAGAAAAAAAATCTGTAATATAAATCGCTATTCTAAAATAATTCAATAATAAATCTTATTTTTAAATAAATATACTGTTTTAGATAATAAAAATCCCTGATGCGTAAATTTCCTTTCCTTTTATTGGTGGTTTCATTCCAATATCCGATAGAGTAACATTCAGCTTTTCAGAAGCTGATTTGTATGTGAATATCCAGTATTAAAGATATCTAAGGAAAATTAAGCTCATTAAATAGATAAGATTACATTTACGCAGATAAGACAAAACCGGAGCTACTGTTTAAACCGGGATTTCCGTATATAATTCAGTCAACCAAATCTATAAAATATTTAAGGATTCAAAAGATAATTACAGATAAAATTTCTGAACCATAACGATGATCACTCTTTCTCTACCGGATTCCCATGTTTCATTCAGTAATTTTTTTTAATTACAATTAGTATGAAAGGTAATTAGCATCAGCGGACCTTTTTTAAATGATCATTATTTGTGGATTTTTTTTTTCAAAGTCAAATTACATGAAGGAGATGACATTAGCAAATCTGGCTTTTAATAATCTAAGATAATTCATAAAACAAGTCTAAAATTGTACATCAAAACGTGGAAAAATTCGTACTATAATTAGTTTTATAAATATTCAAATCTTGGCTCAATAGCTGTTGCCAGGGTTCTCGCTGACTATTCACCAGCGTTAGCAATTTGGCTAATCAGAAATAAATACTCGCCAAATGAAACAAGATGATAGTAAAATAAATTTGTCGTAAAACATTGAAAATTCGATCTTTAACCCCTTAATTTACGACCTCCCCTTTTTTTCAATATGTTTAAAATAAATTTTTTGTAACTGCTTATAGATCAGTTATTCATTTAAATTTAATTATCCGCGACGAAAACTAAAAAGAAAATAACTATATTCTAAATGTCTTGCGTGATCAAGAAAAAAATTCCGAACCCGATTTAACTCAATAAAATATTATGAAATAAAACTTCCAATCCCACTTAACTCAGAATTTTAAGATATTACATTCAGTGAATTCTGAAAAATTGAAATTATGTCTGAAAAACTGTTTTTCTAGAATTCTAGAATTTCTTTTTCCAGACATACTGATTAGCTGACAATAGAGAATCACCTTATTAGAATGGCACATGGTGATTTGAAACCGTCCGCATAACGCCTAATGTGGATTTGACTAATGCTAAATCGAACTGGTGTTTGGTTACTGTCGCTAAAATAATGTAAATGGTCCGGTACGATTGAACATGATAAGCGACATTAATATTCCAATAATTCAAATACGAGTGTCGCCTGTACAGCCATACACAGAAAAAAGATGAGCAAAAACGGAGCACTCACAATTTGGCGATTCTAATCGTCCGTTTACTCGCCAAATGAAATATTTTGTCGCGATTTGGCGCAATGGTGAGCGGCAGCGAGAACCCTGACTGTTGCACTCTTGTGCGAAAATGCATAAATACAATTTTTTTTACGATTACATAATATTAAATTCAGTCATATGGCAATAACAGGACTCCATCTTAAATAGGACGTCATCACCACGGCAACCTAGAATCATTACCTATCATAGGATATCACTGAATTAATTACGTATGATAGAATTTAATACAATAAAGAAAACTTTTATTAATATATTTTTAGGTTTTGATTTGATTTTCATAAAATTTGAAATCACTCGACAAAATTCTGCAATTACACACATTAAATTTCAAACCATTTTGTTGGGTAGTTTTTGCGCTGTTATATGCGGCAGACGGAGAGACAGGCGGACCAAATGACGACTATAGGTGTTACATATTTATATAATTACGAATGCACCTAAAAATATTGGGATACTCAATGTTCAACATGTTTTATCACAACTTAAATTAAAAAAAGCATTTTTTTCCTGTTTGTGTTTTAAATTATATTACTTTACAAAATGTTACGTTAAGCTTTATTGAGAGATTTTGTATTGTATTTTGAATGGAGCTGATATTCCCTTTGTGTTAAAAAAATATCAAAACTTAATACTTCAACCTGCTTGAAACTTAATATTTAAAATGTGGCATCGCTACATAAAACAGTTATTTCTTAAAAATACAGAGGTGTAAAAATTATTAGAATAATTGTGAAATTTGCATTAAAATCTTGTTATATTAAAGAAATAATACATTATTTAAAAAATATTGATACATTTAATATTTAGTGTGCATCCGCTTGTTTTTTATTGAAGATTCGATACGTCTTGGCATACTTTGTATGAGTTTTTGGCAATTATTTTGTATTTCGTTGTCATGGTGCCAAATTTGGATGAGTCTTTCGGACCATTCTTGTTTGTGATGTTGCATTTCTTTAATTTTTTCTTTACAATGGCCCAAAGATTCTGTATGGGGTTCATATCTGGACTGTTTCCAGGCAATGGAAATGTTTTCTTAAATTAAAAATTAAAGAAATGCAACATCACAAACAAGAAAGGTCTGATAGAAAGACCCATTCAAATTTGGCATCATGACAACGAAAAAGAAATAAATTGCCAAAAACAAAAGCTCCAACAAAGTATGCCAAGACGTATCGAATCTTTAATAAAAAACAAGGGAATGCACACTAAATATTAAATATATCAATATTTTTTAAATAATGTATTATTTCTTTAATATAACAAGATTTTAATGCAAATTTCACAATTATTCTAAGAATTTTCACACCTATGTAGGTCTGTAAGCATAAGTAGTAATGTGATGTGTTTGTATGCATTATAAATATTTTACAACTGTACTCCAAAAAAACTTTATGTAACGTTACTCCATAAAATTGGTGGCCGCCTTGCTGCCTCCATTTTATTGAGTAATTTAACCGATATAACTAGTGTTGTGTTACACTGATGTGTAATATTACACCATCCTATAAGTTAAGGAATCTCAAGACTCTTAAAAGCTTCAAAATTTTCGGAATTTTAATTTCATTTAGATAATAAACTCCTATCTCTTCTGAATACTTTGATATAATTGTTTCCTTGACATTCCTATTAGAACAGAAGTTATAATAATTATTATAACTTTTATATAACTTTTAGAATGATATCCGCTTAATAGCTGCAGCGACGTTTCCGAAACTTTGAAATCATTTTTCTCCAAACGACGTTTTTGGGCATAACGCGCTCGATATCTCAAAAACTTTTGAATATTTTTCCATGAAATTTTCGAAACATGTGTTTCATGTTAGTTTGTATAAACTGAACCTAAATTTCCCTTTTTATTGTTCAAAAATATACTTTTATAGGTGATTATACTGTTGAAATTTTCTAAATTTTGCATTAGCTAAATACAACTTTGTAAAAAAAAATATAAAAATGCTTTAAATATAATTTTTTTAGGTTCAGGGTAATTGTTACAATCTGAAGTATAAGTACGCACCAAAATTAACTTTCTGGTTGCAATATTTATTTCGCAATCGTGCGCATAAGCTGTTATATCAATTTTCTGCTCGTCAAATATCTGACAGTTTGGAGTCCCCTTTAAATGCTAATTCTACATCTTGCAATATTTTAAATACATAAAATGAAAGAACATACTTTTATCTTTCATCCCCAATAAAAACTTTAAAATCATATACATTTTAAGATATTAAATGTTGAAAATGGTCTTTTTTTTTCTTTCTTTTCAATTTTAAGAGTCTTGAAACTCCTTAAATTACTCCTTAAAATTGGAGGCAGCTTTTTTTAGCCACCAATTTTACGAAGCAACGTTCCATAAGTTTTTTTTACAGTGGAATTTACTAGACTACTAATCATCAAAGTCTTGTAGTTTTTCGTTCTTTTACAAGTAGAATATTCGGCCTACATTTAGTAATATTTTCTAAAAAAATCCAAGTTATTAAATGCATTTCATTCTTAGAAATACTTTCAAAATATTAAGATTGGATTTGTGGGCCATAAAATATATATTCTTAATTTGAAAAACTGAATTTTGATTTTAGGTATATTTCGCAATTATTAAAAAAATACACAATTACAAAAATACATACAATTTAATTAAACAGTTAAAATACACATAAAAATCATCGAACTTATAAGTTCCTCTTCAGTGATGTAAATAAACACAAAATAGTTTTTCAGATACAACTCAATATGTCTAATACCAGTCATAAATGATCTTACGCCTCCATTAAAGCGAAACTTTTGTGCAAAATTGATTAAGTTAACTGTATCCATTAGCAATTTTGAAAAATGACACTAACTTGGATAATTAGAGCAAAAGTGTCAGATCTTTAACGAATGTTATTTCTTTTTACATACTTTTAGAAGTAATTTTTAACTGAAATAGCATGGGGAGTAATTATTTTACACGGACTATTTGCATAAGAAATTTACCTGACAAAAGAAAGATTATAATGTGTTTTTAAATTAAAGTAAATTAGAATTCAATAATTTGTTCTTTTATATACAGAGAAATTTTATACTGCTTATTATCGTGTAGTGAAGAATATATATATTTTTTTTAATGAAACTATTTTTCTTATAGATGCCTATATATATGTGAAATACATTCTCGTAGTTATTTAATTTAATTAGTAAAATATTTTGTTCTCACTTCAATAAACTGAGCGGTTTGTGGGTAAACACAATAAATTATTCAAATAGCTTTGGAACAAAGCTTGTAAGAAAGATCTATCTAAGGAAAAGAATACAAATTTACGTTATTGTAGAAAAAAAATGTTTATGTTATTAAAGAAAATGTAACACTTTTTACTCGGATACGCAAATTCTTTTCACATTGATGGAAAATTAATGGACTAATTACTTTGTTTGTAGTGATATTCGCTTCACTAAACCAATTACAAACTTTTTTTTGTATCAAATCTGAATATAATTTTCAGTGTTACATGCAGAGTTAAATAGTTCAAGTATAAAATAAAAGCAAGGAATTGAAAATGTAACACTGCAGAGTCAGTTACTTAAATTTATCAGTCTTCTCATATTAATGGAAAATGAACACGCTAACAACTTGCTTAAGTAAAGTGAATTTTAGTAAAAATAAATTATAACGAACTTATCTTTTAAGAAAATCTGAATATTTTTTAAAAATGCAACACATGAGTTTAGGTAGAATAAATAAATTTAACTTAAAATGTGACAATGAAGGCTCGGATATGCAAATTAACCTATCTTCTCATATTGATGGTAAATGAACACGCTAAAAACTTGGTTGAGTGAAGTGAATTTTACTAAACATAAATTATTACGAACTTATTTTTTTAAGCAAATCTGAATATTTTTAAAAACGTAACACATAAGTTTAGGCAGAGTAAATAAATAAATGAACTGAAGTGAAAATGTAACAATGGAGACTCGAATGCGCAGATTAACCAATCTTCTCATAGTCATGGAAAATAAACACGGTAACAATTTGTTTAACTGAAACGAATTTTACGTCACACAAATTAAACTTTTAATCAAATCTGAATATTTAAAAAATGTAGCACAAAAGTTTTGGCAGATTTATAATTAGCTTGTGTCTAAAATAAATGCATTAATTGAATATCACTTTCGATTAACACACATGGTTGCCAGGTTGCCTGATCCGTAATGAAGATCTCTATCATATATTTCAATTGAAATGAAATTTCATTATTAATTAGTGTCAGGAGCATGATAATTTCTTTGATAAATAAAACGAATTTGCAGAGAACAATCTTTACATATTTGTATATTTAATTTGAGTGAATAAACTAATGACGCACATTTATTTAACCAGGTATATAAAACTTTATTAATCCATTAAAGCGCAAGCTTTTATAAAAGAACAACTTAACTATATCAATTAATCATTCAGAATAAATGGCTATATCTGACATACATTACACTGCTAGAATGCTTGATCCATAACTAAAGTCTCCCATATGTATTTCAATTGAAATGAAATTTCAACTTCACTTAATGTGCGGAGCATTATAATATTTTTAAATAAAAATAATTTATACAAAAATAATCTTAAGATATCTCTCTATTCAATTTGAATCGCAAAAAGTAATGACGCTCATTTATTTAGGCAAATATTGAAAACTTTACAAATCTATTAAATAATCGATTCCCGGCCTGGACATTTTTTCGCTCAATTGGAAATATTCAATTCGTATGAAAACTTTACCAATCAGTTTGATTGTGTTAAAATAATAGCAAATCTATAAAAGCTTAAGCTTTATTATAAGTATAATTTAAGTACAAGGTGGTCATAAAAAAAAAAAAATCTTCCCCGATATATGTACCCCTAGCGACCTAACCGTTCAACCAATCGAAAGGAAATTTCAGGTTTAGTTATTTGAAGGTATGCGCTCGAGATCGTGATGATTTAAAACAATAGAGCTCTCACAGTTACGGTTACAGTGAAAAAATTTCGAAAATTTCGAATGGCAACACCTTTTTTTTTTCCCTGCGCAAATTCATCTGCGTATTGAAAAAACAAAAATGGCGTTGGAACGATACAGGTATGACTAAAATTGCTGGTGTAATACTGTTGCACTCTATCCTAATCAATTCTTATGTAACGTAATATTCAGCACACTAAAACAAATGCTTACATTTTTATTTTCACTATGTGTACACAAACACAAACACAACCAATGTCTCCACCGAGTTCGTTGGCCAGCTTCATCCGACGTTTTGTTTCAAAATGGCGGCCATTTAAAATTTTTAAAAAATTTTAAAACTTGAAATGTGGTACCAAAAAATTAAAAATGGAAAAATATTTTTTACTTATGTATTTGACCTTTATACAAAGATTCCGGAGCAGTTTTTGTTTCGTCTATATCTTAAAAAATGGCTGAGTTATAGCATTTTGAATTTCTAGCGTGGCTGACATTTTGAAACGTCCTGAATTTTGTCACGCGATAAAAGGCGTATTTATGAACCGATTTGGATGTAATTCAGTGTGTACATAGTACATACCAATCTCTCGACCGAGTTCGTTGGCCAGCTTCATCCGCCGTTTTGTTTCAAAATGGCGGCCATTTAAAATTTAAAAAAAAAATTTAAACTTGAAATGTGGTACCAAAAAATTAAAAATGGAAAAATATTTTTTTCTTATGTATTTGACCTTTATACAAAGATTTCGGAGCATTTTTTGTTTCGTCTATATCTTAAAAAATGGCTGAGTTATAGCATTTTGAATTTCTAGCGTGGCTGACATTTTGAAACGTCCTGAATTTTGTCACGCGATAAAAGGCGTATTTATGAACCGATTTGGATGTAACTTCGTTTATACATAGTACATACCAATGTCTCGACCGGGTTTGTTGGTCAGCTTCATCCGCCATCTTGTTTAAAAATGGTGGCCATTTAAATTTTTAAGAAAAATTTAAATTTGAAATGTGGTACCAAAAAATTAAAAATTGAAAAAGTATTTTCTTCTTATGTGTTTGACCTTGATAAAAAGATTCGGGAGCAGTTTTTGTTTCGTCTATATCTTAAGAAATGGCTGAGTTATAGCATTTTGATTTTCTAGCGTGGCTGACATTTTGAAACGTGCTGATTTTTCTCACGTAATAACTGGCGTATTTATGAACCGACTTGGATGTACCTTGGTGTGTACATAGTACATACAAATATCTCGACCGAGTTCGTTGGCCGGCTTCATCCGCCATCTTGTTTCAAAATAGCGGCCATTTAAAAAAATTAAAAAATAAAAAAATTTAAATGAGATACCAAAAAATTGGAAAGTGCAAAAGATTTTTTTTGTATGTGTTTGACCTTAATAGAAAGATTCCGGAACAGTTTTTCTTTCGTCTATATCTAAAAAAATGGCTGAGTAATATCATTTTGAATTTCTCTTGTGGCTGACATTTTAAAACGACCTGATTTTTGTCACGCGATAACAGGCGTAATTATGAACCTATTTGGATGTAACTTGGTCTGTACATAGTACATACCAATGTCTCGACCGAGTTCGTTGGCCAGCTTCATTCGCCATCTTGTTTCAAAAGTGTTGCCATTTAAAAAAAATTAAATTTAAAATTCAAAATGAGGTATTAAACAATTGGAAAATGAAAAAGATTTTTTTATGTGTTTGGCCATGATACAAAGATTCCGGAGTAGTTTTTGTTTCTGAAAATTTGTTCTTTTGTTTATATCTTAAAAAATGGTTGATTTATAGCACTTTGAATTTCTAGCATGGCTAACATTTTGAAACGATCTTGTATTTGTCACGCGATAAGACACGTGTTCGCCTATTTCGATGTAAGAAGGCATGTGGATAGTATACATCAACACCTCGACCAAGTTCGCTGGCAGATTCATCAGCCATCTTGTTTCAAAATGGAGACCATTAAATTAAAAAAATATATATATATTTAAAGTGAGGTGCAAAAAAATTAGAAATTGAAAAAGGTTTCTTTCTTAAGTATTTGACCTTGATATAAGGATTCAGGAGCATTTTTTGTTTGTCTTTACCTTAAAAAATGGCTCAGATATAGCAGTTTCAATTTCTATTGTGGGTGACATTTTGAAAAATCTGATTTTTTGCATGCGACAGCACTCCTATATATTAACCGATTCCGATGTGAGTGAGCATGTGCACAACAATTACTAAGGTCTCGACCAAGTTCACTGCTTAGCCTCATCCACCATGTTGTCTTAAAATGGCAGGCACTTTAAGAAATCGCCGAATTTGGCAGCCAAATATAAGTTACTTTAAATAAAAGCAGCTTGGATAAAGCTGACTAATTTCGCGAAATTCTCATTCATTATATTGATAAAAATTAGTATTGAATCTCCTATATTCGGTTTCCACTAAATTGAGCTTCGTGTGTTTGAATGATATAATTTGGCTTTTTTAAAATAAGGATTATGAAAGCTACCTCTTCCTCCCGGCACTGGCCGGAAGGACTTTTTTTGTCCAGGCCACTTAAAATGTAAGTTTTGTGGTAAAAAAAAAAGTAGTAAAACTTAAAATAAAAACAAAAACGCTCACGTTCCGTGATAATGTTTAATTCTTGTTAATTTAAATATAAAATTTGACCGCTCTTCTTTTTTTGACAATGAAAAGAAAGAAACCATTAACCGACTCTCTGTGAACAAACGCAGTTACTGGAGGGTTAATTACATTAATAATAAAATATTTAATTTAAACCTATATTATGAATAATGTACATTTTATTTTATTTATGTCATAAATCTACATATACTATAAGATAATCTACATATAGTTTAAGAATAATATAAGACGCAAAATCCCGAATTTAATTCACTGCTATTCATTATTCTAAATTAGTTATATTTAATGTTTACACAGCTTTATGTAATAATTAATTCTCAATTATAAACGTTGGCTAATTCTGATATAATGTATGTTATTTTGTTATAATTACTTACAGAAGAATTTATGGAATGCAATTAGTATTAGCTACCGACTTAAGATAGTTTTCAGTAAACACAGAAAAAATATACGTAGCTAATACAAATTAAAACAATCAGTTGTCTTTGTTAGCATTACTTGCGTTCTCTAAAGAAAAATTATTGCACTATTTGTAAGAGGTAAAAGCATGAATATTGCCTGCTGTAATTTAAATTGAATGTTTTGTAGCTTTTTCTACTTTAAGAATGTTTAGTTATAAATAAATCTGCTCAAGTCAAAATGAGAAATTAAAAAAAAAAATTATATATACAGATATATATCAATTTTTAATGTGCAGCTACATTTAATTTTAGGAATATAGTTAAATTTAGGTAATAGGAACACCCCTAAAACGTAAGCGTGGTCAAAACAACCATTTTGAACGTTAAAAATGGTTCATCATTTTAACACTATTTCTACTATGATTTTGTCTATACCTATTTCTACCAAAAGGTGTGTTTTGACATCTTTGCGTTTGAATGCATTTAATTGCCAAAACTGCTGGTATTTCAATTTACAAAGTTAAATACAGATAATTTGAGCAATATATTTATTAATAAACTGATGCGTATTTATTATTATTTAATCAGGTTATAAATTCTAGATTATTTCAACAATCTACAAAATATAAATAAACATAAATGTAATCAAACATGATTTACATCAACAGGAAAAATAATAAAAATATTTTTTTAAATTTGTTATTAGAAAATCAAACATTTTAATATTATTAACTCAACAAACTTTCAATCTTTGTAATAACAACAACAGTAATCATAAAAAAAATGCAGTTTAACAAATTACAACGACCATTTGGAAAATGATTTTTTTCGTACGCCATTACGTACGCCATGAATTAAACATTAATAGTGTTATTACACGTAAAAATTGCAAGCGACAGAAATCGCCTGCGACTTGTACGCATTATCCACCTGAAACTTACGTATTATCTAAGCATTTCATTGACTGTTCGGGAAAAGGCTTTTCCATCGTCAGATGCCAATTTTAAATGAAATTTCATTCTTAAACTTCTAAACATCCCACAATATTACTTTTTATATCGACGTATAGAGAAACAAAATGTACTTTTAAATGCAATTTATTTGAAAGCTGTATCTCAATTTGTTTCTGAGTTATTATTTTTTTTTGTAGTTTTTATTACTTTTATGTCATAGTGGCAACACTCTGTTGTCATCTCTGTTGAAAGTAAAGGGAAATACAGATTACTGTATAGACCAATCAGAAAACTAATAAAATGATGATTAAACCAATAAAAACCTTCAGATATGCTTTTGATTTCCTACCCTGACGAGGACAATAACCATTTTTCCAAATGGTTAATAAAAACAGCAGTATAATAAAATTCCTTCCTTGTTCAATACCACAGTTTTTATCCGAATGAACAACAAAAAAATTAATACGTATGGAACTCCCTACCAGAATTGGAGAACAAAACGCGTTATCATTTATTTTAGAAATAGTCACTGCAATGATCTACACTAAAATGCAACATGGTTGAAAAAAGCGCATATCAAAGTCATGCAGCAACTTCTGTAAGTTTCTGTTACAACTGAAATCGGGATTCTCTAATCTGATTATAACGGATATGATGCTGTAAAATTGTGTTGATATTTATATGTAAAATTATTTGAAATCAGAAATTATGAAATCCTTACGGTGTCAAAAGACACCTCATAGTAGAAATAGGTATACCATATGCATATTTTTAGACCCAGGATGAGCTGGTGGGAAATGATACCCCTGAAGTAATTTTACAACTATTGTATAAAACGTCAAAAAATTAATTGTAAGGAAATGATTAAACTTAGAGAATAATTTTAAGTTAAAATCCGAAAGGTGTCTTCTCACACCTCTTGGTAGAAATAGCGTTAACCGATAACTTTTTTACGAGCTCCAAAAGAAGGATAATACGTAGTATGAAATTAAGTATCATGCTTGAAAAATATTTTGAAAATCATAAAATATCAGTAAACTGAAATACAATGCAAATTAAGCTAATAATTGCTAAAAGTGATAAGAAATACACTTGAAAGGCAAATAAATATCTTTATTCAGATCGACATATGTTTTAACGCTCAGACGGCGACATTCTCAAGATCTTTGTTGATACAACTGTCTTCGCAAAAAAAAATTAAAAACAAGAATTTGGTAAATAAAATTACGAGACCACATGCATAATAACAAACAAGTGCTTAACATAAAATAAAATAACAATGGATATTTGTGAATGTGAATTAATTTCCACTATAATTTCTTATTATGCAGAGTATCTTTTTCCAAATTTTAGGTAACTCAATGGAGGCTAAATCATTGCAAATAATATTCTCACTGCGTTATAAGATCTCTATCGATTCTCGGATAATAGATGGTAAATAAAATCTTGATGGATAAGACATTCTACTATTTTTTAAATTAATCTGTAAAGGTTCTTTGCTACATAATCTGATATGATCTGAACATTTACGGGATTTTTTGCTACATAATCTGAAGGCAATTAGCATTTTTAAAAAATTGGCGAAAATATTTGTATGAACAAAATATCTTGAAAATGTCGCCGTCTGAGCGATGGAACATATGTCAATCTGTATAAAGATATTTATATGCCTTTTATGTGCATTTTTATATCCCTTTTTAACAATTATTAGGTTAATTTGGATGATCTTAAGTGATTTTCACACATAATTTTATGAAATACAGTGTTCAAACAAACTGCATTTCAAAATATTCTTTTTTTTTCGACGCTTTAAAAATTCAAATTGTGTGATGTTTAGAAGTTTAAAAAAAATTATTGACCAAAGCGAAATTTATTGGTCAAGTGTTGCCACCATCAATATAACGTCATCGTTACTCAAGGGAATGTTTTTTGTTTCATAACATACGTAGAACTTGACTCAAACATTTTGTTGCGCACCTGGGGTGTGTTATGTCACACCGGTGTAGAAACACTCCTTTAAATAACTGACACTCACCAAGTAAGACGGAATTTTCTATGATAACAGAATGATATAAAGTTAATTTAATCACTGAGAGCACTTTACTGTAGTAATTGACTGGTTTGGTCATATGTTTTTAAGCCTTTCATTTTCTTAACTGATTTTACAAATAACGCATAATACCAGAATTTTTATAAACCCGCAGTCTTTCATATTCACGGGGTTCAACTGTATTTTATAGCTATGTTTAAGCATCCCTCGGCCACTATTTTCAATTTTTTTCTCTTTCTTCTGTATTCAAGTAAATTAACATATAGAATGAAGTAAATAAAGGGTTACAGGGCACTTTATCACTCAATTTTCAAAAGCAACTGAAAACCTTAGTACTAAATGACAATAATAATAAAAAAAACATTTTAATATAACCTGTATGTTTATATTGCTACAACGATTTATATTACCACATGATTAAAACATTACTGTATGATTTTATTGCTACAATGATTTATATTACTGCGAATTAACCTTGCCCCTTTCATCTTGTATCATTAACTCTTAACTGGAAACAGCAGTTTGTGAGACTGCTGCATTAACACATCTATCCTGTACTTACAAAATGTTTGACATTTTCAATAATTATGTTTCTATCGTCACATTAAAATTTGGTTTCGTTAGTTGTTAGTATATCAGAATTGAAGAATAAATATTTATATTCAGTTATTCAGAGGTTTTTTTTTTTTTTTTGTGATATGTGTTCACTGATTATTTCACATTTCCGATTAAGTGTTAAAATAAAACCCAATATTTGCTACTGCTTTATTTACTTAAGTTTCACACCCCTGTTCATTTTAAACTCTAAATCTGTTATATTTAGTGTTAATAGTTTTATTTAACAGCTAAACCTAAATTATTCATAAGCTAAAGATTACGTCTTGTTATTATTTACAGTAGAATTCACGAAAGGCAATTAGCATTTGTTAAACAATTTAAGACTTACTGGTAAACAAGGGTTTTCTTAAATACACAAATTTAAAAACACGCTGTTTCACTTTGTTTCTGTTGTCTAGTAGCGTCACTGTTGAATTAAGTATATTGAAATAGGATTTAAAAATAAAACCCATAAATACTGCATACTCTTATTTATTTTATTTTTTTATTTAATATGAATTTCCGTTGCTGTTTTTCTTGTAATACTTCTTGTGTATAGAATGTATTTTACTAGAAAGTATCACAACTGCCAACTTTTATGCTTTTCTAATACTGCTAAAGTGTAATAGAATTTTTGGTATTTTTAATGGCAGGTTTTGGCAATTAAATAAAACAAAATTCACTATTGAATTAAGTATATTGAAATAGGATTTAAAAATGAAACCCATAAATACTGCACACTATTATTATTATTATTTAATATTTAATATGAATTTCCGTTGCTGTTAGGTAGCTTTCTTTACAAAAAAGCTACCTATTGCAGCCGTTCGGAGGAAAGCGATTTCAAAAAATTTTGGTATATTTTCATCGATCATGACCCCCAGACCCCGAAACCACCCTCCGTTCAAAATTGATATATATATATATATATATATATATATATATATATATCTGACCTATGTCACACTGTAACTACCGTAATTATGAACCGATTTCGATGTAATTCGGTGTGTACATAGTACATACCAATGTCTCGACCGAGTTCGTTGGCCAGCTTCATCCGCCGTTTAGTTTCAAAATGGCGGCCATTTAAAATTTTTAAAAAATTTTAAAACTTGAAATGTGGTACCAAAAAATTAAAAATGGAAAAATATTTTTTTCTTATGTATTTGACCTTTATACAAAGATTCCGGAGCAGTTTTTGTTTCGTCTATATCTTAAAAAATGGCTGAGTTATAGCATTTTGAATTTCTAGCGTGGCTGACATTTTGAAACATCCTGAATTTTGTCACGCGATAAAAGGCGTATTTATGAACCGATTTGGATGTAATTCGATGTGTACATAGTACATACCAATCTCTCGACCGAGTTCGTTGGCCAGCTTCATCCGCCATTTTGTTTCAAAATGGCGGCCATTTAAATTTTTTTTAAAAATTTAAAATTTGAAATGTGGTACCAAAAAATTGAAAATGGAAAAATATTTTTTTCTTATGTATTTGACCTTTATACAAAGATTTCGGAGCAGTTTTTGTTTCGTCTATATCTTAAAAAATGGCTGAGTTATAGCATTTTGAATTTCTAGCGTGGCTGACATTTTGAAACGTCCTGAATTTTGTCACGCAATAAAAGGCGTATTTATGAACCGATTTGGATGTAACTTCGTCTATACATAGTACATATCAATGTCTCGACCGGGTTCGTTGGCCAGCTTCACCCGCCATCTTGTTTAAAAATGGCGGCCATTTAAATTTTTAAGAAAAATTTTTATTTGAAATGTGGTACCAAAAATTGAAAATTGAAAAAATATTTTCTTCTTATGTGTTTGACCTTGATAAAAAGATTCGGGAGCAGTTTTTCTTTCGTCTATATCTTAAGAAATGGCTGAGTTATAGCATTTTGAATTTCTAGCGTGGCTGACATTTTGAAACGTCCTGATTTTTCTCACGTAATAACAGGCGTATTTATGAACCGACTTGGATGTACCTTGGTGTGTACATAGTACATACAAATATCTCGACCGAGTTCGTTGCCCAGCTTCATCCGCCATCTTGTTTCAAAATGGCGGCCATTTAAAAAAATAAAAAAATAAAAAAATTTACATGAGATACCAAAAAATTGGAAAATGAAAAAGATTTTTTCTGTATGTGTTTGACCTTAATACAAAGATTCCGGAACAGTTTTTCTTTCGTCTATATCTAAAAAAAAAAAGGCTGAGTAATAGCATTTTGAATTTCTCTTGTGGCTGACATTTTAAAACGACCTGATTTTTGTCACGCGATAACAGGCGTATTTATGAACCTATTTGGATGTAACTTGGTCTGTACATAGTACATACCAATGTCTCGACCGAGTTCGTTGGCCAGCTTCATTCGCCATCTTGTTTCAAAAGGGTTGCCATTTAAAAAAAATTGAATTTAAAATTCAAAATGAGGTATTAAAAAATTGGAAAATGAAAAAGATTTTTTTTATGTGTTTGGCCTTGATACAAAGATTCCGGAGCAGTTTTTGTTTCTGAAAATTTGTTCTTTTGTCGATATCTTAAAAAATGGTTGATTTATAGCACTTTGAATTTCTAGCATGGCTAACATTTTGAAACGATCTTGTATTTGTCGCGCGATAACACACGTATGCGCCTATTTCGATGTAAGAATTCATGTGGATAGTATACATCAACACCTCGACCAAGTTTGCTGGCCAGATTCATCAGCCATCTTGTTTCAAAATGGCGGCCATTAAATTAAAAAATATATATATATTTAAAGTGAGGTGCAAAAAAATTAGAAATTGAAAAAGGTTTCTTTCTTAAGTATTTGATCTTGATATAAGGATTCAGGAGCATTTTTTGTTTGTCTTTACCTTAAAAAATGGCTCAGATATAGCAGTTTCAATTTCTATTGTGGGTGACATTTTGAAAAATCTGATTTTTTGCATGCGACAGCACTCCTATATATTAACCGATTCCGATGTGAGTGAGCATGTGCACAGCAATTACTAAGGTCTCGACCAAGTTCACTGCTTAGCCTCATCCACCATGTTGTCTTAAAATGACAGGCACTTTAAGAAATTGCCGTATTTGTCAGCCAAATATAAGTTACTTTAAAGAAAAGCAGCTTGGATAAAGCTGACTAATTTCGCGAAATTCTTATTCATTATATTGATAAAAATTAGTATTGAATCTCCTATATTCGGTTTCCACTAAATTGAGCTTCGTGTGTTTGCATGATATAAGTTGGCTTTTTTAAAATAAGGATTATGAAAGCTACCTCTTCCTCCCGGCACTGGCCGGAAGGACTTTTTTTCTTGTAGTACATCTTGGGTATATCATGTATTTTACTAATGTATCATAACTACCAACTTTTATGCTTTTCTAACTCTACTAATGTTTAATAGAATTTTTGGCATTTTGAATGGCAGGTTTTGGCAATTAAATAAAACAAAATCCACTGTTGCATTAAGTATATTTAAATAAGATTTAAAAAGGAAACCCATAAATGCTGCACACTCTTATTATTTTTTTAATATACTAATATAATATATTAATACTACTAATGTTTAATAGAATTTTTAGCATTTTTAATGGCTTGGTGATGCGAAGACCTTTTGCCGAGGAGCCCGGGACCTGTCCCATATCTCTGTATACTGAACGCATAAGGTTGATGACAAGGTGCGCTTCTTTAGGCAGCAGTGAAAAATAAAAGGAGGGGGGAGGGGCGGCTAAAATTTAGGTTCTTGAGTTCAACAAACAAAAAAAGAAAAAAAAGTAAAAATCAAATAAGAAATTGTCTCTAAGACTGGCAGTAAGTTTTGGCCCTTAAATAAAACAAAGTGTACTGTTAAATTTTAGTGGTAATATAAAAGTGTAAAAGTTAGCAGATATGATGCAACTCTTTTAACTACCACTTGTGTTTTTTTATGTTTTAGTTTTTATTTAAATATGTCTTTACTAAAATTATTATATAAGCTAAATTTCGACAACCATTTACGTGACTTTATGAAGTAAACACGCAATCTACCACAATTAGGAAGTGACCTCTGGCGTTTCAACACTTTAATTACGCCGACACGTTATAAGGGTAACTTCTAATTGTCTTGACACGTTTTAACACTAGAACGTCCAGATGATGTCAATTCGACACCGATCAAACGACAAAATGTCGATTCGAACTAGAATTTTTTTCGTAAAATTAATTAAATTGTAACTAGAGAAAACTCGGTTGAATAAATAAGTGAAATTGTTTAAAATAAAAATTCTGGTGTTAAAATGTTTTTATTAAGATTGGGTAAAATTTCCTGACGTTCTAGTGTTAATCTCCTCTTTAAATGTTTTGCACAAAATTTAAACACCTTGTAAACAAAGCAGTTCAATCATAATTTTTATTAAATTCCCATAAATCATTTCCTACCTCCATAATGTTTGAATATTATTTTTATTTCTATCATCAATACTCAGTTACGTGAAGAAGGGATAAAATCGAGAATTTTTTTTAACATCACGTCTAGTAATGTTCGAAATCTCTTGCATTAAAATAGATTTCTTTAATAATTAAACACGTAGCTACTCATTAATTTATGCTAACTACTTGTTAGAATTGCTTATAGAATTGTCCATGGAATATAATTAGCATTAGCTAAAGACCTTAAAAGAGTTCTTTGTAAGCTTATATAAATCTGCTTGCTTACTTAACTCCTTGATTTTATTTATAGGTAGCTCAATTATTCTTAGAATAAATGTATTTAAACTGCATTAAAGAGATATATAGGCACGTAAATAAAGCATGCTCTAACATTTTTTAAATATTCCAAAACTTATAATATTTTACTTTTAGGAATATTTTAATTATAAATAAATCAAATTATTTCAAATTTGCACGTTTCCTTGCTATTAGATGACGAATTGAAATGCTTTTTATTTTTAATATTTTGCATATAAAAGCGCATATATGTAAAAGCTGCTCTATATTAAATAATAGTGCAATATGCATGTAATCCTCTTTCCGCTTCGAAGCCAAAAAAAAAAAATAAATAAATAAATAAAAAAATAAATAAATAAATAAATAAAAGATAGTAATAATTATCCTTATCTGAAGATATTGTCAGTAAGGTTTCCATTCTATAAAATCCATATAAAAAAAAATCTCCAATTAATTAGTAAATGCGAAAATACATTATTTTTTATTGGTTTAGAAGATTTTACTAAATAAAGGGATGTTATCTCCGTATATATTTGTTTCTTACATAGACTGGAAAACTTGTATTATGATGATATTATGTCGCAATAGAATATTTTTATCGACTAAGATATTATCTAAAGATACTTTATACCATAAATAAGTATTATATGTCTGTTTTTGATCATCCAGTATCGTTCTGAATATATTCTGAAATATATATATATATGCATATCGCTCACCCGTAAGAAAAATGACACATCTCGCAAAAATTCATTTTGCGTTTTATTCTACTGATAGGTCTGTCATAAGTGCGTCCTGCTACACAAAAAATTTCACAAGTGTAGTTATGCGGAAAATAACTTTATTACACTGTATGTCCATTTATGACCACAGAATAGGGGTGGATTGTATGGGGAGGTAAAATTATTCAACTCCCCAAAATCTCATCCTACGTCTTAATTTCAGGGGTCTCAGGACTCTTAAAATTGGGAAAAATGAAAAATAAAGGATCATTTTTAACATTTAATATCTTAAAATGTATTTGATATTAAGACACAATTTTAAATGGGAATGAAAGATACAAGTATGTTCTTTCATTTCAAATATTTGAAAAATTGCAATATGCAGAATTAGCATTTACAGGGGACTTCAAACTATCAGACATTTGACGAGCAGAAAATCGGCATAACAGCTTATGCGCACGATTACAAAATACATTTTGCAACTAGAATGCAAATTTTGGTGCATACTTATACCTCAGATTATAATAATGACACTGAACCTAAATAAAATTGTATTTAAAGCTTTTTTATATTTTTAATACAAAGTTGTATTTAGCTAATGCAAAATTTAGAAAATTTCAACAATATAAACCCCTAAAAAAATATTTTATTTTTACAATAAAAAGGAAATTTTAGGTTCAGTTTATACAGACTAACATGAAACATATGTTTTGAAAATTTCATGAAAAAAATATTCAGAAGTTTTTGAGATATCGTGCGCGTTATGCCCAAAAACGTCATTTGGAGAAAAATGACTTCAAAGTTTTGGAAACACCGCTTCAGCTATTGAGCGAGTATAATTCTAAATGCCTTAACTTCTGTTCTAATGGGAATTTCAAGATAACAATTATATCAAAATGTTCAGAAAACATAGAAGTTTAACATCTAAAAAATTAAAATTTCGAAAATTTTTGAGCTTTAAGAGTCCTGAGACCCCTTAGGGTTTTACACTTTTATGCAGATTTTTACTCCTGCTTGCAGAGACAAGTGTTGCAATTTCATGCTACAGTAATATCCTGGAAATTGTGTTTTGCCTCTCCTGTGAAATTTACTTTTATCGAGATGTGTCACTTTTATTGCGGGTGAACGATATAATATATACTGAAATCATCTATATATTTAAAACTCAAGGCAGTTTTTTTAGCCATCTGTCCTGCTATTTATTTTTTTAATGAAATGCCTCCACATTAGCTGTTTTTTAAATATTTTAATTTTTATGTTTTACTGTAGAACCTCTTTTATCCAAAACTCTTTTAACAGAAACTCTCGGTTAGCCGAAATCCATTTTTAAAGCTTTTTTTCTTTACTATCACATTCCTTGTGTACAAAATACATTTTTGAAGCTTTTTTTTTTACTATAAAAGACTATGTACATGATGATAAGTAAAGCTTGGGAATTGTTACAGCAACATATGCTCATTCGATATTGGAGAAAACTTGCACCACGTTTAGCTACTGAAACGAACGAAAGCTTTATGGATGAAAAGGAGAATTATGCTGCCGATTTGGAATCCGTATTTAATAAAATACTTGGTTGTGATTGCTGTGGTATTGCAAGAATAAACGATTGGATAAATTGTAACTCAAATGAATCCGGATTTCATATATCATAAACGATAATAATTTATAAATCATTAACGATAATATATCATAAATCATTAACAAAT
Source organism: Maratus speciosus (assembly GCA_963932465.1). Classification (NCBI taxonomy): domain Eukaryota; kingdom Metazoa; phylum Arthropoda; class Arachnida; order Araneae; family Salticidae; genus Maratus; species Maratus speciosus. The sequence continues at coordinate 106,105,972 of OZ010799.1, forward strand.
TCATAAATCATTAACGATATCCGAGGAACATGTGATGATCAAAGCGAAGAGGAGGGCAACGATATGGACGAAGAAAACGAACAAATTAGCAATTCTGAAACTTTTGAATGTTTTGAAAAAAATTTGGCGTGGCTGGTGCAGCAAAAAAACTGTGATACTGGTGAACTAATAGTATAAAATAAACTTCGTGACTGAGGTGCAAAGCAAATGCAATCGAACCTGCGACAAACGAAACTTTGTTTCAAACTCTTGTGAAATATGTAAAAGGTACTTAATTTCAAAATAAAAGTCAGGTAATTTATTCTTGTTTCTATTTTGCTATTACATTATTTTTATTAAACACATGTTACCAGGATAAGAAATGGCACATATATTTGTCCTTAATCTTAAAATTGAAGCACTCTCGACCATCCGAAAATTTCGATTTTCCGAAAGATGGTTGGTTTTAATTACTTCGGATAATCAAGGTTCTACTGTACTTTTGATTTTAAAAGTTCTTTATGAAATTTCTTCAAAATGGTGGCTATTGGATTACTTTTATAAGGATACATGGGGTATGACACTTTATAATATGGAAAAAGAACCCCCATCGTGGAAAAGGGAGAGCTATCCCGATTACGGATAGGGAACGAAGAAACTATGCAAATAATTTATCATTTCAAAGCATTAAAAAGCTGTCTCATCTGATTATTATTCAAAAACAATTTCTCTATTTTTGCAGCATAAAAATTAATTGGCTTAAAACAATGGAGACATTTCAAAATATATGAATTTGAAACGAACAATAATTGAAGAGGATATTTTAAAACTTTTTTTAACGTCGAATTTTGACGGTTTCTACCTCGTAAATTATTACTCAAATATGTTCAAATTAATGTTGAAATAAAAGTTAAAAGAAATGCATATATTTAGTTTCCAAAGAATTGATTCCGTACTAGTATAGATTTATTTTTCTATAGTTAACCAGATAAATTTAATGGCGTGATAACTTTATTGTACAAGAAAAGAGACATTTCCATTCGTTTTCAAATAAGACATTTCCTAGATCAATGTTTATAATACGTTTTGTTGCATAATATTTTCTTTCCATTCTACTTGTAAGAACAAATAAAAGGGAAACACAGTATTAATTTTGGGGTAAACAAATTCTAGTGGTTACGAATGTTTATCTTATTAGAAGTCTCATAAAAATAAATACAGTAATACCCCGACTTACGTCTTCTCGACTTACGCCACCCCGTATTTACGTCGTCTAGACTGGAAAAGAATTTCCTTCATTAAGACGAATTTGGAACTTTTTTGAAGAATTTTAGAAGAAATTTAACATATCAGATGCAGTCACAATCATAAGGGATTCATGGGGTGAAGTTCAGCAAACAAGTGAGTGAGTGTGATCACAGATCGTACAGAATGTTTTGTTTAATATTCCTTTCAAAACACTTTATCCTTTTGCAAAATCTGTTCGTTCCACATTTCGCGACCAGGGGGCGCTACACCAACCTCTATCCGTAGATATATTAGTCGACGGGATCGGGCCCATAGCACCCGAGATAGGTAGGTGCCCCCTTGCGGTAAAAAGTGGAACTGAAAGATGTAAGGCTATGTGCATAATATGAAAGAGTATTCAAAGGGGTGTCGGCAAATGTTTGAAAAGTACCCACCAGGTGCAATGGAGGGAGGTTAGAAAAATTTCTTAAAATACACACGTTAGAGCCCGGAGGGGTAAATAATATAAGACTTTTTGAAAATTTTATGATTGTTCGTGTGATCGCAAGTGTTCTTTTATAGGTATGCAAAATTTCAAATCTTCAGCTTAAATAGGGGCTCAGTTTGAAAAAAAAAAGCTTTAAATACAAAAGTTAGAGCCCAGACGGGTAAATAATAACACTTTTTCAAAATTTTATGATTTGTCGTTTGATGTGAGTTGTTCAGCTATAACTATGCAAAATTTCAAATCTTCAACTTAATTATGGGCTCAGTTAGAAAAAAAAGCTTAAAATACACAAGTTAGAGCCCAAACGGGTAAATATAAGACTTTTTCAAAATTTTATGATTTGTCGTTTGATGTGATGTGTTCAGCTATAAGTATGCAAAATTTCAAGTCTTCAACATATATAGTTTCTGAGAACGGGCTCTGTGACGGACAGAGAGACAGACAGAGGAGCGAGACGAATAGGGTTTCGTCATCTGACGAAATCCTAAAAACAATGAGAGATGCTTAAAAAGACTGTTCCCTTTTTCTCTCGCAAAGACTAAGAAAACAACTTAAAATTGAGATTCTGTATCTCTCTTAATTGATGAAATCGTCGAAAATGGAAACGAACTCAACCATTGGATGCTGTAATTGTTTTTGAACTCATAAATTCCCCTGGTCCGGAATTATCCATAGACAAATTTATCGAATTAAAAAAAGAAAGTACTGTCGAAAAATAGATAAATATTTTGAACTTAGGGGGAAGGGAAAAGATTATGACAGTTTCAAAATTAACCCAAGGACTAAATCTTATTGAAGCTGGAATGACGGTTCTTGAAAATATTGATTCAGACGGAACAAAGTGTAGCAGGAACCAGAAAAAGCTTAGAAAATTCACTCTTATGTTATAAAGAGCTTCTAAGAGAAAAAAGAAGAAAATGTCGGTTCAAACTTCATTGTAAGATTTTTTTCAATGCTCAAAGACTCGAACGGGGCAGCTAGAAGAATGATAAATTGCAAGTTAACAACTTATTGATTTATCCCTTGTATTGCAGACGCATTGTTTTACTAATGTTAAAGGTATGTAACATAATCCCTAAATTCAATAGAATATGCTCATTAGATTTTGGAGAAATTTTATTACTTATCCTTTTTTAATCATCTAAATGTATCTTGACTTACGTCGTTTTCGTTTTACGTCGCTAGTCTTGAAACGTATTGCTGGTGTAAGTCGGGGTATTACTGTGCTACTAAATATGGTGCCTTATAATAAATTTCAATTTAGATAAAGCTCTTTTTATACATGGTGTCCACACGCATCGGTATGTCCAATGGCTAATTCCTAAACCGTTAGTCACAGACATACAGTTCCTGTTACAAAAATATTTCAAAGAAGGCATAGAAGTATTTTAAAAGTGATTGAAAGAAGTAGAGGGAGAGGAAAGCACCTCTTCCCTTTTCAAAGATACATCAGAAAAGAAGGAATAAAACGCGGTACAAACGAAGATATCAAAGTTCATACATCTGCATGGCAAGTGTTGATGACGTGTAACCACAGGAATTAGGTTGGGCAGATATATATACCTTAATGAACTCTGAAATGAAAGTTCTAGAAAAGAATTAAAAGAAAGGGATAGTCTTTAAAAGAGTCTGTGATATTATAAAAGTTTCTTGCTTCGAAGATTCTCGCACGTAACAGAGCCGAGCTTTCCACTAACGTTCATTAGGAATGAAACGAAAGACACCAACGCGATCATAAAGCAGAAATCGTAAGTGTAGAAGGATTCCATTGTTCAGAAAGTAATAAAATGACGTCAATATGATTATGCAAAAGTGCGTCTTTTTTGGCGGTGATTGTTTTTTTGGGAACTTTTTGTTTTTATTCTTGAAATAAAAACCAATAAAGATAGAATTGTGAAACGGAAACTCGGTGAACAGCGTTGCACGCTGTGGATCTTATCCTGGAGTGACGGGATTCCTTTATTGACCCTCTGTCGGTCGCAACTCTGAAACTTCCGAGTTCGGACGCCTGTTAGAAAATCGTCATTAGCAATTAACGCAATTCTAACGGTCTTAAAGCGATCAGCGACCTTCATTAGGATGTTCAAAGAGAGAATATTTTAAATTTGTAGGAAAAAAAAAACCCATCGTTTATTACACTCAAAGTAAGTAACCCTATGCGCTCTAGTGGCAGAGATGAGAACGAAAATAATTGTGCTATGCCTGTCAGGACTATTGCGACCGACGGAGGGTTAATTCTACCCTACGTTTCGCAGAAATTCAAATTGAAGTGAACGATGTTTTGCTCGTATTAGCCGTGATACTACTTTTGTAGCCCGTAATAAGCTGGAAAATCTCTATAGTGTCTACTAATTATTTGGGCAAAAAGAATGATTTATTGAATTAAATTGACAGGGAAAAAATTAAAGTACTTATTGTTGTAAGATAGAAAAATAGTTCAAGTTTACCATTATCACAAATGTTCGATGTGACTTCCTTTCGTGATTCTGCAAATGTCCCACCGGTAAATCATTTCTTGCCACAGCATGTTTCCGTCGATCCAATTAATTGCAGTGCAGATTCTTGATTTCAGTTCAGGAATGGATGCAGAAAGTGGCGGCTTGTACACTTGATCCTTTACAAAATCCCATACACCGAAATCAAGTGGTGAGAGATCTTGTGACCGCGGTGGCCATTGAATAACACCTCCGCTCGCTAGCATCAGTTATGACACCTGACGTCATCTGTGAATAAACTTCGGCAATATTACTACTAGTCCGATTTTCAACTAGTTAATTTCATTTAATATTTCGGTAGTTCTTAACTTACGAAATTGTCCAACTAATTTGTAGACACCCTATATAGTTTAAATGATGAATGTTTCTTAATGAGTAAATGGTTCCTTTTAACTGTGTCCTCGTATTATCCGGGCTCGTATTAACCGAATTCGAATGTATATTGTTACAAACTGTAAAACGTTTGCTATTTGTTTCACGATTTAATTGATTTTATAATGATGAACTGCACATTCTATTTCATTCTGCATAACAGTGATTTATTATGAGAGTAGGGTTTTTGTAAATGATTTTTTTTAGAGGTGTGGTTTTGAAATGGCAACACTGTTTCTAGTCACAGTTAATTTGACAGCTGATTTATGCTCCCTATGTCTTGAAATTTCATTATGAATAGACTTACGTCAGAACAATGCTTGCAAATTGTGAGAAACACCATCAGTTTATTGCGGGAGACATTCGGTGAGCTCATAATTTCGCGTAATGGACCTGTGAACAGGTATCCAAGGTCATGTGATCTCACACTAATGGATTATTTTTTGTGGGCATATGTGAAGTCGCTGTCTTACGCCGATAAACCACAGACGTTGGACCACTTGGAAATCAACATTCGCAGCGTACTTGCTGAGATATGGCCCCAGCTGCTCGATAAATTGGTCGAAAATTGGACTTCCAGATATCACTTAATTCGAGTCAGTCGCCATGCCAGTATGCCCAAAATCATTTTAAGACACTAATGGCATAACATTGTTTATTTAATAAAATAAGTATCATGGCCATTAAACCCCTGATCGCTGAGCAAAAGAGCAAAACTGTAGTGCTGTTGTCTCTGTATTTTTTTAAATGCTAAAAAAAGATGTGTTTTCCATGTTCAACATGGTATACAATTTTTTATTGTATATAGACATATAGGCTGTGAGAGTATTAATCATAACTTAATTTTTTTTAAACTGGATTATATCTGTAGAATTATATTAATTTACATAACGCTTCTATTGTAGTGAAGCCTATAGTTTAGGGAACGGATATATCAGTTCGCGACGGTAAGAAGGTTAACATAATTTTTATGTATTTTAGTTCGTTTTGAATTTGTATACCTCTAAAAGAAACACCCTCTACTTTGAATGTGCATTGAATTGAAATTGCTACAGCTTATTTTTTTTTTTTTGTCTCTTGGAAATTCATAGATTGCATATTTTGTTAATTAAAAAATAAATCAAAATATTTTGTTAATTTGTCTCTTCATGTAATAAAGATACAATTTTTTAAGGGGTCCCAAGACTTTTAAAGTTCTAAAATTTTCAAAACTTTAATTTTTTTAGATGTTAAACTCCTACCTTTTCTGAACATTTTGATATAATCGTTTCTTTGAAATTCCTATTAGAACAGAAGTTATGGCTTTTAGATTTAGACACGTTCAATAGCTGAAGCGGCGTTTCCGAAATTTTAAAGTCATTTTTCTCTAAATGATGTTTTTGGGCATAACGCGCACGATATCTCAAAAATATCTGAATATTTTTTTCATGAAATTTTGAAAACACATGTTTTATGTTAGCTTGTATAAACTGAACCGAAAATTTCCTTTTTATTGCTCAAAAAAATATTTTTTTAGGTGATTATACTTTTGAAATTATCAAAATTTTGCATTAGCTAAATACAACTTTGTATTAAAAATATAAAAATGCTTCTTTAAATACACATTTAATTAGGTTCAGATTAATTATTACAATCTGAAGTATAGGTAGGCATCAAAATTTTCATTCTAGTTGCAATATTTATCTTGTAATCGTACGCGTAAGCTGTTATGCCGATTTTCTGATCGTCAAGTGTCCGACAGTTTGGAGGTCCCTGTAAATGCTAATTCTGCATCTTGCAATTTTTAAGTACATGAAATGAAAGAACATACTTATATCTTTTATCCCAATTATAATTGTGTCTTAAAATAAAATACATTTTAAGATATTAAATGTTGAAAATGGTCTTTTTTTCATTTTTTCCCATTTTAGAAGTCCTAACACCCATTAATAACGAACTTATGAATGTTGAGTTTTATTCTTGTATAAACTGAGAAACTTTTATAGCGCATCTGTTTTATACTCTAGAGTCAAATATCTTTTGATTAATTGTTTATTTTAGAAAATAAAAATCTCCAGAGCATTATTTTCTGTAATTTTGCTGTTTTTCTTTCTGTAAGTAAAAGTGAAAACTCATAAAACACAATGTAAATTTTGTCCTAGACAAATTCTAATAATTATTTAATTAACATTATAACAAAAAAAGCAGACTAACTAAATACAGTATCTTCTGATTAAAGTCTGTTGTAAATTTGTTATGCGATATATATATATATATTGGATAAAGATAAATGAAGAGAACATATCTGCCTAATATTTTTATGAGCAAATAAAGACTTTCTACAATTATCATTAATGCCCCATTTTACTTATTTATTAGTAGCGTAATCAAATAAAAGAACATCTTCGCTTTCAATTTAATGATTATTTATGTAGTCGTTGTTTAATGGGAAAGAAAAACACAATTTTTATAAAGAAAGAGAAATGAATCTTTTGAAAATTTGTTTATTAAAATTAATTACATGAAACATGAGTGGAAATCCCTTTCACTTGTTTTGCGTGCGTGGAATGCAAGCATTTTTAAATAATTAGTTTTCGTGGAAATATTTCTGAAGTAATGTACTTGAATGAATTGAATAATTTTCAGAAATCTTCGATATTTAACTTTACTGAAGTCTTAAAATTTCTTCATTTATTGTGTTAATTCATGAATTTAATTTTCGAAAGGGAAAGATAATTAATGTGCAAATGTACGTGATTTTTAGTCAAGACTGCTTACTAGTTGGTGCATGGAAGTAACTTAAATTTAATTCTTTTTATTTATAAATTCATTATATAAGACGGAAGAATAGCATATTCTTTTGTAATAAGCAAAAATCTGATCATTTAGGGACATCGCTCCCACACAAGAAAAGCAGCTGAACTAAAAAAACTGCTTTTCACTGGAGAGGCAAAGGGAAACTAGTATTTCTTACATGCTTTCTTTTAACTTATCCTCTTCGGTCGCTGGGTCCCCATACGGGGACCTCTGTTCTTTTCCTTATGGAAACTAAAATGTCCGATTTTTTTACATTTTCACATCACTTCTTAATAGCTGAATGTTTTTTTTGCGTTCAAAGGAAACGTAAAAATGGCAGCATCAAAGCTGATTCCCACATAAAATAAATGTTATTTTCATCTGAGTTTGCAAAACGTCTAAAAATGGTCAAAAAACAGTATATGACCAAGAAAGTGAGGAATTTTCATAAGTATTTAACTTAAATCTCTTTCACTAAAAAAAAATTGAGTATTTGTAAATTATTTACTTGTTTAAAGCTCTTAAATTTATGATTGCGTTAATTTAGGTTAATGGCTATTAAATTGATATTTTTAAGGGGGTTTGTAGTTTTAGATCCATATTTTTTAACCTAAATTTCTAAGCGCCTAAAGGATCAATTTCAGAAAAAGATATTTTTTTAAGTCGTTAGTCGTTATTAACTAATGCATTAATTTGACCCTAGTTTAATACATTTCGAACCAGAAATTTTTTTAAGAAGTTAAATTAAATATGTTCCGCGTAGAAACCTGGAATTAAATAAATAAGCATTAATGAAATAAATTTTCTGGTTCGAAATGTAGTTAACCTGAGTCAAATTAATCCAGACATTACGGAAGATTAATGGAAGGTTGGCAGCAGTGTGTCAGTTCTGTTTATCTTCGAGAATAAAATAAACCTCCTAAACCAATACATAACATTAAAATGCATTACGATATAACTCGACTTCAGACGATTTCAGTTCAATGCATTTGACGTCATTTCAGAAAAAAAATATGCCAGAAGTCCAGTTTGGTTTTGTCAGTAAATGACACTTCGGTTTAGAATATCGTCATATAAGATTTCGGAAACTTTCTAAACCTGCTGCGTCAAGAATAACCACAGATCAAAATCCCGTTATTGAATTCAGCTTACGAACTTCTGAAAACAAGTCAAACGTGATTACATTAAGCACAGCTTCTGCACTTCCACAAGGAGTGGTCGAATAAAAGATAATATTACCCACGTGCCAGTGGTCAACTTTATTCAACAATCCATTCTCATAATAAGATGAAAAGCACAGATTACTTTCACCTACCGGATCATTATTAAATTCTCGCTTTACAAGGTTACACTGCAAGAGAAGAATACCAGGTTGTACTGATTGCATCAGCGAACAAAAACTCACTTAGACATCTACAAGATATGTTGAGAATGCTAATGGTTTCTCAACAAAGGATCACAAGTAAATGCTGTTTGTTTAATAACGTTATTGTTAATACAGTGGTTTATTACACAGTTCTGTATTAGAAGAGCTGAACAAACTGTTGTGAAATCAGAACTGCAATTTCGTAAAGTGGGAAAACTTGGTAACTATAGATCACGAAAGTAGTAATTACTATATGATTTGTAATATATCATTAATTTCAAGGTAACTACTGCTTTTTTGTTGTTTTGTTAATTAATTCTTTTAAAAGTTACGTTCGTAATTTACATTTTACAAACCTGTACAGGTAAAATTATTAAAGGAAAATAAATAACAAAAAATTAGATTTGTCTCATTATTACGCTAATTGTTAATTATTTCAGAAACACCACTGAACTTGACACGTAGCACAAAACTGATCCAGTTTTAAATGAAATATTCTATTTCTTATTGTTTTTATAAATAAAGAGATAAAGTTAAATTTTTTTAATGTAATTCATGAAATTTGCAACGTTTATAATTAGATAATTTTGTGAATGTTGTTCTTACTATGGTATTTTTAAGTACCATAATTTCGCGCGTATCCGTCGCATCCCAGATAATTTGATTTCATACCAGAAGTTATTTTAAATAAAATGTGACTTGCTTCTGCTTAGCACTTATTTGACTTTTTTTTCTCAATAAAATTTCCGGTTTGAAAAAGACATAACTAAGCCGCGGTGGATGCGCAGGATATTACGGTAAGTGCATGATAATTCATATCAGTTGCTCTTTAAAAACTTTCCCTCAAAGTTTCTGTTATATCACAGCATGGTTAATTTCTTTAACATTGATTTGAAAAAAGCAGAAAATATATCGGAGTTTTAATATTTTTTTTAAATAGATATTAAGTCTGAAACATGAAAGTATTAGAAATTTATAAAAATCGACTTTTTGACATTTTTCATGGAGCATAAATTGAATATTATTCAAACATTTTCCATACATATTGTCATTTCTATTCTTCATATATAATTGAAAACCATCCAATTCTAAAATTGATAGACGTATAAAATCTGATTAAAGTAATGTAAAATGTAATATTAATAGGAAATACACTAACTCTAATTGGAAAATGTATTATAAGAATAACGTATGTTTTTGTTAGTAATATTAAATAGACATTGTCGAATCTTTATCATTTAGGTAATGACTACAAACATTTCTATTTAAATAATTTACTGAGCATTTTCTATCTACGTAATTGTTTATGCTCTTCTATACAATTGTATGTATTTAGTTTCAATTATACAATGATAAGGCAAAAGGCTTACCTCTTCTCTTTTAATTTGCAGGTCAATTTCGTTAAGTAACAAACCAGTAATTTTTCACAGTCGATCCACCGTAGTTTTCGTTCTTTCTGCTGCTGTTTGGGAATAAAAGGTAGCTGATTTAATTGGGTGTCAAGCACACGAAATCAGTAAGAAGGGACGGTTTCTCTATTTGAATCCTGTTTAATTAAATCAGATATATAGGATTCACAGGTTACAAAATAAGAATGTCGCTTTAGGAGCGAGTTAAAAACACGTAATACACAGATAAAAACACGAGATGATCTAGCGAGAGAAAAAGTCTATTACGCAGTTCTTGTTTTTTTTCTTTTTCTCTCAGAGTCCTGGATATCTGGGGTTTAGGTCGATGACCTTACGACGTCATCGTAGCTTTACCCAGATCTTCTCCATTAGGATTTTTTTTCTTTTCTCTTGTTTTGGATACTCGGGGATTATGAGTTGGAGAACCATATTTCACAATATACCCCCCTTAATCCCTGAGTGGAGGAAAGTCTAATAGTTTGAGTCTTTCGCGGTTTTTTAGGAAGTCAGGTTTGGGTGCGGGCTTAGCTAGCACGTCCGCAACCATGGCTTTGCTGGCACAGTATTGAAGTTCTATGATGCCTGTTTCAACTAAGTTCTTTATGAGGTGGAACTTTACGTCGATGTGTTTGGTCCTGTTGGAGTGCTTTTCTGACTCTGTCATTTTTATTGTTGAAAGATTGTCCTCGAAGAGAGTTATTGGATGTTTTTGTGGAAGATCTAGATTTTCTAAAAGTCTTGTTAGCCAGACGATTTCATTTGCAGCAGTTGCAGCTGCAACATATTCCGCCTCAGCGGACGATTGGGCAATACATGATTGGCGTTTAGACAGCCAATGAATGGGGTTCTTTCCAATTAAAAATGTGTTTCCCGATGTTGATTTCCTTGTCTCTGGATCTTGTGCCCAGTTCGCGTCTGAATATGCCTCAAGGACTGGGGCTAGTTCTGTGTCTATTATTAAGTGTAGATTTTTTGTTGCGTTTAAGTATCGAATGACGCGCTTTAAAGCTTTCCAGTCGGTCTCTGTCGGATTTTCGTTTTTTCGACTGAGTATATTGACTGCGGTCAGGATGTCAAGTCTTGTTACGGTCGCTATGTACAATAGTGCACCGATTCCTTGTCGGTATTTATGATTGTTTGGAAGTAAATTGCTGTTATCGTTTATTCTCAGGTATCCGGCATCCATGGGAGTACTATATGGCTTGCTTTCGGTTAAGTTAAATTTGCTTGTTATTTCGTTAATTTTTGTTGTCTGATTTAGAGCATATCCGTTTTTTATCTTCTTTATGTTTATTCCTAGATAGTTGCTCACTTCACCTAAATCGCTAAGTTTGAATTGACTTTTCAATCTTTCTATGAATTTTTTAATGTTTTCTTTATTTCCTGCAATCAAAAGGTCGTCAATGTAAACTATTATGTAAATGGTATCTTCTTTGTTTTCATTCTTTCGCGTAAACAAACAAGTGTCTACTGTACTTTGAATAAAATTCATTTGTTTTAGAGTGTCGCTAATTTTGATGTTCCAGGCTCTTGCTGCCTGTTTTAGGCCATATATAGCCTTTGACAATTTGCATACTTTGTTGTTTTGATTTGATATTTCATGACCTTCGGGTTGTGTCATGTAGATGTCTTCGTCAAGTTCGCCGTGTAGAAAAGCGGTCTGAATGTCAAGATGGTGTACGTCAAATCCGTGGTATGCGGCTGCGGCTAGAAAGGTTCGGATTGTCGTGTGAGACACCACTGGGGCAAATGTCTCATCGTAATTCTCACCATATTTTTGCAGGAAGCCTTTCGCGACGAGGCGTGCTTTGTACCTTTTAACGTTTCCCTGGTCATCGTATTTGACTTTGAAAGTCCATTTGCTGCCGATGACTTTTTTTTCTTGTGGGGGTTCCACTAGTTTCCAAGTGTTGTTTTCCTTTAGCGAATTTATTTCTTCTTGAGCGGCTTTTAGCCAATTCTGCCTCTCAATTGGATTTTGAATGCTTATCATGTCATCCCAATCTTTGGGTTCATAAATTGTGTTTGTCTTAACGGTGTACGCGAAGCGATCGGGCGGTACTCCTCTATTGGATCGTTCCGATCTTCGCGGTTCGTAATTGATGGTTCGCATTCTGCAGGTGTGATTTTTACTAGTATTTCGTGTGGGTTGTCTTCCATTAGTTGTTCGTTTTCTGAATTTTTTGGTTTGGTTACTTCTGGATTATTGTCGTTTTGTATGTATGGGAGTTTACTTTCGAGGAATTTTATTGATCTGGTTAATATTACTTTACCATCATTAGTATACACTCGGTAACCTTTGCTTCTATTGTCGTATCCGACGAATTTTCCTAGCTGTGCAGTTTCGTCTAGTTTTCCGCGTTTTGATTTGTTAATGTGAGTATAGGCCGGGCAGCCAAATACTCTTAGGTAGTGAAGATTAGGTTTTCTGTTTGTCCATCCCTCGTAAGGCGTGATGGCGTTAGATTTTGTAGGTAAGCGATTTTGAATGTGGTTGGCTGTAGTTATCGCTTCTCCCCATAGTTTGTGCGGTAAATTAGCTTCAATTAACATACTGCGGGTCATCTCAAGTAAATATCTATTCTTGCGTTCCGCAACTCCGTTTTGGCTGGGAGAATGTGGAACTGTCAGTTGATGTTCTATACCCTTATCCTTAAGATACTGTTCCATTTCGGCACTGGTGTATTCGCCACCATTGTCCGATCTGATTATGTTTGGGTATCTGCCGAATTTGTTGTATACTAGAGATACGTAATCTTTAAACTTTTCGAATACTTCACATTTCCTAGACATTAAGTATATTATGCAGAATCTGGTTCTATCATCTATGAATGTTACGAAGTATGTTTTGCCGCCTATTGTAGGGGTCTGTATCGGCCCACATACATCAGAGTGAATTAACTCGGTTTTTCGTGTAGCCCTGTATTTTGCTTGCTTGGGGTACGGAGCTTCTGTTGTTTTTGCTCTAATACATATTTCACATGTATTTTCATGTTTGCAGTTATTTATTGTCACACCGGTGACCAGTTGATTATTTTGCATTTCTTTAATTGCTTGATAACTGCGGTGTCCCATTCTGCGGTGCCATAGGTCAATGCAGTTGGGATTTTGACAGGTGTATGCCATGTTTACGTAATTTTGATTTTTCGTATCACTAGCGAAGTTTATTTCATACAGGTTATTTCTCAATTTTCCTTCTAATATTGTTTTGCCATCGTTTATTATGCTACATTTTTCCTTTTCGAAAGTTACTTCACAACCGTTTTGAGTCGCTTTACTGACTGAAAGTAGATTAGTTTCTATTTTAGGTATGTATAGCACATTTTTGAGCGTGATTTGTTCACTGTTATCTTCCGTTTGAATTTTTATGTCGCCAGAACCGTATGCCTTTAATTTATTACCGTTAGCAACAGTTATTTCAGTTTCGGCATTTTCGTTAAATCTTGAAAACAATGTTTTATCATTTGTTATGTGGTTTGAACTACCACTATCAATTACCCAAGTGTTTGTATCACTTTTTTCCACTAAGAATGCCACGTCGTTACGTTTTTCATTTTTGAAATTGTATGCTTCATTCCTATCATTTGTGTTAGTTTTCTCAAAGCAAAGTTGTGTTGAGTTTTGTTTTTGAAAATTATATCTGTTTGGATGAGGATGGTTGCCATGCTGCTGAGTGTAAGAATTTTGTTTTTGTTTCTTGATGAACCAGCATTGGGCGGTATTATGGTTCCGCATTTTGCAATGAGTGCAGTATTTGTTTTCTTTTCTATTACTGGCGTATGCCGAATTTTTCGTAATTTTGTATGCTTTGGATGCATTTTGTGACATGTCAGTATTTTCTATTCTTCGCTGGTATTCATCTATTAATTTTGTTCTCAGAAAATTAGGCGTCAGGTCAGTTTCTGGACGTGATTCAAGAGCGGTGATCAAAACGTCGTATGACCTGGGCAATGAACATAGCATTATCGCTGATATATGTGAATCGCTTATGCGTTCACCAATTGCGGCTAATTTGTCAATCAGTTCGAGTATGTTAGTAATATGTTGTTGCATGTCACCGTTTTCACTTAGTTTAGTATTGTACAATTTTCTTAGAAGAAATAATTTACTAGAAAGTGATTCTCTTTCATGAATTTCTTTTAGTTTATCCCAAGTTTCGCGAGCAGTTTCTAAGTGTTTTATGTGTATTATTTGCGCGTCTTCAATGCTCAAATTTATAAGAGCACGCGCTTTTTTATCCCTTTTGTTCCAATCTGCCCATTTAGCATCGGTCATGGCAGGAGCAGTTTCTGTAACTGCTTCTATGAGATCATCTTTGGTTAGCAGCATCTGAATCTTGAAGCGCCAGTTGGCGTAGTTCGATGCATTCAGTTTTTCAATAAATTGATTATCTTTATACGATGTCATGATAAATATCTTTTCTTTTTTTTTTGACCTACAATATTTTACTTTTTGTATTTGTTATTGTTATCGAGCACAAAATCAGTCTCGAAATCTCATTTTGTTAGTAATATTAAATAGACATTGTCGAATCTTTATCATTTAGGTAATGACTACAAACATTTCTATTTAAATAATTTACTGAGCATTTTCTATCTACGTAATTGTTTATGCTCTTCTATACAATTGTATGTATTTAGTTTCAATTATACAATGATAAGGCAAAAGGCTTACCTCTTCTCTTTTAATTTGCAGGTCAATTTCGTTAAGTAACAAACCAGTAATTTTTCACAGTCGATCCACCGTAGTTTTCGTTCTTTCTGCTGCTGTTTGGGAATAAAAGGTAGATGATTTAATTGGGTGTCAAGCACACGAAATCAGTAAGAAGGGACGGTTTCTCTATTTGAATCCTGTTTAATTAAATCAGATATATAGGATTCACAGGTTACAAAATAAGAATGTCGCTTTAGGAGCGAGTTAAAAACACGTAATACACAGATAAAAACACGAGATGATCTAGCGAGAGAAAAAGTCTATTACGCAGTTCTTGTTTTTTTTCTTTTTCTCTCAGAGTCCTGGATATCTGGGGTTTAGGTCGATGACCTTACGACGTCATCGTAGCTTTACCCAGATCTTCTCCATTAGGATTTTTTTTCTTTTCTCTTGTTTTGGATACTCGGGGATTATGAGTTGGAGAACCATATTTCACAATAGTTTTTTCTCCCCTTTTTAGTGATTTATATATTTAAATTAAAGCATTATATTAGAAGTCTGAATGTGAAAAACAAATATTGCTAGACCTGAATGCGGTCTATTAAAAGTCCAACTACAGCTTCATATAGTAAATGAATGGGTGTCTGGAAGAAAGACTTACCGTATGTACTCCTGTACAAGTCCACTCGTGTATAAGTCGACCCCCCCCCCCCCTAATTCTTAAGCAAAATTTTGAAAAAATTTGAATTTTCGTGTGCAAGTCGAACCAAATTTCTGGTAATATGTTGAAAAATGATTTGTAATCGAGGATAAAAAAAAATAATGCATTTACATTAAACTAGTAAACATTTTTTTTTCTACGTTTCTAATCAGACTTTTTTTAAAAAATTTAACGTTTTAAAGCTGTACAATTATGTGAAACCGAAGAAGCTTAAACTATTTTGAAGCCTATTCACATTAATTTAATGATACTTAAAAAGAAAAAAAAATCTTTCAAAAATCTATTCAAGCCTTATTTACAAGGGTAAACAACTTCTTGGATTGCTAAAATATAGTACTTCTTTGTATTGTAGGACTTTTAGAAGAGATATCTAGAAGCATTCTCAAGTTGAACTCTTTTTAAAAAGGGGATTAAAATGTTGAAAGCAATTTCCCTGTATTGAAGGGAATTCTACCCCAAGATAAAATGGGTGCAAAACAATTACAGGGACATTATTGTTGAGCTTTTTTTGTCAATCACAAGGAAATTACCATTGTCCGCTTTTATCTCTCTCTCCAACCTAGACCCATATGTGATTACTTAAAAGACTTGCCCATTCAACGATTGTCTGCGAATTTCTTTTTACTAACTCGTGTATAAGTCGACCCCCTACTTTCCCTCCACTCCCCCACCCATCCTACCACTCCCAAATTTTGTCTAAAATTCCTCGGCTTATACACGAGTATATACGGTTACAAATTTAAAGTTTTACATAAATGAAGAAAAAAACATTAATGTCATTTATTAGCGATGTCCTGAGAACCGAGTGCAACATATACATAGACCCTTCTTTCGATCTTAACCTTTTGCATCACGGCGCCGCATATCTGCGAAGTCAATGTTATTTATTCAGTGGACTTTAAAAGACGATTTTATTTATTGCTGCTAACACAGCAGTTAATATAAATTGTTCATAGAATTAACAGACGGCGATACTGAGTTAAAGTTTTCTAGCCAAAGTTTTACCTATCATTTGAGCAGTTTCGCATCGTTATTTCTAAAATGAACTTCGTAACTTTCGATCTTAACCTTTTGTATCACCGCGCCGCATATCTGCAAAGTCAATGTTATTTATTCAGTGGACTTTAAAAGACGATCTTATTTATTGCTGCTAACACAGCAGTTAATATAAATTGTTCATAGAATTAATGGACGGCGATACTGAGTTAAAGTTTTCTAGCCAAAGTTTTACCTATCATTTGAGCAGTTTTGCATCGTTATTTCTAAAATGAACTTCGTAAATTTTATAAAATTATAAAGATTGGAGACATCCAAAAATAGATTTTTGACAAAAGTAACTTCGTACACTTTACGATTTTGTATTAGAAAATTGATAATATTTATGAGAACTATATGTAATTTTCTGTTTATTGCAGATGTGAAAAAAGTACCTTCTAGGCAATAATTTATTTTTATGTTTTTAATTTTTTAAATCATTTTTACTTGCTTAAAATGATGTATTCCATCATCTGATTAATTATTTTTCAAATCTGAGTTGT
Source organism: Maratus speciosus (assembly GCA_963932465.1). Taxonomy (NCBI): domain Eukaryota; kingdom Metazoa; phylum Arthropoda; class Arachnida; order Araneae; family Salticidae; genus Maratus; species Maratus speciosus. The sequence goes on from OZ010799.1 coordinate 106,123,015, forward strand.
TGAGTAATAGTGTTAATTACCCTCCAATTTCGTCTTCACGTTGAACATTGACGGGTAATAAAAAATTAATTAGGTGGGTAAGGAAAGTAATAAGACTTTAGTTTTTAAGTAAGTTACAATAATGCCATATTCAGTTACATAGTTTTACTTTGTATTTTCCTATTTACAGATATTAAAAGATTTTTTTCACATATGAAAAATTGTAGACGTCATTTAAAAGTACTTTACCGTCTTCTGAACTGTACAGTCAGTCTTACGTGTTCGTAGAAATGTTAAAAAATATATCACCTTTCTCATTGGAGAAGTTTCAGTTTACTGTCGTTATTTTCATCACTTTTCATTTGATTCAGAATTTTCCAGGTCGTTTTTAAATTCAAAAGGTGGTGCTATGTGCTGTCAGTTGTGGCGTGCAACATGTCATTGAAAATCTCAGAATTTGCCGCAGTAATCTCAATAGCTTCACATATTACTGCGTAATTCAAATTATTTTAATCCTCTAGTTTCTACAAATAAATTTTACATCAATATTCCGTTTAAACAACGGAATAATAAATTCTTGATACAGATAAATTTTAGTGATGTCGAGAAACTATCAAATTATAATAATTTGAACCACACATTAATACGTGAAGCTATTATGGGAAATTCAGTGATTTTTAATGATATGTTGCATGCTACAATTGACAACAGATGGCGCCAGCTTTTGAATTTAAATAAGACCGGAAAAAGCTTGAATCGAATGAAAGGCGACGAAGACAAAAACAGTAAACAGAAGATGCCACAGATAGAAGGGTGAAAAAAGTTTTGTAACATTTCTACGAACACGTAAGACAGTTTTTAAAACTGACCCTCCAGTTCGGAAGGGGGTTAAGTAAAATGACGTCTACATGTTTATTTTTTTATATGTGAAAAAATCTTTTAATGTCTGTAAGTAGGTAAATATAAAGTAAAACTATGTAAGTAATAAAATTATTTTCACTTTATAGTTTTATTTTTTATTTAAGGGGACCTTCTACATTAGGAGACCAAAAAAAGTACTTTTTATGATTTTTTTGTAAGAAAATTGCATGATTGATGTTTTTGAAATTTCATCAGTTGATTGCACATATCTTAAGGTCTACGCAAGAATTTTCTTATTAGATTTTGTTTAAAAAATGTGGTTGTTACGGTGGGCAAGATTAAAAAAAAACTACTCAATGGATCATCTTGATTTTTTTTCTTTAATTAAAGCTTATTTAATTACCTTCTATATAAATTAAAGCTTTAACTAAATTTATTAAAAAGAAAGTTATTAACAAATAAAAAGGAATTTTTTAACAAAAAAATGTTTTTTTTTTAAAAAATCAGCCATTACCTAACTTTTTTTTTATATACATTTATGGTTTCCTTTAATTTAAGTAGAAGCTATACTCACGAAGTTTATGAAAAAAAAATTGTGTTTCAGATAATTCTACAAGGCGCTGTCATGCCCACCGTCCAGACGAAATTTTCGAAAGCAGTTGAACATGTTTGTTTATAAGAGTAGAAGAAACAAAATCTAATAAGAAAATTCTTGTGTACACCTTAAGATATGTACAATAAACTGTTAAAATTTCAAAAAGATCCATCACGCAGTTTTCCTACGAAAAAATCATAAAGTGATTTTTTTTTATGCTAATGTAGAAGGTCCCCTTAAAGCAAACATGTATACTATGAAATTTAAATTTTTAACACAGTAATCATCAGTCATCCCACATAAGCTAAATGAAAACTCAACTTTCCAAAATTTATAACACAAGCCCTTCTCCCCCCCCCCCCCCCAATTCAAATGAAAAAGCGTTATTAATTCTAACTTGTTTAATTTATTAAGAAAGAATTTCACTAATTTTTCCACTCAAGATAATACTTAAAAATGCTTAAATTATCTTCCTCTCACGAGCACAAACACATGCAAAGCCGATTTCTATTCATGTATTAAGAAATTACTTTTATAAACATACCTTTGAAAGATTAATTTCTATTCTTTCATGAAAAGTGTGTTTTTCTTTTACTTTACTCCATGAATATATAAATATGCATTAACATGAAAGTGAAGATGTTCTTTTTTCTAATGGTAATTTAATTTAACAAATATGTAAAAACTTTCGCAAGGTTATTGTGGATATAAATCTTTTGTATTTGCTCATAATTATGTTTTATCAATCTTTAGAGTTCCGTTCTTAAAAAGTAAAAACTGAACCATTATAAGATCACTCGTGCGCCTGTCCGTCTGCCACAACCATTTTACTCATAAACTATAGAACATGGAAAGTTCGAATTGGCTGAAGTAATAAAGGCTATTGTCCCACATATTTATAAATTATTAACCATTCACAAATATATTTAGGAAAAATGTAGAGGGGCTAATTAAGTTACTAGAAAAAAATATTTTCTTTGTATTTCGTGTGGGATATCGTATGAAAGCTTTCGTAACGCTGAACTTAAAAATACATTTCTTTTAGATATTGCATTTTCAGAGATATCGTCGAAAATGTAATGCAAAAATATGTCCTTCCTCCTCCATTTCAGAATCTACTGAAACTAAAATTATGAAAAAAATAGGGGTAGTAGAAGTTAATTTAAACTTTGCAGGAAAACTGCAGCGATTACCGTAGGTCAAATAGTTTGAGAAAATCAAATTTTTCCGTTATATACAAATTGCGATTTGCGGGCGTCCAGCAAAGGTGTTGAGGAGAGCTGTGGGTACCTATCGTCCCAAAAGTATAAAAGGACTGTTGATAATGATTTTCGAAAAATATTGTCAGTAATTAACCGAGATATTAACCCTTAAAGACCCTTATCTTCAGCATTTAATAAACGGTTGTGACATTTTTGCATATTTATATGAAGATAACATAAATTGTTTCCAGAAAAACTTTTAGTAGCTAAATGAAAGCAATTTAAAGCTTATCTTCAGCATTTAATAAACGGTTGTGACACTTTTTTGCATATTTATATGAAGATAACATAAATTGTTTCCAGCAAAACTTTAAAAAGCTAAATGGAAGTAATTTAAAGTTTATCTTCATAATTTAAGAAACTGTTGTGACATTTTTGTATATTTTTCAGATAGAAGTGATACAACCTATATAATTACCGGAGGCAAAGAGAAGTAAATATTTAAAATGTCGACGCCTTTATGAGGAGATATACGAAGGCTGTCTGTTAATTGAGCGTATTTTATATATTAACGTTACTATTAGGTGTCTAACGTATTTAAAATCAAGTTATCAAAATAATATTCTTAGAGTATCGTATAAATATTTCTATGTATTGCCTTAACGCGAGAAACATTTCACTCACAATGAAAATGTTGCCGAAATATTAATATAATATAAAAAAGTCCTTCCGGCCAGTGCCGGGAGGAAGAGGTAGCTTTCATATTCCTTATTTTAAAAAAGCCAACTTATATTATTCAAACACACGAAGCTCAATTAAGTGGAAACCGAATGTAGGAGATTCAATACTAATTTTTATCAATACTAAATCATTATGAATGAGAATTTCGCGAAATTAGTCAGCTTTATCCAAGCTGCTTTTATTTAAAGTAACTTATATTTGGCTGCCAAATTCGGCGATTTCTTAAAGTGCCTGCCATTTTAAGACAACATGGTGGATGAGGCTAACACGTGAACATGGTCGAGACCTTAGTAATTGCTGTGCACATGCTCACTCACATCGGAATCGGTTGATATATACGAGTGCTGTCGCAGGCAAAAAATCAGATTTTTCAAAATGTCACCCACGTTAGAAATTGAAACTGCTATATCTGAGCCATTTTTTAAGATAAAGACAAACAAAAAATGCTCCTGAATCCTTATATCAAGGTCAAATACTTAAGAAAGAAACCATTTTCAATTTCTAATTGTTTTGCACCTCATTTTAAATATATATATTTTTTAATTTAATGGCCGCCATTTTGAAACAAGATGGCTGATGAAGCTGGCCAGCGAACTTGGTCGAGATATTGATGTATACTATCCACATGCCTTCTTCCATCGAAATAGGCGAATACGTGTGGTATCGCGTGACAAATACAAGATCGTTTCAAAGTGTTAGCCATGATAGAAATTCAAAGTGCTATAATTCAACCACTTTTTAAGATATAAACAAAAGAACAAATTTTCAGAAACAAAAACTGCTCCAGAATCTTTGTATCAAGGCCAAACACATAAAAAAAATCGTTTTAATTTTCCAATTTTTTAATACCTCATTTTAAATTTTAAATTACATTTTTTTTTTTAAATGGCAACCCTTATGAAACAAGATGGCGAATGAAGCTGTCCAACGAACTCGGTCGAGACATTGGTATGTACTATGTACAGACCAAGTTACATTCAAATCAGTTCATAAATACGCCTGTTATCGCGTGACAAAAATCAGGTCGTTTTAAAATGTCAGCCGCAATAGAAATTCAAAATGTTATAACTCAGCCATTTTTTTAGATATAGACGAAACAAAACCTGTTCCGGAATCTTTGTATTAAGGTCAAACACATACGAAAAACTCTTTTTCATTTTCCAATTTTTTAGTATCTCCTTTTAAATTTAATTTTTTTTTAATTTTTTTAAATGGCCGCCATTTTGAAACAAGATGGCTGATGAAGCTGGCCAACGAACTCGGTTGAGTTATTTGTATGTACTATGTACATACCAAGGTACATCCAAATCGGTTCATAAATACGTCTGTTATCACGTGGCAAATATCAGGGCGTTTCAAAATGTCAGCCACACTTGAAATTCAAAATGCTATAACTCAGCCATTTTTTAAGGTATAGACGAAACAAAAACTGCTCCCGAATCTTTTAATCGAGGTCAAACACATAAGAAAAAAATATTTTTTTCAATTTTCAATTTTTTGGTACCAAATTTCAAATTAAAATTTTTCTTAAAATTTTAAATGGCCGCCATTTTTAAACAAAATGGCAGATGAAGCTGGCCAACGAACTCGGTGGAGACATTGGTCTGTACTATGTATACACGAAGTTACATCCAAATCGGTTCATAAATACGCCTTTCATCGCGTGACAAAATTCAGGACGTTTCAAAATGTCAGCTTCGCTAGAAATTCAAAAGGCTATAACTCAGCCATTTTTTAAGATATAGACGAAACAAAAACTGCTACAGAGTCTTTGTATAAAGGTCAAATACGTAAGAAAAAATATTTTTCCATTTTCAATTTTTTGGTACCACATTTCAAATTTTAAATTTTTTTAAAATTTTTAAATGGCCGCCATTTTGAAACAAAATGGCGGATTAAGCTGGCCAACGAACTCGGTCGAGACATTGGTATGTACTATGTACACTCCGAATTACATCCAAATCGGTTCATAAATACGAGAGTTACAGTATGACATATGTCAGATATATATATATATATATATATATATATTGATATATATATATATATATATATATATATATATATATCAATTTTGAACGGAGGGTGGTTTCGGGGTCTGGGGGTCATGATCGATGAAAATATACCAAAATTTTTTGAATTCGCTTTCCTCCGAACGGCTGCAATAGGTAGCTTTTTGTAAAGAAAGCTACCTAAAATTCTTTTCTATTATACACTATTTTTTCTAATTTACACTATTTTGCCTATATCAGTAGCCATTGCTAACTGTATAATTGTAGAATAGAAATTTCGAAATTTTAATATTATATACCAAATACTGGATTAAAATAGATTAAAGTTTAATAAGACGGGTCTGTAAAAAAATATCAGCTGCATGGGATATTTTTGGTTAATTTTATGTTTTTTAGGGTGCTGAATCCAAAAACGATTTCCATTTCCCTCCATTACGCAGAATATTGTTGCAAAACATAGAGAGTTTTCATTAGCAAAGCGCAACTGCGATGAAAAAATCAGTAATTTATCACAAGAAACTATGTTCTTTTTAGTTAAAATTAAATCATGCAGTTAAAATGCTTTCCAGATATACAGACATATGCTGTTACAGTTGTCTGAGAAGCTGTTCTTGAAAATATTTGATTTAAAAAATATCTTCCAATTGTATTAATTTTTAAATTTAATTTGACTGTGCTGCCATCTGTGTTCTTATTGAAAAGGGATTAAGGATTTGATAATTATAAATTAACGCTAGATTAATTTTAACACAATTATTCTAATTCTAATTGGTAAATAAATCATATTAGATGTAAATTTCCAACTGGGCGAAAAATGTCCTGACCAAGATTCGATCCAGGTATCTCTTGGCTGAAGCCGCCAATGCTCTACCATCTGAGCTATCCCGGACGAATTTGGTGGAACTTTTTCCCCCAATTAACCTTATTGATTATAGCATCTGGTCCAGTTCAACAGAATAAATCTCAGGTAACGGAACTCCTGAAATCGCTGGATACGTAATTATATTAATTTTAACAGAATTATTCTAATTGGTAAATAAATCATATTAGATGTAAATTTCCAACTGGTTGAAAAATATCCGTACCTGGATTCGAACCAGGGATCTCGTGGCTGAAACCGCCAGTGCTCTACCATCTGAACTATTCCGGACGAATCTGATGGAACTTTTAGTATCTAGTGTAATTACGTATCCAGCGATTTCTGGAGTTCCATTACCTGCGATTTATTCAGTTGAGCTGAACCAGATTTCAGACCAGATGCTATAATCAGTAAGGTTAGCTGGGTGAAAAAGTTCTACCAGATTCGCCTGGGATAGCTCAGAAGGTAGAGCACTGCCGGTTTCAGCCAAGAGATCCCTGTTTCTAATCCTGATCCGGACATTTTTCGCCCAGTTAGAAATTTACATCTGATATAAATTAACGGTTTGGATTTATTAATTAGAAGATAATGTCTTTTGAAAGGCATATTAAACGAAACCTCATCGGCGATACTCGAACACTCTTACCCACTTAATAATTAATAATTTAATAAATATTATTTTACTAACATGAACAATTTTGCTTAGTTAAAAAAAAAAAAATGTTTGACGCGTTCTATTCCTCATTGTCTCTAAGACCAATGTCAGACGAGCGTCTTTTTTGCTGATTTTTTGCTTAAGTATTATCCATTCACAATGTGAGGAATAGAACGCGTCAAGCAATTTAAATATTCGATGAATTTCGCTTTTAAACGACATGGAAATGAATTAATATTACGCTTTTAGAACAGCATGCTTGAGTAATTTAGGATTATTCATTGAAAGCGTATGCAAACTGAGAGCGACATTTCAAACTATCTTAACTTTTTCCCATTAAACTTTCGGTAAAATTAGAAGTTTTAATTACTATTATTGTTATTTTCCCCCTAGAAGTGTGATGTACTTTTATAAAAATGGAAGGTAATTTAATATTATTAAATATAGTTACTAGGATACGAAAGACAATGGAAATTTTATTAGATTGAACCAGAACATCAGAGAATATATCTAAATGTAAATTCTTTAGAGAATCAACATATATTATATTGTTAATATGTTAATATTAATTTACTTTAAGTCATATTTTAATAATAATTTACTTTTACTATTTGAAAAGAAAGAAAAATTAAAACTAGTCTGATGTAGCAATCCCAAAACTTTCTTCTATCTCATACATGTTAATACTTCCTGAAAAATGCAGCCTGTTAGATTATTTACACCAAAATCTTATCAGCAACAAACTTATGTCAACTTCTAACTGAATCTGAAGTTTCGTGAAAATCCATGCGTTAGTTTTTGAGTAGAGCTGTGGCGGAAATCTTAAATTCTGCATATCAGCGCCAACTGTTGGGCGATATATACCAAAATATAATAAGCAATAACTTAAGTCAACTTGGTAACTGAATCTGAAGTTTGATTAAAATCCCTGCATTACTTCTTCAGATAAAACTATTGGGGGAATCGGGGAAAACGCAGCATAGCAGTGTGACAGCGTGTCTGTCACATATCTATCTTTTTATTCAAAATTAATTTAAAACATAACTTTATTACTTTTATAACATATTATCCTCCCCCCCCCCTCTTTCTTATACTGAAATATGCAGTTAAATTCATTTCTCAAAACCATCTAGATTTTTATTAAAGTGTTTTTTTTCCTTCTTTCTAAAAACATCTTTAATTCAGCGCGCTCAAAGATTCAATCCTTTTTCGCTTTCTCATTTAAATCAATCATCTGTCCGTTAATGCTTCCAATGCACAAGGTCTTCATTTACTTGCATCGGATTTTTGCCCGCCGCATTGATAAGAAATTTTTATCTCTACTAATACTTGAACGTTGAATATGTATTAACAATAAAAATAAAAAGGAACTGATCTTGTGGGAAGCAAGTACATTATCGAGATTTGTGGTCGAGTTAAAAAGCAGATGTCCTGGATTCTCGGCATTTTTTGCCCATCCAACAGTCTGCACTCTGCAATTTTATGAAACAGTTAGTTGGGCAAAGGCCTAACTGTAATATAAACAATTTTCGGTTTTTCTGATGCATTTCTCATCGTAATTAGAAGAGCTGACTTGAAATCTAGGCGTCACCCATCCGGTTGAGACACCAGATTATTTGCGGTAGTGTTTATCGCCAAAACCTTTGTTCACTTTCATGCAGTCACCAAAAGTTTGTAAATCGGCGATTCTGTGCAACGCCAAGATTTCTAGCGAAAACTTTACTTCTGTTCTAGCCTTCAATATGTGAAGGTTCTAAAAAAAAAAGGCGCTTTGGCGCCCCATTTTGTAATTGGGGGCGTCTCTCTCTCATTTTTAACTGAACCACCTCTAAAGTGTTTTAAATAAATAGTTCTTTCAGTAAATTAATAGTTGGAGTTTTTTTTAATCAATTTTTCCGTGTATTTTAGAACCCGGTCTCCAATCTTCATCACAAGCAGCGCCACCTGTTGTGTGATATATACCAAAATCTAATAAGCAACAATTTAAATCAACTTGGTAACTGAATCTGAAGTTTGATTAAAATCCGTGTATTACTTCTTGAGATAAAACTATTGCAGGAATCGGGAAAAATGCAGCGCCACTGGGCAATTTACACCAAAACGTAGTCAGCGCCAACTCGTATCAAGGACTAACTGAATCTGAAGTTTGATGAAAGTCCACGTATTAGTTCTTGAGATAGAGCCATTGCGGAAATCGTGAAAAATTCTGCATAGCAGCGCCACCTGTTGGGCGACTTACACCAAAACTTAATAAACATCAACAGATATCAAGGAATAACTGAATCTGAAGTTTCATAAAAATCCGTGCATTAGTTCTTGAGATAGAGCCGTTGCGGAAATCGTAAAAAATGCAGCATAGCAGCACCACCTGTCAAGCAATTTGCACCAAAAACTAATCAGCACCAATTTATATCACAGACTAACTGAATATAAATTTTTATTAAATTTCGTGCATTAGTTCTTGAGATAGAGCGCCCACAAAATTTGTGTCACATACAGACGGACGGACGGACAGACAGACAGACATTTTGTAAAAACATGTTTTTCGGGTTCTCTGACCCGTAAAACGTGTAAATCCGTCGAAAACTGGAATTCGAAAATTTTCACGATTCCAATACTTTCTTCTTGTAAAAGATAGAAGAAAGTAAAAAGAAAAATAGTTAATACTTAACATGTAAAAAAAAAAAAACAATTGATGAGAAATCATATTTTATATTCTTCAGTCAATATTAATTATTAGTTAAATTTTACAGTTTTTTTTTTCTATAGTGCATGCGATCTTAGCTTTTCTTATATTTTTATTAATTGAATTTGTTCTAATCAGTGAGTAACTTGCTACAACTTTCACATAGAATCTCTTATGCAAATTATTTCGCTTTATTGAACAATTATAATCACGTAGTTCTCTAGAATCTCTATGATAATGTACTTTTCAATATGCATTAGCATAAAAAAAAAAAACACTTCATTGTTCACATATCAGACATGCAATCATATTATTATTTTTTTTTTTTCAATTTACCAAAATGACAGTGGGGCTGAATTGACTGGATTGAAACATGTTAATTCCCTGCTTCATCGCCGTAATTAAATTAAATAATAATAATAAATTCCAAATCATTCCATATTCTACATTACCTTTTAGAATGAATATAAAAAATGCTTTCCCCCAAAATCTTTTAGTTAAAACACACAAAAGAGTATTAAAAATTTAAATAATTAGATAGTTTTACTATTAAAAAGCCAAAAAAAAAAAAAAAAAAAAAATATTACGCTTTTAAACAGCGGGACTGAAATAATTGAAGATTATTCGTTGAACGCGTATGCAAATGGGTGCAACTATTTAAACAATCTTCTATTTCTTCCAATAAAGTTTCTAATCATTTTTTTTTCTATAGATACGCAATGCTACAGCCATAAAATGGAAGATATCTGAAGGCTATTAAATACTGATACTTGGATCGCAGGGCAATGGAATTTTTATTAGATGAGTAAGAAACAGATGAGAAAAACATGTACAGTCGTGGAAAAAAAAAGTAGACACCCTCTACAAACTCCTCGAAAAATTATCGTAGTAGAAAGTTACTGGTGCCGAACGATTGGAAATAAAGTCTACTTTTAAATGATGTATATAAATTTTTCTTAGGGGGCCATCTACATATTAAAACGAACCCAAACTTCATTTTTTTCAATAGCAATACCCAATTGTAACAATATATTTCAAATCTTCCGTTCAAACTATGCCTAGACACAAAATTTCAAGTCATTGGAATAATAAGTTTTTGAATTATAAACATTCAAAATTTGGTGCTTCAAATGTTAAATTACATTTTCATATTTTTCTTAATATCTCCTGAAATTATACTCCTAATGTGCTAATATTTTTTGTAGCAATAATACTAAAATTCCCACACATAAATACATTGAATTTGCAATTTTTATAATTTTATGATATGAATTATGAAATTAATATTCGAAAAAATTATGAATTGCAACCTACAATTTTTTTGATGAATTTAGATTTATTAGGTCCTGCTTTATGGAAATCCAAAATTTCACATTTTTCTTCCAAGTAGTTTTCAAATTATGCTTAAAAAACGACAAAATGATGGTTTAAGTGATATATAAGTATAAGTATTAGCGTCTATGATAGAAGTGACTAGATATTTTGAAATTTCTTATGCTATCTTGTAATCTAGCAGTCTTCAATGACTGCTTAAGTGGTGCTTAAGATGCCTTGATCAAGAAGAGGGCTCTCTCGGTGAACATTGGAATACCGAACTTCAATTTGGATACAGCTCCTAAAATGAGCTCGTTATAAAATAATTTATTTCTCGGAAAGTTATCGCACGAAATACATAAAAATGTGTTTTTAGGTTAATTGAAAGGAGTAGAGTTCATTTTTGCTGTCGGAATTGTGTACTTCCATTTAAAAAAAAACAAAGTTATGGTTCGTTTTAATATGTAGATGGCCCCCTAAACAAATTTTATAGACATCATTTAAAAGTAGACTTTATTACCAATCGTGTGGTACCAGGAACATTCTTCTACGATATTTTTTTGCAAAGTTAGTAAGGGGTGTTTACTTTTTTTTCCACGACTGTACATTAAAATTAATGTATGTAACTTCATTAGTAAAATAAATTAATACCTTGATATTATTTTTTTTTTATTTATTTGAAATGCCAATAAAAAGCTGAAAAAATGTTCAATGTTAAAATTTTAATATTTGAAAAAGGAACGTTTGATATGAATTTTTCCCTATTCTATTCCTCATTGTCTCTTACAAGGAGAGGGCCAACCTTGTTAATCACAGATTTTGATTATTTTAATATATGTTGTAGGGTAGATACCCCTTAGTGTCAGGTTCAACGGATTTTATCCAACGCTCCTTAGTTCTTGAGAAACCAGGGGTATAATAATAGTACACAACTTAAATACTTAATTTTCAACCGCAATGATAGGTTGGTCGTAGCTCAGTTGGTATGGCATTTGCCGGCTGATCCGCGGGCCCGGGTTCGATACCTGAATCCGCTGCATTGGTTTTTCTCATTTTTTGTTTTATAAATATACTTGTAAGTATAGTTAATAATATCATTGTCAATTAAAATTTATAATATTGTATATCAATTATAATTTTAACCTATTTAATTTTTTACTTTTAACTAAATAGTTGTATAAAACATCATAAAACTGTTAATTTTTTTTTTAATCACTTTTAAAATGTATTTCACATATTCTTTATCGATGCAATGATATTGAGCAATTGTGTCAATTCGTGATTTTAAAGAAACATCATTTACACATTGCTTTAACAAAGGAAGTCAATGCGATAACACTATTATTCTATTTTTAAAGTAACAAGCATAATTATATTAAAAATTAACATCAGAATTAAATTACAACCGATTTTTTGCATATTAATTTTTTTTTTATTTGTAATACGTATGCTTGCCCTTTCAATTATTTTACTTTCACCTTTATCTTCAATTCTGCTTTTATTTTTATTTTATTTGAATATTCTTTTATTTTATCATAACTAGATGGCACCACAACAGATTTTGTCACGATTTTGGAATTTTTATCATTCAATAATAGATCCAATTTCTTTTTAAATCTCTTTAAAGGATGAGAAATAAGTTTTAAAATAAAAAAATGATGAATTTAAGTTTGTTAACATTATAATTAATGTATGATATTAAAATTTGTAATTGAAATTATTAAATTATAATTGCAAGTATATTTATAGAACAAAAAATGAGAAAAACAAATGTAGCGCGTTCAGGTACCGAACCCGGGCCTGCAAATCAGCCAGCGAACGCCGTACCAACTGAGCTACGACCGACCTAACATTGCGGTTGCAATGTAAGTATTTAAGTTGTGTGCTATTATTAGACCCCCCGGTTTCTCAAGAACTAAGGAGCGTTGGATAAAATCCGTTGAACCTGACACTAAGGGGTATCTACCCTACAACATATATTAAAATAATCAAAATCTGTGATTAACAAGGTTGGCCCTCTCCTTGTTAGATTGAATGTAAGAGCGCAAAGTGTGCAAACAAGAAATTCTCAATCCCTAATTCCATAATTATTTATTTAATTCAAATAAAGTATATTTAAATATTTGATGAATTTCGCTTTTAAACGCCATGGAAATGAATTAATATTACACTTTCACATCAGTATGCTTGAGTAATTTATGATTATTCATTGAAAGCGTATGTAAACTGAGATCAACATTTCGAACTATCTTAGCTTTCTTCTATAAAACTTTCAGTAAAATTAGAAGATTTAATTATTATTATTGTTATTTTTTCCCTAGAAGTGTGATGTACATTCATAAAAATGGAAGATAATTTAATATTATTAAATATAGTTACTAGGATATGAAAGACAATGAAAATTTTATCAGATTGAACCAGAACATCAGGGAATATATTTAAATGTAAATTCTTTACTGAATCAACATATATTATATTAACTGTTAGTATGTTAATATGTTGATATTAATTTACTTCGTCACATTTTAATAGTAATTTCCTTTTACTATTTGAAAAGAAAGAAACGTTTTAAAAAACAAGTTAATACTTAACATGTTTTTTAAACAAGTTGGAAATTAATCGTCAAACGTGGCAAATGAGGTGCGTTCGTACTATAACTAGTTTTATAATCATTTTTTGCACCCCATATTATACTGAATGTATAATTTTTTGCATTTCATGAAGTGCATAGTCTGATACATCATTAAAATGCACTTCCAATATTTTTTTCCCATTCCCTGTAATGTAACGGAACACTTTTGACCGTCCCTGTAATTAAACTATACATCCGATTTTCCTAAAGTTTGAAATAGCTCAACAAAATTTTGCAACAATTATATCTTTAAAATTTCAGACCATTCGGAAGGCTCTAATATCATTAAAATCCACTTGCAATAATTTTTCCCATTGGCCGTAATGTAAAGAAAAACTTTTGACTGTCCCTGTAATTTAACTATACATCCGATTTTCATAAAATTTGAAATGGCTCGACAAAATTTTGCAACAATCATATATTTGAAATTTCAGACCAATCGGTTGGGTAGTTTTTGCTCTGTTACATGCGGACAGACGGACGGACAGACGGACGGACTGAACGACGACTATAGGTGCTACGTATTTATATAATTACGAACGCACCTACAAAGTACCATTGATGAGAAATCATTTTATATTCATCAATCAATATTAATTATTAGTTAAATTTTACAGTTTTTTCCTATAGTGTATGCGGTCTTAGCTTTTCTTATATTTTTATTAATTGAATTTTTCTAATCAGTGAGTAATTTGCAGCATTTTTCACATAGAATCTCTTATGCAAATTATTTCGCTTTATTGAACAATTATAATCATGTAGTTCTCTATATTCTCTATAATAATGTACTTTTCAATATGCATTAGCATTAAAAAAAAAAAAAAAATTCATTGTTCACATGGGTTTTCTACTGACTTCTTGATACATTAGAATTGGAAAGAATATGTATATAGGTGTGTTTCCGGAGATAATACAGCCTTTGAAAATCTGTAGAAAAAAAAATACCTCAGTTTTTAAATAATTTCCTTTATCCGGGCCCATATGTGATGTATCGCCAAATATTCTTTCAGATAAACAATATAATTATAATGTTTATACGAGTTACAATGATGGAGTTAAATATGCGCCAAACTATGCTCGCTAAAATAGGTCAAATGGCTGTGAAACAACAAAGAAAATTCCTGAACATTAAGCAGTAGAAAATAAACTACAGAGTATAAAACATATATTTTTTTAAATACGGTTTTGTTTATTTTTTTTTCGCTACATTTTTGACAGCCCTTTTCGAATCTTTCCGTATCTGTAAATAGCTATATTTAAAAATTAAGCAGAATCATTACGTAAATATTCTTATATATAACTGTAAATTTAAAGTTTCGGTTCCTTTAAATCCAGATTTTAAAATTGATAAAATGATTCAGAAAGTATTATCCAGGTATTACAAATGTATTACGGAAATACCTTTCCGAATGTTTTAGAACACACAACTTTTCTCTTTAAACGGAAAATAAAAGGCAAACTAGATTTTCCACTTTAACTGCTTAAAGAAAACACTGCAAGAAACAGTAGACTTGAATACATCATTGCCTTTTTGCTTCGAAACAGTTTTCGAAATAGCTAAAATCCTCCAAGCGTGGCGCGGAGGGTAATTCTCCATGTAAAATGCAAGTTACAAACTGATTGCTTTTAAAGTACAAGGGTATCTTTCAAGCAGTTTGTTACTTATTCAATGCATGAGTGATAACCGTTCGAGAATAAATGATACAGCGAATGTTTATTCAGTTCACTGCCATCTCGCTTAAGAAGATCGTTTTCTTTATACTATTAAGACACTTATAATCCTTTATAGCTATTGAAAGTGCTTATGTGTTACTTACTAATCTAGACAGATAAACTTTTTCTTTCTTTCATTAATAAGTGATATGCATGTTTAATAAGCTATTTAAATATTAAGCATTTATTTAAACATGCGTAATGCGTCCTATACATGTTAAGAAGTTGTGGTTTATTATTATTAGCTGCGTTCGAAATTATATAAAAACATAGCACCAATAGTCGTTGTCTGGTCCGTCCGGCTGTCCGCATATAACAGCGCAAAAACTACTCAACCCAATGTTTTGAAACTTAATATATTTAATCGTTTCAGAAATTTGTGATTTCAAATTTTATGAAAATCGGATGCATAGTTCAATTACAGGAACAATCAGAGGTATTCCGTTACATTACGGCCAATGGGAAAAAACAGTTTCAAGAACATTTTAATGATGTTACACTCTTTCGAACATAATGAAATTGATATGCATTTGTGAATAACACGAAAATATACATTCCGTAGAATATGTGGTGCAAAAAATATTTATTATTCCTTTACAGGGCCACACGAAAGTTTTCCGTTACACAATGTTATAGGGGAAACATTGTTTGGAGCATAATTTAATTATGTTAAACTATTTACTATCCAATGAAATTGTTATACGTTGCTGAGGTGTACTACAGATTACTTTTTGTATGATAGAAATTGCATAGTATTTACAGGGACACACAAAACATTTCGGATACTATACTGTATACGAAATACTTAGTGATGATTGCTGGAACTGCATTTTTAGTTATAATATGAGTTTATAAGTTTAACTAAATTTTTGCATATCACGTTGTGTGTATAAATGCTGTAGATCATATGCAGGGCTACACAAACGAATTCGTAATGGATAAACTCCGTTAGAGTACGAACGTCATTTGCGACGCATGACGTACAATTTCCGACTTATTTTTGCTCCGTATCGTAGAATCAGCAGTAAAACGTCACCTAACTGTAAATCCAGCATGTTTATGAAAATAACACAGGAATTTCAAACCATCAAAAACATCCTTCAGAATCAGGTTCTTAGATCCAAAAAACCTTGATTAAAGCTAACGTATACGTGAAAAGTTGCTTAAATAGACCCATCCAACTGGTCGTTGTTAGATAAGCTGGTCGATGAAAAGAGCAACCAGGTTTGGATGGAAATGGAGCAAGCTGCTCAAGGGCAAATAAAAACTAACAAGTTGGAAATTGCTCGTCAAACGTGGCAAATGAGGTGCGTTCGTACTATAACTAGTTTTATAATTATTTTTTGCACCCCATATTGTACTGAATGTATACTTTTTTGCACTTCATAAAGCGCATAGTCTGATACATCATTAAAATGCACTTCCAATAATTTTTTCCCATTCCCCGTAATGTAACGGAACACTTTTGACTGTCCCTGTAATTAAACTATACATCCGATTTTCCTAAAATTTGAAATAGCTCAACAAAACTTTGCAACAATTATATCTTTAAAATTTCAGACCATTCGGAAGGCTGTAATATCATTAAAATGCACTTGCAATAATTTTTCCCATTCCCCGTAATGTAACGGAACACTTTCGACTGTCCCTGTAATTAAACTATACATCCGATTTTCCTAAAATTTGAAATAGCTCAACAAAACTTTGCAACAATTATATCTTTAAAATTTCAGACCATTCGGAAGGCTGTAATATCATTAAAATGCACTTGCAATAATTTTTCCCATTGGCCGTAATGTAAAGAAAAACTTTTGACTGTCCCTGTAAGTAAACTATGCATCCGATTTTCCTAAAATTTGAAATGGCTCGACAAAATTTTGCAACAGTTATATCTTTAAAATTTCAGATCATTCGGAAGGCTGTAATATCATTAAAATGCACTTGCAATAATTTTTCCCATTGGCCGTAATGTAAAGAAAAACTTTTGACTGTCCCTGTAAGTAAACTATGCATCCGATTTTCCTAAAATTTGAAATGGCTCGACAAAATTTTGCAACAGTTATATCTTTAAAATTTCAGATCATTCGGAAGGCTCTAATATCATTAAAATGCACTTTCAATAATTTTTCCCATTGGCCGTAATGTAAAGAAAAACTTTTGACTGTCCCTGTAATTAAACTATACATCCGATTTTCATAAAATTTGAAATGGCTCGACAAAATTTTGCAACAATCATATATTTGAAATTTCAGACCATTCGGTTGGGTAGTTTTTGCTCTGTTACATGCGGACAGACGGACGGACGGACAGACGGACGGACGGACGGACGGACTGAACGACGACTATAGGTGCTACGTATTTATATAATTACGAACGCACCTAAAAACTGAAGTAAATTGAATGCGCATTTTCCTAGAGGAATACTCTAAAAATCAAATCATTTCGATATAGAGTTAGGCAATTTAAAAAATTGATTTTAATTCACAGTGAATTAATGAGAAAAAAAGGAAGAAGGGAAAAAATTCCGAAACTTTCTAACGTACTAAAATTTTTGAATAAAATAAAACCAAAAGAAAAAAAAAACGCAAAATTATTCTCTTTTTTAACCAAAGTATTTAAAAAAATACTTTTGTTCCTCTTTGAATGATTTTTTAAATTCAACTTTTTTAGTAGAGTTAAAACCTTTAAAAAGAGAGTTTTTAAAGGTTTCTATCTTGACAATTCTGTTTTGAGTACTATGTACTTAATTATCTAATTAAGTATCTTGCACCCCTCCCCCACCCCTCTCATTTTCTCTTTTGTTATTTGAATGTAACAAATACTACATGGGTCATAAAATGCGATAAAGAATGTGAGAAGTCTTTTTTTTTTTTATTCACTGTAACCAACAGTTTGATATTTGATAACTAAATTTTTAAATTTTTAAACGGAAGGCCTTTCCTTTTTTAGGTGCGTTCGTAAGTATATAAATACGCAGCACCTATAGTCGTCGTTCAGTCTGTTTGTTTGTCTGTCTGTCCGTCCGTCTGCATATAACAGAGTAAAAAGAACCCAACCGAATGGTCTCAGATTTTAAATATGTAATTGTTACAAAATTTTGTCGAGTCATTCGAACTTTTATGGAAATGGGATGTATAGTTTAATTACAGGGACAGTCAAAAGTTTTCCGTTAAATTACGACCAATGGGAAAAAATTATTTCAAGTGCATTTTAATGATATTACAGCCTTTCGAACAGAATGAAATAGATATGCACTGATAATGTGCGCTAAAATATACATTCAATACAATATGCTGTGCAAAAAATATTTATAAAGCTAGTTATAGTACGAACGCACCTCATTTGCCACGTTTGACGTGCAATTTCCAACTTGTTTTTTCTTTTTTCAAGTAATCCCAGAATGGACATACTTTTTTTTTTATTTGGCTCAGTTTTTAAAAATGTCCTTTGTTATTTGCTAAAAATAAAATAGATAAAGCATTCAACTACTATTATTTGTACATGGTGTTCCAAAATTCGACTTACAAATTCAGGGAGGTGATAGTAGGCATCAGGAGGAGGAAAAATTACCATAGAACATGGGGTCTCAAACAACGTATTTAATCAAAAATACAGGGTGTTCTTCCTAAACTCAATTTGACTTGAGTATCATAACTGTCAGAAAACTGAAGTATATTATAATAAAACATTTAACAGACATGCTCACATTTGTTATAAATATGATAACACCAAAAAAAGTGATAGAAGTTTGCATTATACGCACCAGCAGTATGCACTTGACGCCCGGCGTTTTGGACAATGGTTATCAGTTCATACGGTATCATCGATTGTTTGAGCACCCTGTTTTTCCTGATCTTTTAGTGTTGCTATCACATTTCACACAAAACAAGGTACATATGGTTGGGGTTACATTGCAATGTTTTTATTTTTCGCGAAATTATTCCCGTCAACACAAGTTCAGTTAGGAGTAAATACCCTGTATTTGTGACTAAATAGTGTTTTTCGACGCCATGTTCTATGTCATTTTTTTCATCCCCTTGATGACCACTATCATCCCTCTGAATTTATTGGTCGAATTTTCGAACACCCTTAATATTTCTATTCCGAATGCAATGTATACAATATATATATGAAAGGGAAAAACCCTTTTAAAACTCAAAATTCAAAGTAAATTTCAAAAATTTAAATTAAAATCCGAAGTTTCTTTTTTCTAACTTTAAATCTCATTCTAAAACTTGTTTTTCCCCTTGTAACTTTGTTTCCCCAGCAATACATCTTGTTACTTTCATATATCATTTTCGGTCGATCTTTAAGATTAAATAGCTGAGTTGCAAATTTTGTAGCTGTTTGTGGTTAGCTGATTCCCGGGCTGATCAAACCCAGTTCTGGCATCTGAGCCCGGACAATTAATCAAAAGCAAAGCAACCAATTAAAGAAATGTTCATCCCAAGTTTACAACTGTGCCCTCTGCTGGAGAATACGATTTGCTCCAAGGTATTAGCTAACACACGCGCCAAAAAAGCGGAGATCTTGCAGAATTGAGAACCTTGTAAAACCTACGGCCATGTATCTCCTCAAATCATCAACGTAAGCAGCTCGCGGGACCTCCGGTCGGACTCGCGAATCGGACTGTAACATGGAGCAGCGAAATAAGTGAGTCCGATCCATCTCAGGAACATCTGACATAAAACAGTCCAAGGCATAATTGTAATAAAGTGGTGATCTTCTCTTAGAAATTAAAACTCATGCAGATTCCTACAAGCAGCCCTTGTGAACAGGCACAGTTTTGGGACTGCTCAGACTGATCCCGATGGGTGCTGCCTTATCTGATTGTGGTCTCCGGCTAGTATGTCCTCTACGCCCAATAAAGCAATGTATGAACGAACTAAGTATGTTTTTAAGTACGAATACCGCCAGCCACGACTCCAAAACCTAGTTATATATATATTTCTTATTTTCTCTTTCGATATTTCAATGTAACAAATGCTAAAGCATTCGTAAAATGCATTAAAGAATTTGAGAAGTCTTTCATATCTTCACTAACCAACAATCTGGCGTTTAATAACTCAAGATAAAACTTCTAAAAATTTGAAGTGGAATGCCTTTCATGTTATTTTTCTTTACAAGAAATCGCACAATTGAACATTCTTTTTTTTAGTTGGATCCATTTTTAAAATTTTCGTTGTTGATAACTAAAAGTGAAATAACTAGTTGAATGCTTTATCTAAGTATTCGATGTATACAAACTTCATCTGGATATATTTTTCCATGTTTTCCCTTTCGGAATTTCGATGTAACAAATGCTAAAGCAAGCATTCATAAAATGCGTTAAAGAATTTGAGGATTCCTTCATATCTTCGCCGTAACCAACAATCTGGCGTTTAATAACACAAGATAAAACTTCTAAAAATTTGAAGTGGAATGCCTTTTATGTTATTTTTTTTTACAAGTAATCCCAAAATTGAACATTTTTTTTTTATTTGGATCTACTTTTATTTATTTTTTTATTTATTTTTTTTTTTTTTTTTGCTATTCACTAAAAATAAGGTCACTAGTTGAATATTTTATCTAAAGTATTTGTATTTCAAATGCGGTGTATTTTTTTTCTTCTCATTTTTTTACATTTCTGATTTGATTGAAACAAATTCTAAACCATTCATAAAAAGCGGTACAGAATTTCGAAAGTCTTTCATTCCTTTACTGTAATCAGTCTTTTGGCATTAAATAATAGAAGATAAGACTTCTAAAAATTTTACGGGAGGCCGTTCATGTTATCTTGTTTTATTTGGATTCATTGTAAATATTTTCTTTGTGCTAAAAATAAAATTGCTAGTTTGATGTTTGATCTATTTTTATTTTGAAATCGATGTATTAAAATTATTGTACATATGTATTTTCTTATTTTATCTTTTGGTATTTCGATGCAACAAATAACAAACATACATAAATCGAGGCAAAGAGAAATTTATTAAGAAAAGCCGTAACATGATTTTCTAAATTAATTTTTACAATTTAATACTACCGTGTCAGAAATGAGCATATTGCAACTAGGAATTGGGATAATAATATGAATCACGTCAATGTACGTATAATTATGTGAATCATTTATTCACTGAATGAGTCACTGAGTCCATTTTTTAAGAGAAAAGGCAGAATGTTTTTTTTTTCTCTATTTACAGTACCCAAGCAATCCAACCCGGCCTACTCAGGTTTAAAATACCCGATATACTGTCCGGTGTACAGGGTGGAGATTGAAATAGTTTTTAATAGAAAACTCTAAGATTGTCATACATTTAGTATATTTTATTAGATTATCCCTCCCCCCCCCCCCCCCCCCAACTACACTAAAGAACATTTTTGGTACTTTCGTATTAGACGTATGCCAGCGGTCGATCATGAAACATTTCAATATTTATGGCAAAATCTTTTGTGATTCTGATTATTTCAATGTTTAACCATGTACTCCTCTTGAATATCTATTAAATTCTTATTTTACCTATTTGTGTATTTGTGAAGTTTTAATTTCAGTTGACAATTTTTAGTTATGGAGTATAAGACGGAAACAAAAAATTGCTGAATTATGTACATTGTTTTAAGGGCAAAGGGGAAATCTTTCGTTATTGGGTTTCGCACAGTTAAAAAAAAATCCATTTTTGAAAATTATTTTAAAAGAATAAAAATCCCAAACATGAGATATAGTTTTCAAACAATTTGTATTTTGTTTTTTATTCGACTGTTTAAAACTCGTTGTGCGATGTTTATAAGCTTAAAATAATGCAGTAAAACTGAAATTTATTGGTTAGGCCGTTAGCACCGTCAATATGACGTCATCGATACTCAGAGACATTATTTTTATTAGTACGTGAGTTTCAAAACTCTTCTTATCCAAAATTTAAAAAATCGTGTTTTCTCTATCAATCTATTCTATTGGTAAACATGCATCGAAAAAACACAAGAATGCGCAAAGAACCTAGTTTTGTCTTGTACCAGCAACCTTCGCCCGCTACGCTTGTCGGTTTTTCTAAACAATCCTTGAATCAAACGAAATATATCTGTGAATTTGATCATGTGTTTGAAAGCAATATGGACATTTACCTGGAATGCCCATCCGAATTTCTACAAACGATATGGGCGTCATTATGCTATTATATTTTCTATTGAGAGAGACAAAATTTGAGCTGTTAAGGACCAACTACTTTAGGTGATCCTTTACTGCAGGATTTGGTAAAGTACGGTAAAACAATATGCAATATACTAAAACCCTTCCTCTGAAAATTTATCAATGCAATTCTCATAAAAATCCGTCAAGTAGAGCCTATTAAAGAGGCTAATCTTTCATAATTGGGTTCACCTGATTCTAGAACTTTTAGCCAAATTTTTGTAACCAAGCAACCTAGAACGATATGTTTTTTATACTAAAACATTCCATAAAAAATTAACTAACCTAGCAAGTTCCATCGAAATCCACTTAGCAAAATCTTTTAAACTGGCAAATGTACTAAAACCTTCCCTAAAAATTATTTAATTAACAGTTTAACTACCATCAAAATCCATTCAGCAGAATCTTTAAAAAAGCCAATCTTTCATAATCGTGTTTATCTGATTTTGAATTTTCCCCCATAATTATTTAACTGAGCAAAGTAGAGCGGTATGATATACTAAAATCTTTTCTAAAAAATTATAAAACCTTCTTTTATCCTGTATTTCAACCATTGTAAAATATCGGTTTACAATGAAAGTCAGTGGTCGCAGTCAGAGGTTTTTCCCAATTTCCCAAAATTTGGTTTTCTTGTTAAGGGATCATTCCACGGTAATTTGCGTTACATTTAGAACAATTTACTTCAGTAATTCTAGTAATATAACACCAAAATAGAATTAAAAATATAAAATTGACATAATTTGTTAATTAAACCTATTCAAAGCTTAATTTAGATGAAATTTATTTCATTTTTGTTTCATTTATTGAACTCTGGCAGTTATATTTATTGAACTCTGGCAGTTATATTTATTGAACTCTGGCAGTTATATTTATTGAACTCTGGCAGTTATATTTATTGAACTCTGGCAGTTATATTTATTATGCAACTGACATTACAGAAAAAGGAAAGTATGTTACCATAAAAAATGCAATTTTCATTCTCATTTTCTAGGTAATTTTCATTTGCTTCATGAGCTTTGGATAGGTTTAATCAACAAATTATGTCAACTTTACATTTGAATATATTTTGGTGTTATATTACTAAAATTACTGCAGTAAATAGCTCTAAATGTAACGTAAGTTACGTGGAATGACCCTAAGGCGAATTCTGAAACACCGTCCTCGTACAGAAAAGAAAAAAAACGATAATTAGTGTATTTATTGCTTTACCGTTATTGAAATTAGATGAACTTATTTAACCTATTATCATTCTCATAATAAAAGTAATCCTTGAAACTTTTGTTATTCTACTCTTTAATAATATGAAGGTGTTATTATTTTATTCATGAGTTTAAAAAAAAAAAAAAAAAAAAAAAAAAAAAGCTGACTTTATTTATATTTGCATATTTTCCAGATAATTCAAGAATATTTATTTATGCTTGCTCTGATGCCCTTTCATTTTGTTGGAAAACGTCACAGTGTAGGTAATTTTATGTCCAACATCACTTCGCTTGTGAAATGACAATCTCCTCGTGATACATGCAACGCGTTTCTTTTAGTTGTGAAATATGTTCCAAGATGGCGACACTTCCCTGAGTTATCGTAGCGTAAGGTCACAAACTAAAGAAGGATTGTGTAAAAGACTTGTGTTTCGAAAAGGCGTCAACAGATCGCAGCACCACAGAAATTTTCTGATAAACTGATTTTAAATAGAACCTTTTTGCTTATTAAGCAGACTGTATTGTTTCAAGTTTTTTTTTTACTCTGTTTTAACTCTTGTGGGCCCCTATTACTTCTCCACTTCAAGGCCCGATTTCGTGAGGCCAAGACGCACGGTTTTTTAGTGCGTTAACTCTTTGTTCAATGGAAGACTTGCATCTCCTACTGGATTTTAATGTTATTACTTCTATAGTACCCACATTTAACCCTTTTATTTTATTCTTTTTTTTTAGTGTGTGTGTGTGTTCGTCCATGTAACCTAGGATTCGTCGTGCATTAAATAGTTTTTTCTCTACAAGTGCATCTCCATCATTCTAAGAAGATATTTTTCACATCCACTCAATAAATAAAATATATAGGTCGTTTTCACATGAAGCAAACCAGCGTATGTCTGCTTTACCAGAAAGGTAAGAAAATAAATTTCTATCTTTCATTATCAATGAAAAAACTTTTGGTATAACAATTTTATATTTATACTGGGTCTTTAGCTACACGCTAATCGCGAACTCACCCCTTCTAGATATTTTAATAGATTATGAGAGATGAGTTGAAGGGGAAAGTAAATAAATAAATAAAAAAAAAAAAAAAAAAAAAAAAAAAAAAAAAAAACCCAGTAATAAAAATTTGTTTATCTGATTGTGATAAAATGATGAACAAGATGCACATATGAGATATGAAATATTGAAATACATACATGAAAATAAAAATAAATGTGCATGAATAAATAACGATATATATAATATCGCAAAAAGAGTATTATTGTGAACAAATATTGATTGATTATTGTGAATAACTGATCATTTTATCTATATTTATGAATATATTCTAAGAAATTATTTTAAGAAAGTCACAAACTTCTTATAGTAAATATATTTGTTATCAAAGAATTTATAAAACTTGAATAACACGCTATGTCTGCCACAAAAGAAATTACGGCAGTGGAGAACCTAAATGATAATAATTACAATCATTGGTGTTTCAAATTAGAAAATCTGTTAATTAAAGACGACTTATTCAAATATATAACAGAATCTCCACCTGCCACACCCGATGATACATATACTAAAAACGCGGCTAAGGCGAAAGCCATAATTTGTTTGTGCATTGAAAATACACAAATCGTGCACATAAGACATTTGACATCTCCCAAAGAAATTTGGGAAAGATTAAAAAGTGTTCACCAAAGGGCGAATTTATCATCCAAATTATTCCTTTTGAGGAAACTATATTCGCAAAGGCTCAATGAGGGCGGAGACTTAAATCTACATATCAACAATATTTTAACTATCCGCGACAAACTCGCTGCCATTGGAGAGCTCATAAATGATTCGCACATCGTGGCTCTTATGTTTTGCAGCTTGCCTCAGTCATATGCTCCTCTTATAACGAGCATGGAGGCTAGAGACGAAAAGGATCTAGACCTCGAATTTGTGAAAAACAAACTCATCGACGAGTACTCTCATCGAATCGAATACAAAAACACCAGCACACGACCAAGGGACACAGCATATAAAATAATAAATAAAGGAAACAAAAAATATTGCAGCTTCTGTCAACGAGATGGGCACGCTCGTTCAGAGTGTTACAAATTGAAAAACAAACAGAAAAACAATTACCAAAGAAGTGAAAATTATAACAGTAATAAATTTAACAACCATGCCAACTTTAAAGCCAATTCGGTAAACCCCAAAAATCAACACAATGGTAGTAAAACAGACTCCTCGAATTTTCGCTTTAACAGCAAATCAAATATAGAGGATGAGGTCAACCAATCGATCATTCCTCTCTTCCCAGTGGAAAACAATTTTGAAATTGAGTCAGTAAAAATTAACCAAACACAAACAATAGATCCAAACACATATATCATTGACTCGGGTTGCACCAGGCACGTTGCATCAGCAAAAACAAATTTTGCTACATTCACAGCCGGGAATTTTGGGAATATAACAATCGCTAATGGAAAAAGGCTTAATTCGGAAGGTATGGGGGACGTAAAAATAAAAACAGACAAAAACCACTACATTACACTAAGAAACGTCTTATACTGTCCAGAACTAAAGGGCAATTTATTGTCAGTTAAGAAAGCCACTGAAAATAATATAAAGGTAATTTTCGAGAAAAATGCATGTTTATTTGTCAAAGATGATAATATAATCTTGACAGCTAAATTAAATGATAATCTCTACGTATTAAACCCTGAAGATGATTACGGCTATACTATAAGTACTCAAACTTTCTGTAACAATACAAATTGTATTTCATTGTGGCACCGAAGACTCGGACACAAAAATTTTGATGATATTAAATACCTTGTTAATCATGAATTAGCCAATGGGATAACAATTAACAAATGTAAACATGACACGCGATGCACCAAGTGCATTGAAGGGAAACTTTCCGCTCTGCCCTACCCTAAAGTAGCCACAAACAGAAGCAAAGACATCGGTACCCTCGCACATTCCGATATATGTGGCCCCATGAATACTGAAACGATAGGAGGGAAAAGGTACTTTATAACATTCACGGATGATTATAGCAGGTACACAATAACATACTTAATCGCGCATAAATCGGAAGCCGTTATCAAACTGAAAGAATACATAGCGCTAACAAAAAATAAATTTGGCAAGTTGATAAAGGCAATCAGGTCCGATAACGCAAAAGAGTATATCAGTGACGAATTTGAAAACTGCCTGATAGAAAACGGGATAGAGCGTCAATTGAGTGTTCCCTATTCTAGCCCACAGAACGGTGTTTCAGAAAGAAAGAATAGAACGATAGTGGAAATGGCTAGAACCATGTTGTCGGACGCCAAGTTACCTAAGCAATTCTGGGGGGAAGCTGTCATGTCCGCCACCTACCTCATCAACCGTCTACCAACAAAGGCTAACAAAAATAACATGACACCCTATGAACTTTGGCATAAAAGAAAACCCGATCTCTCGAACATCAAAACATTCGGATGTAAGGCATTTGCCTATGTCGACAAACCTAAAAGAAATAAATTAGATGAGAAAGCCATCGAGGGAATAATGTTGGGATATGATTTCAGAAGCAAGGGCTATAGGATATATACGGGTGAAAATAAAATTATAATATCTAGAACCGTAAAATTCTTCGAAGAAGGTATAAAAGATGAGGAAATTATACCCGCCAAAGAAAATCAAAACATCGAACAAACTCCCGCAGATAATATTGAAATTGATCTAGAAGAGCGCGACGATGATCAGAATAACACCCCGACCGACACATCCCTTGAGCCGAGAAGATCGCAGAGACAAAATCGTGGTGTACCACCTAACCGTTATGGAATAAGCGCAAACCTGTGTCACATTCAGGAGCCAAAGTCATGGACAGACCTACAAAATATCAATGACGCAGAAACTAAAGATAAATGGCTAAAAGCCACTAGTGAGGAAATAGATTCTCTGAAGCAAAATAATACTTGGAGATTAATAAAACCTATCCCGGGAAAACGCGTCATAGGTTGTAGGTGGACGTTTAAGGCAAAAAGGGGAGCGAACGGGTCTATAGAGCGATATAAAGCCAGATTGGTCGCTAAGGGATATGCTCAAAAATATGGAAGCGATTTCGACGAGACCTACGCACCCGTTGTAGCGCATACCACCCTAC
The DNA here is from genome assembly GCA_963932465.1 of Maratus speciosus. Lineage (NCBI taxonomy): Eukaryota > Metazoa > Arthropoda > Arachnida > Araneae > Salticidae > Maratus > Maratus speciosus. The sequence goes on from OZ010799.1 coordinate 106,150,754, forward strand.
GAGCATTCTTAAACGCAGCGGTGTACAAAGATCTTAAAATAACTCACCTAGATGTCAAAACTGCTTTCTTACATGGCGATTTAGAAGAGGAGGTCTATATGCATCAGCCAGAGGGATACATAACAAAAGGGGAAGAAGATAAAGTCTGTAGTTTAAACAAAGCGATTTACGGCCTTAAGCAGGCAGCTAGGGCATGGAACCAAAAAATAAGTAAATCTCTAAAAGAACTAAATTTCGTTGAATGCGCGTCAGACAAACGTCTGTACAAAAGAGTCCAAGATGGAAAAATCGCATACATAATAGTGTATGTTGATGACATCTTAGTCGCAGGAGACAAAACAGACACACACGAAATATACACTGAATTATCAAAGCAATACGAAATCAAAAATTTGGGTCAAGTAACACAATATTTAGGCATAAACATAAAGGAAAAAGCAAACGGTAATCTAGAATTAGACCAGGAACACAAAATAATACAAATCGCAGAAAAATTCAATTTGTTAAATGGTAAGCCTACGTATACACCCATGAATACTAACTACTTTAATCTAGATCCAAACGGGAAACTAATGGGAGATAACGTAAAATTTAGACAGGCTATAGGAGGGCTTCTATACATTGCAACTTTAACTAGACCCGACATAGCATCAGTCGTTAACATCCTGGGAAGAAGGAATGAATCCCCAAGGGAAGTCGATTGGCAAGCTATCGAGAAATTAATTTGATATCTGCTTACTACCAAAGATCTTAAATTCGTCATAGATAAAACAAAACCTCCAATCCTAACGGCATATAGCGATGCCGATTGGGGAAACGACAGAATAGACAGGAAATCAACCACTGGAAACTTGTTTAAATTAGGAAATAATATATTGGCATGGTCATCGAGGAAGCAGAGTTGCACAGTACTCTCCTCCACGGAAGCTGAATATATCGCTGCCTCTAATGCAGGTCAAGAGATTTCGTGGTTGTTAGACCTATTAAATGACCTCGAACTGTGTCAACAACTACCCGTAACGTTGTACGAAGATAACTTATCAGCCATAAGATTGACCGAAAACGAAAAGGCACAGACAAGGACTAAACACGTGGAAGTTAAGTATCACCACATCAGACATCTATGCCAGAATGGTATAATCAAAATAACTTATTGCCCATCGAAGTTAATGCTGGCAGACGTGCTCACCAAGCCGTTGCCTAAGCCTCATTTCGAGTGTTTGAGAAACAAGTTAAACATTCTACGCTCGTCGGTTTGACATAAAAAGCGGGGGTGTTGGAAAACGTCACAGTGTAGGTAATTTTATGTCCAACATCACTTCGCTTGTGAAATGACAATCTCCTCGTGATACATGCAACGCGTTTCTTTTAGTTGTGAAATATGTTCCAAGATGGCGACACTTCCCTGAGTTATCGTAGCGTAAGGTCACAAACTAAAGAAGGATTGTGTAAAAGACTTGTGTTTCGAAAAGGCGTCAACAGATCGCAGCACCACAGAAATTTTCTGATAAACTGATTTTAAATAGAACCTTTTTGCTTATTAAGCAGACTGTATTGTTTCAAGTTTTTTTTTTACTCTGTTTTAACTCTTGTGGGCCCCTATTACTTCTCCACTTCAAGGCCCGATTTCGTGAGGCCAAGACGCACGGTTTTTTAGTGCGTTAACTCTTTGTTCAATGGAAGACTTGCATCTCCTACTGGATTTTAATGTTATTACTTCTATAGTACCCACATTTAACCCTTTTATTTTATTCTTTTTTTTTAGTGTGTGTGTGTGTTCGTCCATGTAACCTAGGATTCGTCGTGCATTAAATAGTTTTTTCTCTACAAGTGCATCTCCATCATTCTAAGAAGATATTTTTCACATCCACTCAATAAATAAAATATATAGGTCGTTTTCACATGAAGCAAACCAGCGTATGTCTGCTTTACCAGAAAGGTAAGAAAATAAATTTCTATCTTTCATTATCAATGAAAAAACTTTTGGTATAACAATTTTATATTTATACTGGGTCTTTAGCTACACGCTAATCGCGAACTCACCCCTTCTAGATATTTTAATACATTTTACCGTCTAATTTACTAAAAATAAAATACATAAAAACAATCTAGGCCTCTTCATCACGATATTTTCCCATACCATGTAATTTATGACAGCTGTTGTATTTCATTTGGAACATTTTTTTATCTGTTGTCACGAGTTTCAGATGATTCATAAATAATAAGGAAATTTCGTTATTTATGAGATATTTTGTGATTCTGATTTCTCTTTAAATGCATAAATCGGTTACATATCAATTAAATTCGTATTTTATTTATTCATGTATTTTTGAAACTTTAATTTCGTTTGCGATATTAGTTTTGGAATATCAGACAGGAATAAACAATCGCTCAATTTTGTGCATAGTTTTAAGAAAAAGCATTTCTAATTGGATTTCACGCAGTTAAAAAAAAAGAAAAAAAGTCAAGCTTTAAAACTATTTTAAAACATCAAAATATCAGTCAATTGAGATGTAAAAAGTAAAAAAAATGATAATCAGTATATTTATTGCTTGACCGTTATTGAAATTAGATCAACTTATTTAACCTTATCATGCTCATAGTAAAAGTAATTCTTGAAATTTTCCTTGTTTTTCTGTTTAATAATATGCAGATGTTATTACTTTATTCAGGAGTAAAAAAAAAGAGAGAAAGTTGACTTATTTTATATTTGCATATTTTCCGGGAAATTAAAAAATATTTATATTTCCTTTGATGCCTTTCATTATACCGTCTAATTTAGAAAAAACAAGATACATAAAAACAGTCTAGGTCTCTTCTTCAAAATGTTTTCCTATATCATATAATTTATGACAGCTGTTTCATTTCGTTTACAGCAGCTTTTTCATCAGTTGTTGTGGATTTCAGATTGATTATTCATAATTAATTATTAAGGAAATGTCGTTGTTCATGAGATTTTGTGATTCTGATTTCTTTTTAAATGCATAAATCGGTTACAAATTAGTTGAATTCGTATTTTATTTATTCATGCGTTTGTGAAGTTTAAATTTTATTTGGCAAACTGGTTTTGGAATATCACAGGAACAAACAATTGCTGAATTGTGTACATTGTTTTACGAACAAGCGGGTTAGTCATTTCTAATTGGATTTCACGCAGTTAAATAAAAAAAAATACTCAAGCTTTATAACTATTTTAAAACATAAAAAAATCCGTAAATTTAGATGTAGAAAGTAAAATAATGATAATCAGTATATTTATTGCTTTACGGTTATTGAAATTACCTCGAATTATTTAATCTTATACTCACAGTAAAAGTAATCCTTGAAACTTTTATTGTTTTTTCTGTTTAACAATATGCAGATATTTCACGAGTAAAAAAAAAAAATAAATAAATAAATAAATAAATAAATTAAAGAGAAAGCTGACTTCGTTTATATTTGCATATTTTCCGGATAATTCAAGAATATTTATTTATGCTTGCTTTGATGCCCTTCCATTATACCGTCTAATTTAGCAAAAACAAAATACACAAAAAGAATCTGGGTCTCTTCATCACGATATATTCCCACACCATGTAATTTATACAGCTGTTGCATTTCATTTGGAACATTTTTTTCATCGGTTGTCACGGATTTCAGACGATTCATAAATAATTATTAAGGAAATGTCGTTGTTTATGACATATTTTGTGATTCTGATTTCTCTTTAAGTGCAAAGTTTGAGTTACATATCAGTTAAATTCGTATTTTATTTATTCATATATTTGTGAAATTTTAATTTCGTTTGGCAATTTCGCTATGCAATATCGGATGGAAAGAGAATTGCTGAAAAACATCTTTTCAAAAGTAAAAAAACAAGCCAAGTAAAAAAAAAAAGAAAAGAAAAAAGGGGAAAGTTGTGGCTAAAAAATAGTGTGATATCAAATTTCCAAGCTTATATTATGGTACTTATTTAACATTTTTTATTAAAAATTTACTATACGTAAGTCGAGTACCTAAGTATGCGTTGATAGAAATCCTTTTCTCCTTTACTAAATACATCATAACGTGTTTCTGAAAATTAATTTTTTTTAAATTATGCATGATGGGCTTGGCGGCCATCTTTCCATATTTTACACAAATTTCTAAGCACACAAGTACATTGTTAAGATCGGAAATTCGAAATTGCTGCTAAAGTAAACATTTTATGCTTTTAATTTATGGAAATGAGAGCCTAGAAATTTGTGTCTTAAAATAAAGTTGAAGTAACTTCAGGTTTCATCTTATGATTCTTTTTTTTTCGGAGGGGGTTAATTAATTAGTTAAAGCAGTAAAAATCAATTTGTTTTTTTTTTCTCAAAATAAAAGACAATCTTAATTTATCTGTCTGTAGCCAAAACTAGAAGTTCAAAATTCTTAATAATGCAAGCATATTACGAGCTTGTCTGCTTAGAAATTTGTGTAAAATATGGAAAGATGGCCGCCAAGCCCATCATGCATAATTTAAAAAAAATTAATTTTCAGAAACACGTTATGATGTATTTAGTAAAGGAGAAAAGGATTTCTATCAACGCATACTTAGGTACTCGACTTACGTATAGTAAATTTTTAATAAAAAATGTTAAATAAGTACCATAATATAAGCTTGGAAATTTGATATCACACTATTTTTTAGCCACAACTTTCCCCTTTTTTCTTTTCTTTTTTTTTTTTACTTGGCTTGTTTTTTTGCTTTTGAAAAGTTGTTTTTTAGTAGATATCAGTCCTTTTTTTTAAACAGATTATGTATAATTGAAATAATTCTACTCGCTAAAATTATTCCTTGTATAGTCTTTATCAGCAGGGAACAAACACAATAGTATACATTTTGTTTACCTATCATTCATTTTTTAGAGTAATTAATAATTTAAAAGTAAGGAAAGTCAATTTCTTCTTTCAAAGTATCAGTCTTTCTCAATTTATATCTTCTTAAAATTTTCTATGAAGGAGGAAAATTTAGTAAAAATCAAATAGAGTCAAAATAAAATATATATTTACAGTTAGTCTGTCAGTTAATTGTTTGTTCGAACTTTTTTTTGCTGACGGTTTTGCAAAATAAATTTACCTTTACAAATACCTACGGATAATCCGAGAATGAAGCCCCGCAGGCATCTAAAGAATCGAAGATCTGTTTAAAGAAGCAAATTTAGCAATTCTAGACATGATGAGCAAACATTCTTGATAAAAAAAATCTAAAAATTTAAAGATATAAACTGAACATCTTCATTTAGATCATGTTATAGAGAAGAAAGAATAAATATGTAATTTTACTCAAGTCTGTTTATCCATACCTATTTGCATAAATGTGAGAATATAATTTCGTATAAAAATTCCCGTAAATTGATTATCTTTAATAGTTTATTATTAAAGCCGCATAAACATTAGAATTAAATTTTTTCCAGTTAAAAATTGCCTGAAATCTATAGTCTTATCGTTCGTCAAATTTGTTTTATGTTTTTTTTTAATATCCAGACACCTTTTCTAAACTCTGACTAAAGACCACAGAAATACTGAAGTTATCCAAATACTTATATCTTTCTATCGTATTTCTTTTTTGAGGGGGGGGGGTGAGGAAGAGCGCTTAAGAATTTCCTTTTGTTCTTAGAATTCTGAATTAATCATTGAAAAGATCTACCTACATAAGTCTTGTTGCAGAATTTTCATTAGCTAAGAGTTGCATCAGCTTTATACATCATGTGAATATATTAAATTACTTTTGTAAAATACTAGATGGGAGCCATTGATATTTTCAGAGCATTTGCCTACATTTTAAACTTAAGTCATTTACAACTATTCAATTATTTTCTATACGAATTAAAGAAGTCGTTGTTTCCATGGCAACTGTACCTTTCACTATTGCTTGTTTGTTTGTTTGTTTTATTGAACACATATATATCAGATCACGTGGGGATCACGGCGGGATTTGAACCCGCCCCCACCTACACTCTCAAGCGATTAGCGGCATGGTGTCTTATCCACTCAGCCACGGTGGGCCACAATTGCTTTCTCTAATACCCAGATACTCAAATTTAACCAGCTTCGCTTATAATTATGCTCATAACAGAGTACATATATATGTAAGAGTGGTGACACATGCACAAGTCGTGTACTCATATCCAAGTTTTTGTCCAAAGTACAGTAACTCAGTTTTCTGTAATAGACGTGGAAGATTTCGATTAAACTAACCAGAAAAGTTAAAAAACATTGGCTTTCTGATTTGATTTTATTCAAAATCGTCTCAATCAACCAAAGTTAATGTCCGGGATACAGATAAATTTTTCTCTGTTAGTAAAATTAGATTGACCAATCAGTAGCGCCCATCCTTGCAGGCTTTTCGGTGTTTACTGCAAACATAAAAAGTTTTCAAAAATGCAGGCTTCTGATTGATCAATCTCATCTCGCTAATAGCGTAAAATCTATCTTGATCCTGGCCTATTCAACGCCCTTTAAATATTCGAGAAAGCCTTGACACGCGTCAGGAAAATATCACACAAAGCAGGCAAAACAAAGAAGAAAAATCATTCATTGGCTCGTTCATATCCACGAGCCAATGAATGATTTTGTTCCTTTGCTTTGCCTGCTTTGTGTGATGTTTTCGTGACGCGTGTCAAGACTTTCTCAAATATCTAGGAGGCGTTGGTTTATTTCACCATCATGAAGATATAAAGGGAGAGGAGCAGACATGTCAATCTTCCCGTGGGATAAACTACATACCAAAAAAAAAAAAAACGAGTTCTTTCCCCCTCTTCTGCCCTTTTCTCTCTTTATTTTTTGACCGATAGCAGCCCATTTAGCAGTCTCCAGTGCAAGATACCGCTATATATGGCGGACGCAAGGGGGAGTGTGTTAGCGTGACCAATGACATAATAGGCCAGTTCATGACGTTTAAAAGTCACACTGAGTTGGATCATCTTTACACGATGATTAGTACAAAGCGGTGCGCCATTTTTTTGTGTGTCCATTGCCGTGTACAGATAATCAACTGCGTGTGACGTGATGAGTTGGCCACACTTTAGGAACAGCTTCAAATGCCGTCATCTATATCTACTTCGAGGCAAACGAAAAAGACAGGCTACTGTGGTGCTACAGCGTCTAGAATATATAGTGTGGAAATCCAATCAGTCGATCACAGCGATATCTGCAGGATATTTCCCAAAACTCCAAGACAATTTGGTCTAGACGCTGTAACTTTTTTTTTAACGTTTTATTAACATACATCTGATCTGTGTGCTTGGCGTCAAACCCGCTGTAATAATACCATGTTTACTTTAAAATTTGAAAATATATCGCAGGTGTCGCTGCGATCATCTCCCTGGATTTCAGCGTCAGTGCACATTTAAGGGATACACTTCTTAGCGGTTCTTGAATAGCAAATTTCCACATTATGTATTCTAGACGCTGTAGCGGTGCATTACACATGTCTCTTTCTTCTTTAAAAAATATCCTGCAGATGTCGATGCAAATGACTGTTTGGAATTCGACATCGTTGTACATTTAAGGGATTCAATACTTCCGCGCTTTATTAAGTATTTCTGGGATAGTCGATTTCTACAACATATAATCTAGACGCTATAACGAAGCTATAGTTTCTAGAAGATATAGTTTAAAAATCGGCTTATTAAAAAGGTGCTAAAAAATTGTATCCCATAAATGTTGAACGAGGCTAAACGACGAATGTTGATTAGAGCGACATATGGTACTTCCAACGTAACTATTTCAAAAGAAAACGTTTCGCTCAGAGAAAATCTAGAAAATGTTGCTCTTATCGACATTTGTTATTCAGTATTTTTCAATATTTATGGGATTCAATATTTATGGGATTCAATTTTTAGCACTTTTTAAAGCATTACTGGAATAGCCTGTTTCCACACTATGACCGTGATCTAGGTAGATTTTTCTCTCTTATCGTAACGAGATTGACCAATCAGAAGCCAGAATTTTTGCTAACTTTTCACTGTTTGCAAAAATGTACCTGGATCCCTTCCTATATTTCTAGCCGCTATAACTGAGCTCAGGAATAGTACAGAAAGCAAGCTCCGTATTTTGATACATTAAGGCCGCGATCTAATTAGGAACAAGTGTGTCTCTATAACGAAGTAGTGACATACGGCCAATAAATGTTTATTGGTAAAAGTGATAAAAACAAATCGTTAAAGTTCTTTTTGAGCATGCCATTATCGTCAGGCTAATGCATGTTGAATTATTTCCCTAGTCTAATAGAGATCGTCCACGCGCGTATCTTCTAATAGAGGATATTCCAAATATGGGTTCGAGGCTGAAAAAGTCACGTGGTACCGGTAATTTACCCAAAGAATTTCTAACTGATAAGAAGAGAATCAGGAAACTACACTGTTAAAAATATCGTGAAAAATTACCTCTGTTCTTAAAGGTTCTCTATTTTCTGACCAATGAGAACGCTATATAAACGCCTATGAAGCGTTCTCATTGGTCATAATACAGATAGCCTTTAAAAACAGAGGTAATTTTTCACGATATTTTTAACAGTGTACTACTGCTTTCTCCCATGAACTGTTTCATTGGCTAGCGGGGATTTACATTACGTAGACGGAGCCTTCCATTCTTTACGCTAGACGTTCTTGCCTTGACCATGTGATCATAACGTAGATTGAATATCCTCTATTCAAGAAAGCAGATTGCCGTACTTTCGACAAAAACTTGAAATGAGCATGCCTCCTGTGCATATATCACCACTCTTATGTATAAAGGCTCTCTGTTATGGTGTTGTTTCTGATACAGCGCCTAGAATACCTAGTGTGGAAATATGCTATCCAAACAGTTCTAAAAATTTGTATCCCTTAAATGTGCGACGATACTGCTAAAATTTCAAGTGCTGATCGCAGCGACATCTGCGGGATTTTCGTATTACTATTATTACATTGTATAGACTAGCAATTTCTTGCAGTTGTAGAAAATATCCTGCAGATGTCGCTGCGATCTGCATATTGCAGCAGTATCATTGCACATTTAAGGGATACAATATTTTAGCGCTTTTTTCAGTATTACAGGGTTAGCCGATTTCAACACTATATATTCTAGGCGCTATAGTTTCTGAGCGCTGTTGGTTAAATTTCGATAGTTGTGTTTTAGAGTGAGCAATAGAGAAAAGTACTAAAACTATTGAAACAACAACTTCTTTAATATTGAAATGTATAGCAAAGGAGTTCAGAATCAATGCCTTAAATAGTTTCGAATATGAACTGTTGTTACTGCGCCTAGAAGATACAGTGTGGAAAACGGCTACAAAATAGTGCTAAAAAATTGAATCCCATAAATGTACAACGATGCTGAATAACAAGATGTCGATCGTAGCACCATCGTAGTGATTTAAAATGATAGTCATTCTAAAAGAGACTCTTTAACCTATTTCACGTCATTCCTTAACTAAATTAGCTTATAACAGACCAAAATATCTTCTATTTATAGTTTCCGACATTTAACATTCTATAATTTTTGAAAACACAGTGTTTATATTGAAAAGAGTTACGAGATGGCGCTCGTATCAGCATATTGCCACTGAGCATTGTTGGAGATTTATGGGATACAAGTTTTTAGCACTTTTTAAAGCATTATAGGAATAGCCGTTTTCCACACTGTATCTTCTAGGCGCTGTACTGTTGTTATGACATCAATACCCTTCCTGGATGTGGAAATGCAAAATTGTGTTCAACATAATTGGCCGCAATCTAGATAGATTTTTCGCTGTCCGCGAAACGAGATTCATCAATCAGAAGCTTGCACTTTTGCGAACTTTTCGCTGTTTGCAGCAATGCAGGCTATTGATTGGTGAATCTCGTTTCGCTAACAACGAAAAATCTATCCTGATCCCAGCCTAGATTTCTGTAAACATTGCACTTCATCCATGGCACTAAGAAAATGACTCAAAACTTTTATGACATAGGTCGGGATCCAGAAACAGCAAAAATTCTCAAACATTCTGGCTTCTGATTGGTCAAACTCATTTCGCTAACAGCGAAAAATGTATCTGGATCTCGGCCATAATTTTCTTCGATGAAATCAATGCAAAAGGATAATACAAATAATAGTAAAAGACTTCTAAAATGGTTTGGCGGGTTTATCGCTGTTTGGCATAATTTATAAAGTTTAGAATTAATTAACAGTTTTTCGCTAATTAAGAATAGAAAATTTGTGTTTTTAAAGCTGAATTTTATAAAAGCACGTAGATTGAGTAAATATCTGTCCAAAAATGCAATCCTTACTTTTTTATGTCCATTATTTAAGTCTCTACCTCGATTGAAGCATAAGTTGTGACGAAGAAAATAAATTTGTCATTTTCAGTATCTCGACGTTATTTTAAAAAATCTATATCTCTGTTTATAATTAATTTATGAAGATGCATTTGGTCTCAAATTGAAGATCTTTTCCATTAGGTCCTTCTGGTTTTGGTTTTAGTTTTCTGCGATGATTGGTTCTTTTGATATGGGAAATTTTACGCTGGCATATTTGGTCGATTTAACATGGAGAAGCTGTCTTCAGTATAATAAGCAGTTACGGTGTCTTGCGTTTTATTCTTGGCGTTTGTTTGTTTGGCGAGGTTAGCATTTTTTTTCAGCTTGGCTTGGCAGAACGACCGTCCTGCTTGATTATGTATATTGTTTGAAAAGCAAACGGGTTAATCATTTGTAATTGGATTTCACGCAGTTAAAAAAAAATATTTACATCTATTTTAAAACATAAAATAAACGGTCAAGTGCGACTATTACTCGTATTCTGAGGGTTCAGTGTGAATTATTATTATGTATTATTAAAAAAAATAATTGCTAAAAGAATAATAAGACTTTGTAAATAAACTATACAACGTAGGATTGGGTATATCTGTGTATACTAGAAAAGTATGAATGGGTAAACCATAAAAGTTGAAAGAGATATAAAGCCTAAATAATATCAAATATTGCTATTCTGTATAACTCTTTTTTTAATCTATCTTATCTGTTTATGATGAACTTAATTCGGTACTGACAATAAAATTAGTGCATATTTAAACTTCATTAAGCATTTCATAAAACTAAATTCAGCGTAATAATCTTTTTTTTTTACAGTGTATCTAAAGCAAAACCCTTGTTCAAAGTTTAAACTCGGCATTGTGCTAAGCGCGGTTCGAAAGGAGGTCGCAAAGTTACAACGCCCCCTTGGTCCGTGTCGCGTTTTTCCAGATAGGTTTTTAATTAACTTTTAAAGACACGGGAGGCGTATAGAGATATCCACCCAATGCAATCTAATTGCGAATCCCATAGTATTTATGCGATTAATTTTAATTCAATTAATCTGTTTTTAACAATTTGACGTTTATTGCTTTTATACTGCTACTGGGCATTGCATAACAAAAATGTATCATTAAAAGTTGTTATCTACGCTTTAAAGGTCGATGGCACATAGGGTATTTCGTCCCTGTCACTATGTATGTCTAAACCGTCCGTGTCTTTAAAGGTTAATATCTCGACTAATTATTGACGATTTTTTTCGAAAATCCATATCAACAATGCTTTTGTACTTCTGTTACGAAAGGTACTATCAGCGCTCCTCAACTCCTTTGCTGAATGTCCGCAAATCGAAATTTGTGTGTAACGGAAAAATGCGCTTTTCTCAAAAACTATGTTACCTAGGGTAATCGCTATAATTTTCCTGCAAGGTTTAAGTTAACTTCTGCTACCTCTAATTTTTTAATAATTTTAGTTTGAGTAAATTCGGAAAATAGAGGAAGTGGAACATATTTTTGCACTACATTTTTGACGATATCACTGTAACTATAATACCTAAAATTTAAAGAAATATATTTTTGAGTTCAGCGTTACGAAAGATTTTACACGATATACAAAGAAAAGAATTTTTTTTTCACGAAGCTAGATTAGCCCCTCTACAATTTTCCTAAATATATTTGTGAATGTTTAATAATTTGTAAATATGTGGGTCAATAGTCTTTATTACTTCCCACAGTTTGAATTTTCCACGTTCCGTAGTATACGAGTAAAATGTTTGACAGACGGACAGACAGACACAGGAGTGATCTTATAATGGTTCCGCTTTTACTTTTTAAGTACGGAATCCTAAAAATCTGTAAATTGGGATGTAGTTTTCAAGCAAATTATATTTTGTTTTTATTTAATGGTGGGAAAACTTTGAGTCGTGCGCTGTTAAGAAATTTAGAAGCGAAATTTATTGGTTTGGTCGTTGCCACTGTCAATATGGCGTCAGCGTTACTCAAGGACACTTTTTATATTTTGTAATACAGATTGATATATAAAGTAAAGCAACGACATATCAATAGATTTATTGCTTTATCGTTACCAGGGTATAAACCCGGTATTTCCGAGTTACAGAATGAATATGGGTGAAAACCATTTCTTTAAAATGGATAATAGATTTTTTACATTTGCTATATATTAAGTGTCCATTAACAGTACCAAAAATCATGTATTTGAAATATTGCGTTGAAAATCTTTTGAAATTTATTAAAATCCATACTTTCGTATAGGCGTCATTCCAGTAGTTGACAGCATAAAATCCCTAAAGATTATTATATAGAATAAGCCTTTTTGATTCTGTTCATTTCAGTGGTTTAAGCTCGTAGTTTGATTTCATGTCTTAAATATGTGTTTTATTTATATTTTATTGTTTTAGTTATTGAATGATGAATGTTTTAACTGCTTTACGATACGTAAAATGAAAAAAAAAATGCTGAGCTGTTTTTATTAATTTAAGTGCAAATGGAGTTGTCACTTGTTATCGTCTGCACGTGATAGAGATAGATAAAAAAAAATCATGCTTAACAATTATTTTAAAAACAGTAAAAATTGAGTAAATAGTGATGCAGTTTTGAAACAAATTGTGATACAGTTTTCAAACAATTCATTGTTAAGTACATTGTTTTTCCTATTCGGCAGTGTAAAAATTGAAAATGTTCGATATTTAGACGTTTCAAAATTGCACTGAAAGTTAATTTTAATCGTCTGCTGTTTGCCACCGTCAAAATGACGTCAGCGTTACGAACGGACACGTTTGTCCTTTATAATATAGATTGAAATCACGGTAACCTCTTTATGCTCGGAGTAAAAGTAATTTTTGAAACCTTTATTGTTTTTCTGTTTAACCCTTTTGAGGGCGGTGTCCTTAAAAAAGGACACATAATCTTAATTCCAAAACTGACAAACGGCACCAGGAATATTTAACTAAAATTTTCCTTTTAAAATGTACGTGAAAATAAGCAAGTTCATATTTTCTAATAAATTCGTTTATAAATTCCGGTGTCAGTCCATTATTTCATCAGTTTATAAACAGAATTACTCCGCGCCGGTAAGGGTTAATAATACGCAGATGTTAATATTTTATTCATGAGTAAAAAAAGAGAAAGCTGAAAAAATTCTTTTCATTTGCATATTTTCCGGTTATTTCAGGAATATTCATTAATGCATGCTTGACGACCTATCAATGTACTATGTAATTAGTAAAAACAAAGGTTATAAAAACTATCTAGGTCTTTTCATTATGATATGTTTCTTTTACACGTACCGTGTAATTTATGACAGCCGTTGCATTTTATTTGGATATTTTATCTTTCTTGTTTTCATCAGTTGTCACGGATTTCTGATGATTCATAAATAATTATTATGGAAATGTTGTTGTTTATGAGATATGTAATGATTTTTTGCCCCTGAAAGTTTTAATATGTATATTTTGTTAAAGTAAAAGATACAGAGAATATGACAAATAATGCATGTACGATTTTCGGTTTCATGACTGTGAAGTATTTTTCGCCTTATAATATAGTATTTTATCATAAAACTAATCTAAAACTTGAAAGAAAACGAAACCGAAGTTATTAATTTCTTAATTTTCAAACACATACTCTAGAGAAAGTAGTGTAATCATGATTTCGGTGAGTAAGTACGATAATTCTCAAACAGTACTTCCAATTTAGATTCCACTTCAGCGAATCTATATATAATTATTTTTTTTATACACAATTTACTTTTGTTTGTGTATAAAACTATATAAACGGCTCCTTTATATTAAATAAATTGTACAGATATTGAATAAAACTGTCTGTATATATATATAAAACAGTGAATAGGTTGCCAAAAAATATGTTGCCAAATTTCCTTCTTTCGCCAAGGCCATTTTCACTATTTTACCAAGTCCCTTACACTGGAAAAGTACCCTTATTTCTTGTAGTTAGGTCTAAATTGCATAACTGACTCACTACATTTAACCCCTACGCTGCATTTAAATAGGTAAAAACTTAACATATAGAATAAAATTACAAAGTAAATATAAAAGTAAAAAACTATTTTTTTAACAGTTTTTTTTATAAGCATTCAGGGTTTCTCATACAAATCATGCGAGTTGATAGAGCTATACGTTTGACGAAAAGATACATGTTTCACAGATGAAATCAATATTGTTGAAAACACTATTCATAGGTAAAATATTTACAAATCTCACTTAACAGGCTTTGCGAAGGAAGAAAATAAAACGAAAATAATTATAAGTATTATATTTTTATGATCGCGATTTAAATCTCACTCTTAAAACTCTGTACCGGTAAGTATAAAAATAGGGTACGATGTAAAATTTTCATGAGAGTTTATATTGAAACATTTTTCGTTGAAAAAATTATCCTAAATTCAAACCAGTAGGGGAAAAAACGCCAGAGCCATGATAATAGGGGTTATAAACAACAGCTACTTGATTAAATCCTTTTCTGCATTTTCTGATTCAAGGGTACAGCCAACACCGTCTCGATATATTATAACATGCCTCTCCACGGTCATAAAAACTACCCGTGACGTCACGAGAGAAGTGCTTGTATCTCCCTAAAGAAGGAAAAGACTTTCCCCCACCCAAAGCGGTTCCAGGAATATATAACCGCTATAATCCTATATAACCGCTTTGCCCTCACCCCTACGAAATTCAGTGGGCTCACCACCCCCGCGTGTGTTTAAATTATTTCCGTTGTGTTGTTGACGCTGTTATGTGCGAATGGATAATTAACGAATATTTGTTTAGAAGATTGTCTAATTGTTCAGAAGTTAGCAGTTTTTATTATCATAGACATTTTGCTAGCTGGAATGGCTGTAGTAATTGAATGTCAATTGTCCTATTTAGTTCTATGGCCAAATCAGCTAGAATTCCTTTCGAGTTGTGAATGCATGGCCTGCAGATGTATTTCGCACTTTCTTAATTGCGCTAAATTATGTGGTAAGTAATTAATGATTAATTTTATTTGATTTTTTCTTATTTAGTGAAAGACTATAAATGCTTTAATATTGAAATGTAATTAAATTTCATGTGCAATTTCTTTTATTATTTTTTTCATTTGTTTATATCGAAAATTATTTCACTGTTTATATAAACATGAAAGTTATTATAATTTTCTTTATCACAGACTTTATTTATTAAAAGTAAAACAAATACTAAACTTTAAAAATGTAAAATTTTAATACTGATTACAATAATAATAATTAAACCCACAATGTACTTCACTAAACTTCTAACATATTGTTTAAATGATATGAATGGTATATAATATATATTGCTGAAATTGATTATGAAGCTGAATGGATAAATTTTTTTAAATATAAAAGTCCTGAAAAAATATTTAATATATTCATCTAAAGTAAAAAATAAAATAAAACAATATGAAATTTGCTGTTGAAATAATATATTATATATATATATATATATATATATATAATGAATTAGCTTTTTTAAGTGGGGGGGGGGCGACATATAAAATTATTTTCAACTACTTCAAAATTTTCGAAAATTTTATTATATTTTAATTTCAGGCATTTAATTTTTTTTTTTTTTTCAGGCTTTTAACAAAGATTACTTATCTTTTCTTACCTTGATTATATAAGACAAAGATTACTATTCATGAATATTGGTATTTATTAGCTCACAGGCTATCAAAGCCTGAGAGCTAATGTGCCCGCCCGCTCTGTATGTATGTATGTATGTATGTACGTACGTATGTACGTAACGCCACAACTCTTGATAGAAACATCCGATTTGCTTCAAAATTGTTTCCTAGGTTCATTGTGATAAGGCGCTTCCCTGATTAGTTTTGGGAGTTCATTGGTTAAGGATAAAGGGGGGGAAACGGGGTTAGTCCAACCCCTTAATTCAGATAAATGGGTTTTTCATGCAGAATGATTCGATTTTCTCCGAATTTGGTATACCGGTTTATTATGTTAAGGAACTTCCCTGAATAGTTTTGGAGGTTCATTGGTTAAGGATAAAGGGGGAAAAGGGGGGTTAGTCTACCCCCTTAATTCAGATAATTGGGTTTTTCATGCAGAATCATTCGATTTGCCCCGAATTTGGTATACCGGTTTATTATGTTAAGGAACTTCCCTGATTAGTTTTGGGGGTTCATTGGTTAAGGATAAAGGGGGAAAAGGGGGGTTAGTCCACCCCTTTTTATTCAGATAAATGGGTTTTTCATGCAGAATGATTCGATTTGCTCCGAATTCGGTATACCAGTTTATTAGGTTAAGGCGCTTCCCTGATTAGTTTTGGGAGTTCATTGGTTAAGGATAAAGGGGGAAAAACGGGTTAGTCCAACCCCTTAATTCAGATAAATGGGTTTTTCATGCAGAATGATTCGATTTGCCCCGAATTTGGTATACCGGTTTATTATGTTAAGGAACTTCCCTGAATAGTTTTGGAGGTTCATTGGTTAAGGATAAAGGGGGAAAAGGGGGTTAGTCCACCCCTTTTTATTCAGATAAATGGGTTTTTCATGCAGAATGATTCGATTTGCTCCGAATTCGGTATACCAGTTTATTATGTTAAGGAACTTCCCTGATTAGTTTTGGAGGTTTATTGGTTAAGGATAAAGAGGGAAAAGGGTTAGTCTATCCCCTTAATTCAGATAATTGGGTTTTTCATGCAGAATCATTCGATTTGCTCCGTATTTGGTATAACGGTTTATTGTGTTAAGGAACTTCCCTGATTAGTTTTGGGGGTTCATTGGTTAAGGATAAAGGGGGGAAAAGGGGGGTTAGTCCACCCCCTTAATTCAGATAATTGAGTTTTTCATGCAGAATCATTCGATTTGCTCCGAATTTTGTATACCAGTTTATTAGGTTAAGGCGATTCCCTGATTAGTTTTGGGAGTTCATTGGTTAAGGATAAAGGGGGAAAAACGGGGTAGTCCAACCCCTTAATTCAGATAAATGGGTTTTTCATGCAGAATGATTCGATTTGCCCCGAATTTGGTATACCGGTTTATTATGTTAAGGAACTTCCCTGAATAGTTTTGGAGGTACATTGGTTAAGGATAAAGGGGGAAAAGGGGGGTTAGTCCACCCCTTTTTATTAAGATAAATGGGTTTTTCATGCAGAATGATTCGATTTGCTCCGAATTTGGTATACCAGTTTATTATGTTAAGGATCTTCCCTGATTAGTTTTGGAGGTTCATTGGTTAAGGAAAAAGGGGGTTAGTCCACCCCTTAATTCAGATAGTTGGGTTTTTCATGCAGAATCATTCGATTTGCCCCGAATTTGGTATACCGGTTTATTATGTTAAGGAACTTCCCTGATTAGTTTTGGGAGTTCATTGGTTAAGGATAAAGGGGGAAAAACGAGGTTAGTCCACCCCCCTTAATTCAGATAAATGGGTTTTTCATGCAGAATCATTCGATTTGCTCCGTATTTGGTATACCGGTTTATTATGTTAAGGAACTTCCCTGATTAGTTTTGGGGGTTCATTGGTTAAGGATAAAGGGGGGAAAAGGGGGGTTAGTCCACCCCTTTTTATTCTGATAAATGGGTTTTTCATGCAGAATGATTCGATTTGCTCCGAATTTGGTATACCGGTTAATTAGGTTAAGGAATTTCCCTGATTAGTTTTGGGGGTTCATTGGTTAAGGATAAAGGGGGGAAAAGGGAGGTTAGCCCGCCCCTCTTAAATTAGATAAATGGGTTTTTCATGCAGAATGATTCGATTTGCTCCGAAGTTGGTATACCGGTTTATTATGTTAAGGAACTTCCCTGATTAGTTTTGTGGGTTCATTCGTTAAGGATAAAGGGGGAAGGGTGGCTAGTCCCCCTCCCCTTAATTTATATAAACAATTTTTTCATGCAGAATTATTCGCTTTGCTCCAAATTTGGTATACCTGTTTATTATGTTAAGGAGCTTCCCTGATTCGTTTTGGGGATTTTTTGGTTAAGGATAAAAGGGAGGGGTGGGGGGGGCTAGTCCACCCCCTTAATTTAGATAAATGGGTTTTTTTGTAGGATTATTCGATTTGCTCCAAATTTGGTATACCGGTTTATTATGATAAGGAGCTTCCCTGATTAGATTTGGAGGTTCACTGGTTAAGTATAAAGGGTGAAACGGGGGCTAATTCCCCTTCACTTATTTTTTTGAGGGGCAGTATTCTTTAAAATAAGAGTGTGATATACAATTAGTGTGAATAGCCTGTGAGCTCAATGCCATCAGTTTAGCTGGGCATTTTTATTTTTTATTTTTAAATAATTATTCATATAATGTTTTAGGCTGTATTAAGTGTATTAAAAGCATAAAATTTTATAATTGAAAATTAATATTATAAATAAAAAATAGAATTATTTAAAAGGCATTAATTACTGAATATTAACTCCAATTATATTATTAAAATGTGAAATATTTCCGTATTTAAAAAAAAAAAAAAAAAATCGAAATCGGTTTTATCTTAAATAAAACTATGAATGTAGTAATAGTAAAATTTAAAATGTATGAATAGCAAAATTTAAAATGAAAATCAATTTGATAAAATCTTTTGTTTGAAATTAATTTTGTTGTTAGTCGTAAAAAAGAAATGTTTGAATTCCAATTTTTGATTACCAATAAAACTTTTACTATCGAATTATTCTTTCTCGGATACTTATTATGAAATAACTATCTATGCAATGTTTGAAATATATTTGACTGCACTGAAAGAATAAAATTTTACAATTTAAAATTAATATTATAAATAAAATAAAATTATTTAAAAGGAAATTTCTGAATATTAACTCCGAATTGATTAAAATGTGAAATATTTCTATTATTAAAAAAAGAAAAATCAAAATTTGGTGTGTATAAATATTAAAGGTGCTTACTGCTTTATATTTTGTTCAAATGATATATTTAATTGTAATATAACTATTAGAAATAATATCATAATATTAGAATATATATCAGGAAATAAATAATATATAATTTATTATATATATATAATAAGTTAGCTTTTTGAGGGGGAAAACATAAAATTATTTTCCACTACTACAAAATTTTCGAAAATTTTATTTTTATTTTATTTTAATTTAAGGATTTTAATTTAAAAAGCATAGATTATTATTATCCTCTATGAGAAGTATTTATTTTTTATAGTTCATAGTGAGATGGATAAGACAAAAATTACTCTATTTATATTTCTGTTAAATAAATAAAACTATATTATTTATCAAGGTACTTATATATATATATATTTTTTAACCTGTGATTAAATAAAACAAAGATTATTATTCGTAAACTGTGGTACTTATTTTACCTACTTGTATCTGACGAAACTAAGAAAATATAATAAAGCATATTTGAAAATGTAACCATATATTTTAATTTAGGCTTTTCATTTAATAAGTGTAGATTGTTATTCTCTATGATAAGTACTTATTTTTTACAGTTCATAATGAGATAGACGAAATGAAAATTACTTCTTTTATATTTCTATTAAATAAAAAAAACTATATTCTTATCAGAGTATCTTTTCTTACCTTGATTATATAAAACAAAGATTACTTATCTTTTCTTACCTTGATTATGTGAGATAAATATTACTCATCTTTTCTTACCTTCATTATATAAGACAAAGATTACTACTCGTGAACATTGGTACTAATTTTTAAATAATTATTCATATAAATTTTTAGGCTGTATTTGAGTGTATTAGAGTAATAAAATTTTATAGATGAAAATTAATATTATAAATAAAAAATAGAATTATTTAAAAAGCATTAATTACTGAATATTAATTCGAATTATATTATTTAAATGTGAAATATTTCCATAGTTAAAAAAAAAAAAAAATCAAAATCCGTTTTATTTTAAATAAAACTGCGAATGCCTTTCCTATTAAAATTTAAAATGTAAATCAATTTGATTTGAAATTAATTTTGTTGTTAGTCGTAAAAAAGAAATTTTTGAATTCATGATTACCAATAAAACTTTTACTATCGAATTATTCTTTCTCAGATACTTATTTTGAAATAATGCTATGTTTGAACTACAATTGACTTGACTGAAAGAATAAAAGTTTACGATTGAAAATTAATATTATAAATTTAAAAAAAAATATTTAAAAGAAAATTTCTTAATATTAACTCGAAATTGATTATAATGTAAAATATTTCTATTGGAAAAAAAAAAAAGAAAAAAAAACACCGTTTTGTTTTAAATAAAGTTGTGAATGTTATGAAATTTAAAAGGAAAATTTATTTTAAAGACTTAAATTTTCTATTGCTTAAAAATAATTTTATTGTTGGTTATGAAAACGAAAACTTTTAATTCGGGATTCCCAATAAAACTTTACCGACGAATTAATCTTTGTTGGATATGTAATTTTAAATAAATATTTATATCAATATTTGAACTGTATTTATTTAACTAAAAGAATAAAATTTTATAATAGAAAATAATTATCATAAATAAAACCATATAATTATTTAAAAGTTATTACTTACTGAATATTAAATCGGAATTATGTGGTTTAATTGTGAAATATCCTCATGATTAAAGAAAAAAAAAAAAAAAAAAAAAAAAAAAAAAAAAAATCACTGGATGTTTTTCGTATTCTGAAAAGTTTATAATGGGAGAAAAAAAGTAAAAAAAGATTGCTAAAAATTTGAGCAAATCTTTTTTTTTTTTTTTTTTTTTTTTTTTTTCCCGAAAATAATTCTTATTGTTAGGTATAAAAACAAAATTTTTGAATTGAAGATTCCCAGTAAAAAGGTTACTGGCGAATGACATTTTGCGGTGTACATTTTTTTCTTAGCACTTCATTCTCCGCCATATTTAATGGGTAAGTAGGCCTGTCTCTTCGAGACGGTATTGGTACAGCGCACTATTGCGTTTACGACTGAATCAAACATATCAGCCGAAATGTTCTGAATACGTCGGTGATTCAAAACTTTCTCCCTAGAGAAACTGTTGATGTTATCAAAATTAATATCTCTTTTCCCATATATTGGAAGTTAAAAGTCATATGACAAAGATCAGGTGCCCGAAATGACTATTCAGTGGGAAAAAGAAATTTGACAATTCAAACAGCCAAGAATTCCATTTACACAAGTTTTACAAAAATTAAATGTATTATATATATATATATTTATATTTAACATGTAACAAAATTTGATGGACAGTCCATCTGGAACTAAAATATTCATGTGTTTACCTTTTCATAAAAAACAAATTTTCATACATTCAGGAAATAAATCTTTATATTTCTCTTATATCACACGAAAATAATGTTAAATTTGTAGCTTGCCGTTTAGCAACAACAATAGTTTCCAGAGCGATGATTCTCAGTCTTTTCTTTTTAGTGTCAGGTGATCCATTCTAGAGATGAAGTGTGGTGGCTGGGGATGACGCCAAAATTGTAACCCTAAAATCCGCTACGTTCGGCCCAAACACAACCACGTGCTTTCTCAAAAAAAAAAAGAAAACTTTTAATAATACAGTTTTTAATTCATAATACAATGAAATACTACTTTAGAATGCTTAAATAAAAGCAGATCAATTTTCATTTAGAGAAAAAATGCACGGGAGATGTCAAATAATTCGATCGTTCTTCCACGTGCTTGTTTTGTTTGGACCGAATAAAGGCATTTAAATTTGAGCGATAACGCACATCATATTGCAAACCGTTTTTTACGGCATAGTGCATCTCCATCTCTCTCTTTCCTCCGTGGACCCATTCAGCAAATCAAAACTCAGTTTAGTAGCTCTAAACGCAGCAAGGACTTTCGGGCAATATATGAATAGTAATTGGTTTGTTTTATGGTCACCTGATGCATTGAACAAATCAACTTTTCTGACCGAGAATTTCTTTTAGACACATCAGAAAATATGTTGTTTATGTTTTTTTTTAAGTTGACAAGCGACTGTGAGATATTGGTTTTTTCATGACGATGATTACTGATTTATATTGAACTATCTTGCAATCATGTAGTGTTTTTCTAAGATTTTTTCTAAATGAATTTAAGCTGTGCTGTACAATATTATAGGCGCAATGAAGGGAAAAGGTCTGGCCGCGCGAAACCTTTGATAAAATTTGTTAAGTACTATCAAAGCCAGTATGTTGGACTTTCTAGAGTAAGGTTTTTTGATTCTATTACTGTAGGTGGTACTATACTGTGGATTTACTTTATCAGTTATCAAGTACATTGCATATATACGTGAATAACTCAGGCAGATAAAAAGTTAAATGTGATTATATACGTGGCTTTAGTATAAAAGACGGCAACACATCATTGCCGGGGGTGACTGCGAGGCGAGAAACAAGATTCTATATCTTTACAGTAGTGAAGTCAAAGATAGAATGATGACGTCAGACAGATTTGATTGTAAGTGCATCGAGCCACAAACGTTTGAACTTTTGCTTTTGTGTTAGAAAGCAACAAGTTTGTATTTGAGAGCAGCTTTATAACTAGATTTAAGAAATTTTTAGAGTGACTTATTACACCTTGAATCTTAATTTAACGCGTTTTACAAATGCAAAAAAAAAAAAAAAGAAAAAAATCATATTAAAATATTCAAATTCAAACGAGATATCTTTATAAATTTCTTCCATAGGATTAGTATTAGCAAACATGTCGTTTCGCTTGACTGAAGTAGCCTCTTAAGAAAGTGTTATCGCTGATAACGAAGATTAGAGGAAACTCAGTGTAGACTACGCTTTTTAGAGCCATGGGTAAATTGGAAGAGCTTATTGCATATCTGCTTTCGTAGTTTTATTTTTGAAGATTAGAAAAACATTTCTTTTTTTACAAGGTAGGTCTGCATCTGATGGCTACTTTCTTATGGGAAAAACTGTATTTCGATTAACGCATGCTGGACAATTGCACCATAAAATATTATAATAAATAAGAATGTATTCGTCTAAAACACACAATCTTCCTCAATGGTACACATAAGCAAGAACTTTAAAATGAACTTACAGATATAAAAATGAAAACATAAAATCTACGTTTCGAGCTGCTTCTGCAGTTATTCTACATTAACCCTTTAGCGGACGGTGTCCACAAAAAATGACACATAATTTTAATTCCAAAATTGACAAACGGCACCAAAAATATTTAATTAATTTTTTTCGTTTATAAAGTACGGGAAAATAAGCAAGTTTTTATTTTTTAATAAATTTGTTTGTGAATTCTGGTGTCAGTCCATCATTTCATCATTTTACAAACAGACATACTCTGCCCCGGAAGGGGCTGAACTGCAGTTTTTCTGCATTAAATAACATAAACAGAATAGAGCGTTTTCTCGTTTCAACTTGGATAACGAAGACTGCTATATTAACTTTGAAGAGGCAAAATTCATACTTGAAATCACAATAAGACCTGTAATGATAATTTATCCTGTAATATACCAAAAATCTGGCATAATATCTTAGTCTTAATTCTGTATCTGTTTGCCATATTTCAGTTTACCTCCCCTTTTTTTTTTGGGGGGGGGTGGTGTTCAAAAACTTGTTTTAATGTGGTTCGTCCCCTCGTGCACAGATGGCAACAGTCGTTGCTTTTCAATTGAACTTTCCCTTCATTTCAAGCTTATTTCATTAAAAATACTAGTTGCGTAGCAACGCGTTGTGTTGCTTTTGAATTGCATGAGACAATCGATCTTTTTGCGAAAAATGAAATCTTAACTTTATTGTAAATTTAGAAAGCCATTACAATATTAATTTTATTAAATGCAATATTTCAAATAATAAATTATATTTACAATTTAAGTCAAAAGCTTTCCCAATAAAAATGCACGTATTCTATAACTTTATTTGCCTAGAGCTTTTCGTTCTTCCAAGACTAATCCTATGGAAGAAATTTATAAAGATATCTCGTTTGAATTTCAATATTTTAATATGATTTTTTTCTTTTTTTTTTTTTTTTTTCTTTGCATTTGTAAAACGCGTTAAATTAAGATTCAAGGTGTAATAAGTCACTCTAAAAATTTCTTAAATCTAGTTATAAAGCTGCTCTCAAATACAAACTTATTGCTTTCTAACACAAAAGCAAAAGTTCAAACGTTTGTGGCTCGATGCACTTACAATCAAATCTGTCTGACGTCATCATTCTATCTCTGACCTCACTACTGTAAAGATATAGAATCTTGTTTCTCGCCTCGCAGTCACCCCCGGCAATGATGTGTTGCCGTCTTTTATACTAAAGCCACGTATATAATCACATTTAACTTTTTATCTGCCTGAGTTATTCACGTATATATGCAATGTACTTGATAACTGATAAAGTAAATCCACAGTATAGTACCACCTACAGTAATAGAATCAAAAAACCTTACTCTAGAAAGTCCAACATACTGGCTTTGATAGTACTTAACAAATTTTATCAAAGGTTTCGCGCGGCCAGACCTTTTCCCTTCATTGCGCCTATAATATTGTACAGCACAGCTTAAATTCATTTAGAAAAAATCTTAGAAAAACACTACATGATTGCAAGATAGTTCAATATAAATCAGTAATCATCGTCATGAAAAACCAATATCTCACAGTTGCTTGTCAACTTAAAAAAACATAAACAACATATTTTCTGATGTGTCTAAAAGAAATTCTCGGTCAGAAAAGTTGATTTGTGCAATGCATCAGGTGACCATAAAACAAACCAATTACTATTCATATATTGCCCGAAAGTCCTTGCTGCGTTTAGAGCTACTAAACTGAGTTTTGATTTGCTGAATGGGTCCACGGAGGAAAGAGATAGATGGAGATGCACTATGCCGTAAAAACGGTTTGCAATATGATGTGCGTTATCGCTCAAATTTAAATGCCTTTATTCGGTCCAAACAAAACAAGCACGTGGAAGAACGATCGAATTATTTGACATCTCCCGTGCATTTTTTCTCTAAATGAAAATTGATCTGCTTTTATTTAAGCATTCTAAAGTAGTATTTCATTGTATTATGAATTAAAAACTGTATTATTAAAAGTTTTTTGAGAAAGCACGTGGTTGTGTTTGGGCCGAACGTAGCGGATTTTAGGGTTACAATTTTGGCGTCATCCCCAGCCACCACACTTCATCTCTAGAATGGATCACCTGACACTAAAAAGAAAAGACTGAGAATCATCGCTCTGGAAATTATTGTTGTTGCTAAACGGCAAGCTACAAATTTAACATTATTTTCGTGTCATATAAGAGAAATACAAAGATTTATTTCCTGGATGTATGAAAATTTGTTTTTTATGAAAAGGTAAACACATGAATATTTTAGTTCCAGATGGACTGTCCGTCTAATTTTGTTACATGTTTTCAAGCTTATTTCATTAAAAATACTAGTTGCGTAGCAACCCGTTGTGTTGCTTTTGAATTGCATGAGACAATCGATCTTTTTGCGAAAAATGAAATCTTAACTTTATTGTAAATTTAGAAAGCCATTACAATATTAATTTTATTAAATGCAATATTTCAAATAATAAGTTATATTTACAATTTAAGTCAAAAGCTTTCCCAATAAAAATGCACATATTCTATAACTTTATTTGCCTAGAGCTTTTCGTTCTTCCAAGATTTTGCTTCGAATTTCGGAGTCGGTCTTGGGTCAACTTATACAAAAATGAATTTGTTTGGACGAATTTATTCAGAAGCATTTTATATTTATGAATTAAAATAAATATTTAGAGAATTATTTTTTTTTCTCGCTAAAACATTTCATTTTTAATGTCCGCTTCTGAAATGTTTTATTAGCTATCTTAAGGCAATAGTTGAAAATCTACTTTTCGACTTTAAATTAAATGAAAATAACGTACGATGTTGTTTTTCTTTCTTTCTTTTCTTTCTTTTTCTTTCTTTTCTTTTTTTTTTTTTTTTGACGTCAACAGAATTTATCTCAATGTTCCAGTCGAGAGTCGAATTTGTGTTTCTAAAATAAACGGATTCCTGAAGTTTGAGTATGTGTGAGTTTGTATTTCGTGAAATTTTCTTGAAAACTACAATATTTTTTTCACTATTTATTCAAATAAACGTTAATTTCAGTTTAAAAATGATTTCAAACAATGATATATAATAATCTTTGTAATTTTCCCTTTTCTCTCTTTTATCCAGAAAAATGGAGCAATTTTAGATTCCACCATTACAGAAATGTCATTAAAAATAACGTAAAAATTTATATCTGGAAAACTAATCAAATTTTAAAATTCTACGGCCACTTTTAACATCCTCGGACCCATGCGGATAACTGGAGTTAATTTGATCAACCAACATTCCATATTCTAGGAGGAACAGCTGTGAAATACAAACGGGCAGTCACTTTTTAATATAATAGATTGATGAAGTTTTAATTTTGCTATAAAAAATTAGTCAGGGACAAATGCTGAATTATTTATATTATTTTCAGTGCAAATGGCTTATTTCGTAAATGAGCCTGTACGCAATGGATATAGATTAAAAAACATTATGCTTGAAAATTATTTAAAAAGACATAATAAATAAATCAATTAAGATAAAGTTTTCAAGCAAATTGCATTTGAAAGTAGATATTATTTCCCTATATAACGGGTATAAAAATTGAAGATGCGCGATGTTTAGAAATTCAAAAAATTGCAGTAGCAAAGATTGCAAAACCGACATTTAATCGTCAAGCGTTGCCATTCTCAAAATGACGTCATCCTTACTCACGGACATATTTTTCCTTTATAATATAGATAGATTTTCAAACGTGAAGTTCCGTTTGTCAGCTAAAACTTTGCATGTGAAAATGTATTCTTTTGGCTTGAGGTTCTAATTTTAGTACCGCGAAGTACAAATTCCAGAAACTGATGTCTTTTAGATGTATTCGTGGTGAAATATATAGTTTTATCAAAGAAAAGGATTGTTTTCTTTTAAATATGGCACTTACTGAAGCATTACGCCAAGTGTTTCAAATTCGGTATCAGCCGAATGAAAATATATTGTAACATTAGCTTTATGAACAAAAATGGTTTTTAAATAGTGACGTCATTTTCTGTTTAGACTTAAAATAAAGTTATTTTTAATTGTAATGAGTAAATGGTATGAATAAGGATAAATAAACCCCAATATTTCTTTTTTTTTTCTGCAACAGTGGAAATAATACGATTGCTACCTGCTACCATTTTGATAAAATTAAAAAAAAAAAAAAAAAAAAAAAAACTTTTCAAATCAAATTAAAAATATAAAAGTGGAAATAATTAGAAAAATAGCTAGTGCGAGGACATCTACAAATGAACAGCTTTCATTTAAAAAAAAATAATTATTAGCAAAATTGGTACATT
Source organism: Maratus speciosus (assembly GCA_963932465.1). Classification (NCBI taxonomy): domain Eukaryota; kingdom Metazoa; phylum Arthropoda; class Arachnida; order Araneae; family Salticidae; genus Maratus; species Maratus speciosus. Next base: position 106,178,294 of record OZ010799.1, read on the forward strand.
AGAAAGTTCATGGAAGATGTCTAAAAAAGCTATCTTGTGTTTTCAACATATAGATTATTTTTCTCTTTTACTTTAACAGTTGCCTAGCAACTCTATTTCATACAAATTACATTTAAAAGCACATATTTTTCCCAATTCGGCTCTAAAAAATTAAATTGTTCGATTACATATATGTTAAATTCGTGCTTTTTAATATATTATTCTTTTATTTATTTATTGATGAAGCTTTAATTTCGTTGTAGAAAATTAGCGGGAGTAAAATTCTGAACTTTTTTTATGTGCAAATTGTTTATTAATATTTCGCAATGGAGCCGGACGGCAAAATCATTTAACTGATAAATAAAAATGAAATAAAGCCAAAACTCACTGGAATTTTATAACAGACGATATTCTTGACATAGCACGTATTTTAATTTCAATTTTTTTTTCGGTTTTTATGTGAAAATGGCAACAAAAATATACAGCAATCTACTATTTTCATTTTCCCCCCTTTACTTTCAACAGAAATGGAGCTGCCACGATTACAAAAAAAGTAATAAAAACTACAAAAAAATTAATATCTTAAAATTAAACTGGGATACAGCTTTCGAATAAATAGCATTTAAAAGAGCATTTTTTTCCTTATACGGCGGTGTAAAAATTTAAAATGTGTGATGTTTAGAAGTATAAAAATTTGCAGTAGAGAAATTACAAAACCAAAATTTTATTTCAAATTTCAAAGTGTTGCCATTCGCAAAATGACGTATGCGTTACGCACAAATATGTTTGTCTTTATAATATAGATTCTGTAGTAGTCACTAGATGGCGCCATTTCATTTTTACAATCATATCATTGGTCAAAGCTCGACAAATTGTCTCTTGCACAAGAAGCTTTCATCTCTGAACTTTTAGTCATTTCACCATCATTTTTATTCCGAGAACGACTGCAGAAGCAGCTCGAAACGTAGATTTTATGTTTTTATTTTTAATTGTACAAGTTCATATTTAAGTTCCTGTTTGTGTACCACTGAGCAAGGGTGCGTGTTTTTAACGAATACATTCTTATTTATTGTATTTCGATATTTATATTAAGTAAAGTGTCATCACTTAATTAAATTTCCATATAGGTTCATAATAAATTTCGCGATTAACAAAACGGTAAACCTATATCGGTTGAGCATGCCCTTAATTTTTTTTATATATTTCTTTAATTATGGTGATTTACAATTGATCGAACATCTAATTAAAGTCAACTCGTTTGCTCACGTTTTACATGCAATTAAACAAACACTTTCGGAAAAAATAATGTAAACCCCAAGTTTTACAATGATTGCATGCATAAGAAAATATTTGTCTCATTATATAAGTCTAGAAATATTTCAAAGATTATTTTCAAATCGTTAAAATTAATAAAGAAGAATATTATTTTCCCAGTCGCAGAAAAGTTAATTGTATTTGTAGTTACTGTTATTTCTCTTTTTTTTTTTTTTTTTTTTTTTTCATTTAAATAAAAAAATTTTGATTGTAAAATTTCATTTTCTCTTTGATTTATGTTAATTAAATCTAGCTGGAACAACTAATTAGGATTATCTATTTTTTTCTTTTTTCATTTTTCATGCTATTTAATATGGAATGATTTTGGAAAAAAAAAAAATGAAAAATCTTTTTTTTATTAAGTTGCTCTACATAGAAGAAAAAGAAATTAACTCATTAGATGAATCAAAGGATTTTTTACAGCATTTTAATTTTGAATATTAAAAAGAAAAAAAAGTTGAAGACAAATAATATTGTTAAGTCTCATATGATAAGTCTGATATATGTTGCTGTTTTTATTTCTCATTTTCCATCATTGAAAATAACGTCTGCCAAATCTTTAATTTCATTATTTCCTTTGAGTTATTGTTATTAAAGGTGGTCATGACAACCAATTAGAGACATCTTGTTTTCTCATTCTCGGTTACCGCACAATCTAGTAAGGTTTAAAAACAAAAGAAAAAAAGAAATCTGCGTATAATAAGAATATAGGGTGATTTTATTCATTAGAAATCTGTATTTTCTTTATTTTGTTTTTCCATTTCAAATTACATTTAATACCTTTATTCCTTTTTTTTTTAATGTAGTAAGATACAATTTCAATAACATTGATATATTTTTATTGAAAATAAAGGCAAGTAATACTTTTTTTCCTATACGTTAATAAAAATTTTGGATAATTTTAATCACGTATTTCTGTTCGTGTCATTCAAATTCTAACTAATAACTAATATACACTGATGGACATAACTTAATGACCAAGAAGATATGTACACGTAAATGAGAATCTACGCGAGATTGTGGATTGAGAAGCAAACAATAGTGTTAACAGAATGGTATACAGGAGTTAACATAAAAATTTTGTTGAAAGGCTGTATACAGGGTATTACCAGAGGTTATTTTTCTGAAACGTTAATATTGTTCGAAAACATGACTGTACAAAGAAAGAAAAATACTGACAATTAACAATCATCAGTGCCATATCAATAAGGGATGTGGTCACCGTGTAATGCGAGACAACTTTCAACACGGCATGGCATACTCAGAAAAACACAATTCAGTAGCTGTTGAGGCAAGTTGTCCTCCTTAACTGCACGGATGAGGGTTTCCTTGTTTGTGGGAGTAAATTACCGAGCAGCAATACGTCTCTCCAAGGCATCCCACACATTTTCAATGGGATTCAGGTCAGGGAAACGTGCTAACCAGTCTATGCGATTGATATCTTCGGCCTGAAAACAATCTTGTACACACTGTGTGCGATGACAAAGTGCGTTACCGTCCATAAAACGAAACTTTTCGTCGACAGCCAGTCGAAAAAGTCGAACATGTGGAAGCAGAACATCTTCAATGTACCGTCTACCTGTTCATGGACCCTTGGTCAAGCCCATACAGATCCGTGCGGCCATTAAACATGATCACACACCGTCGCATATCGATGTCTTTCTAGAATATTTTCGCGACAGTAAGCACTACCAACCTCGCGCCATATCAGTTTACGTCTACAATCAGATGATAGACTGAATCTACTCTCATCTGAGAAGAGCACGGTAGACCAGTCGTCATCAGTCTAATTGCGATGCATACGGCACCACTGTAAACGGGCGCTAGTTGGCGTCTCGAGAGTGGGACACACAGAACAGATCTTCGGGTGTATAGTCCACCCGTTTTCAAACGTCTTGCAACAGTTTTCCGCGATATTTTAGTTCCTGTGGCCGCACAAAGTTGATTTGCTAATTGACCAGCTCTACTGCGTCGGTGTATTTTTGCGAAATAACAATATAGCGATCTTCTTGGGACGTCGTACTGCTAGGACGACCCCCTCCCGTGCGCTTAGTACATATTCCATTCTTTTGGAATGCCGCCAATAGCCTAGAAACAATACTGTGCGCGATGTTAAATTCACCGGCAATATCTCTCATTTTGCGTCCTCCTTCCAACTTTCCGATTATTTTACCACGAGTAATATCATCTAAAATGATGCCTCGCAGACATGTTCAAAATTTCAATGTCCAAGCTTCACTGCATCTCCTTTAATTTTTACATCTAATGACAACTCACAGCACTCGCCGATTGCCTAAAATCTTTTAACTCAGCTGTCACGTGATCGACAAAAGCGGAAGTACAAAATTTGCATGCGTTTCACAAAACAGCGTACATCCCGCATTCATGCAAATTTACACGTGCTTCTGCGGGTTTATTTCTAACTGTAATCTTTGAAAACAACAGTGGCCTTTAAGTTTAGCCCACCAATGTAGTTTCACGACTACAGGTTTTATCACCTTATGGTCTTATTTATTTAAATTAGTTATGTTGCTTAGAATGATTATATAACTCCAGAGCTTACTTTCTAACAAAAAAAAAAAAAAAAAAAAGAACCGGAGCTCTTACTTTCTGCACTAATAGCAACGTTAGTGCCCCCCCCCCCCTTCAATACTAATTTTTGTGCTGAAAAATTTTGTTTTTCCTACTCCAAAACTTATCTTTTCTGCTTCAAAATTGTTCCAGAATGAATTTTATACGCCTGCATCCCTATCATTGTCATGTTATGTCATTAGATACCTGTATTTTTTCATCAACTATGACAATGCATGATATTTTCAAAAAGCATTTTTTGGTTACATTTCTTTATGTATTTTTAAACGTTTAGGATACATTTGTATGTATTTTTTAGAAATTGTGTACGGAAATTATCAGTAATGCATTATTAAACTTCCAAAATTGCGCGATTGCAATCTGCTATTTCTTCTTACATTAAGAAAAACTCTTTAACCTGGATAGCTTTGCGATGTCAGTACTTATTAATGTTGAAATTGCTTCTCTTTAACATATTAGCATAATTGCAGTAAAATTATTTTCAGAACCATTATTTTTATGTAAACGGGAATGCGTTTTTACTTTTGAATAAATTAAATAAAAATAACAGTAAGAAAATGTTTATATTTACATATATTTTTAGTGAATTACGGAATATCCATTCGTCTTCAATTCGGTGCAGTTTTATTCCGTTTTCAATCTTAGAAAAAACAATCAGTGTTTAAGTGTTTTTTTTTTTTTTTTTTTTTTCTGCTGTTGCAGAATTAAAATCAACTGCTGTGTTTAATTTGGGATTCAATTATCGTTTTCGTTATTTGAGTGTCGCAAATTGTAAATATGTTAACAAAAAACACTTTTTCCTTTCTTTAGGAATAATCATTTAATAAGGAAGAAGTAGGCTACGATGTAAAAGAAGATATTTCTTTTTCGTGTAGAACTTTTATTATTATTTTAGTCTATATATCTGCAAAATACGAGGGTGAATCAAATATAAACCGGAATTTTTGTTTTTTAATTTATTGGTAAAGATACAAAACAGAAAGTTAAATTTTATTTTTCTATATAATCTCCTGATTTCAAAACATATTTTTTCTAACGGATTGGAAGTTGTTTTTTTTTTATGCCGTCATCATAGAAAGAAGAGGGGGGTGTCTTCAACCAATTGCGCACTAAGGCTTCAACAGCTGTGTCATCGCCGAGTCGTTCACTTTCTAATGCTTCATTCAAAGGCCCAGATATGTGATAATCACAGGGGGATAAGTCAGGACTATAGGGAGGGTGTTCTAGTGTTGTTCAATGCATTTCTTCCAACTTTTCGCGAGTCAGATTGGCTGTATGGGGATGGGCATTGTCATGAAGCAAAAATCACTTCTTTGATCGGAAATTCACGTCTATTTCGCTGATAGGCACGTTTTGTTTTGTTCAACAGCTGACAGTCGTAGGCAGCACCCTCGAGAATGTCCCGAATGTTTTCCCCAGTCAAACTTGTTCGAGGTATGTGTGTTTTGGGGGGAGAGTTTTCAACTTCTGCTCATCCTCCCACAAACTTTCTGTGCCAGTCATACACTCGGGGTTTCTTCAGACTTGTCTCCCCAAACTAGGCTTGAAGTCTTCGTAAGATTTCAGCCGGTCTTACGCCTTCATTGGTGAGAAATTTAACGATAAGGCGTTGCGCAGCGTTGGGGTAAACCTCTCGCACACTCATCGTGATGTCCACTGGTGGCACATACCGGTGCATAGAAAATCATCTGACATCCCCACTGCCCATGCGCAGAGGTTTGAGTACCCTCCCGATGATATTTCGGCCGCCTATCAGAAATTCCAGTTAATATTTGATTCACCCCCTGTACATACAGCGTAACCAAATTTACATGTGACGTGTTTAGAGTTCGATTATAAAAAGTCCACTATGCCAAATGGAACAGTATCACTGAAATATTAGGATACCAGTGGACCTTGGCGAGATTTTAAATTTCTTGGTTATACTTTTTTTCATTAATTTTTAATTAACAGATTTTTTAAAGCGAGATTATATATTTTTTAAATTGGGCACCCTATGTAAAAATAACTATTAAAAATCTTGTCGCATGATCCGTCATTCATCGGTATGCGTTTTGTATGTGCATACTAATAGGATTTTGAATCCCATTAAATAGACGTGAGTACGATAATGTTAAATTGGAACTTACCCTTTTTCAGGACGCTTATTCATTCATGCAAATCCACCTTTTACTTTTTATCCAAATCGTATCAGTAAGACCATATTGTGCACCTTTATCCGTATTATCTAATGTAGATGCACTGACATTTTAAGTTATTTAATTAACACGTATTTAAGTTGTGATAAGAGAGCTTTTTTATGTGCGCTCTTTCTCAGTTAGCTACATTTTTTAGAATGAAAAAAAAAAGTTTACATTATAGGATACAGAATCATAACAATAAAACAGTTTACTGTAGTTTGTTAGTTTAATTTAGCCACTCAAAATTCATTATCTTCATCACAGGATTTTCAAGGTTAAACACATTATTATATAAAGATATTTATGGTTAAGTTGAAAAGTTATATTGTTTATGTAGCGGAAGAAATTAGTTTATTTTTAGCACATTTATTCATCACTTTTCAGACCGAGCAGGACTAACCCACTGCCCTCCTTCCCTCTATCGCGATTACGTAATAACAGAAGACTACGTCACGAATAAATCTTTAAAAAAACTTTAAGTCCAGACTGATCACGTGATCAGCAGGCTGAAAATTGGACGGAATACGCAGGCGTGACGTCAGAATCTGGACAGTTCAAAGGTCACTTGGACGTTGGACGTCTTACAACTAAGGTAATACTAATCTTAATTGGAAGAAGGGGTTCAAGCCGCTAATCAGATTCTGTAAACGTCCAAGATGGCGGACGTCCAGGGATTATGCAATCCAAGATGGCGGGCGTCCAAGATGGTGGATGTCCAAAGTCCATCTATGATTAAAAACAGCAGTTTTGTAACTTAAAAATATCTGAAAATTAAAATTTTTGTTAATTAAATAAGAAACAAACAAATTTCAAGTTTTAATAGTGCTACTGCACGCATTTATTTAAAATAAATGTCACAGAGATATGTATAAATATTACAACATGAGTTAAATTAGATTACTATTTACAGGACTTAAACGTATTTACACATTTTTTTTCTCGAGAAAAAAGCAGGGTTTGTGCAAAAACTGGTATATTACCGTGCAAGCACTGGGAAAACATCTCCAAACTATTTAGTACGCTTCGGGCTAGGCAAGAAGTCGTCCTCGCTGTCTGCATCGGCATTCGAACTTGGAACCTCAGATACAGGCCAATGGGAACAGCCAGGAACAGGAGATCTGGATCGGACGACTACAGTACGAGACTCAACATGGACAATAGACTTGAAACTACGCTCTTTGTGTGACATTGATGATTTATGTCCATCGCATACAAAAGGGGATATTGACATAGGAAATAATATATATATATATCAGTGGTCCCGTGCGAGAGCTCCGAATTTCAGTCAAATATCTTTTAGAAATATCTAATATTGTTTAAATGCAGATATGAACTTTTTAAAAGTAAAAATAGGAATAAAAATATCTGCAAACAACATTGGTCATGCGAAAATAGCATCTCATTTATTCCATCAAAGTTACAGTAAAAAAGATAGCACATGCGAGAACAAAAAAATAACAATTATGTTTTAACTGCATTAAGTGATGTTATAATCGCTTCACGAAAAACACGAGACAAAGAAAAAAAATTGAATACATTTAAAATACAATTTAATCTAATATAATAAAGCATAGCTTTTAGTCTACATGTGAAATACCACCGCTTCGGCCGATTGATGGTATCTATTCTATTTAACATCTCAATTTCGCTTTTTAATCATAAATATAAAATAAATCCGTGCGGAAACGTCACACTTTATCATTTTTGTACTATCTACTATACTATAGTCATTGTACTTCAATCATTGCTGTGCATGATATAATGCGGTATATAATTTTCATGGCAACATGGAAAAAAAAAAACTTTCATATAAAAACGATGCTGATTTAGTTTTTATTTAACTGAAGTCAGGGGCGTAGCTACAAAAAAATTTTCGGGGAGGTGGGGGGGTCCAAAATTTCCCCAACTTATAATTCAAAAATTTCTCGATGTGAAACAAATTTCTCTATTTTCCAACTAAAGTGATATGTTCAATGTGTGTTTAATGACACTTATACGCACAAAAAAAAAAAAAAAAAAAAAAAAAAAACTTTCTAAAGAAAAAGCTGAAACTAAAAACATAAAAATTATAATTATTGTTTCATTTAATGAAAGTCATAATCGTACTTCATATGAAAATAGCCTCATATTTTTAGATTTTTCAGAAAGGAACAAAGTTTTGGAGGAAATGCATTAGAGAAACTGTTGATGGATAACAGTAGGGAAAGAGAAATTTAGGTCTGGTAGATATATGATATTTTCGTAGCACAGAGAAACATAATAAAAAATTGAGTCCGGCTGCTTTTTGTATTTCTTTTGAAAGTTTAACTATTTTACTATGAACTCAGAAAGGTAGTCAGCAAAATAATATATATATACATATATATATATATATATTACTTTTATCTTTAAAAAAAAAGTGTTTCAAAAATGTATAATTTCCCAACTCTAAGCTCAAATTTCCCAAAGGTTGCAATCAAAAATATGTTTTAGGAGTACTTAAGTCACGCGAAAAACCTGCTCGGTAATATTAATACTATTGAGGAAATGTTTTACGATTTGTATTTTAATTTTTTTTAAATGATTTTATTTATTTATTTTGTGCATTGAATAACTGAGATGCAAGAGAAAAAAATATTTAAAAATATTGATATACAAACAAGATATCTTTAAAAAAATCTTCCATTGGATTAACATTAGCGAGCGTTTGTTTTAGCGTGAGTGAACTAACCCCTTAAGTAAGTAATTCAGTAGCGGCATTTATTAATTTTTAAATTACTGCCAATCCAAACTATCAACATAAACATTTCCAAAACTTATCACTATAACCTTCAGCGTTTCCCTTTTTAATACAAAACGAAATTTAATTAGATTATAAAAAAATAAATAAACAAAACAGTAACCTTGGAAAACTATTTGTTTTTACCAAGTAATTCGATATTATTCAGCCATTCTTAGTTGGAACGCATTTATTAAAGTTATATACCATTATCTAAAGTATCGACTTAACACTTACAATACTTAACTTTTATAACTCTTTCCACTTTCACCATTAAGGGGTCAGGTCACCTTTGAACCGTCCAAAAATCGAATTTTTTTTAAATAGCTTATAATTAAATATGATTCTTTAGAAACATTTAAAAGCAAACCCCATGCGAAAATTCGCATTAGAAGAGAAGTTATGTGTAAAACACTTTAAGCTTTAGCTATATGATCAACGGGTGATTCAATCTTTAAAGCCAGTTTTCTCAAAACAGCGATTTTGATCATTGCGCGCACGATTTCTGAAAAACGGTTATCTAGAATTTCACGAAATTTCTGGTGGATGTATTAAACGTACATAAGCACAAAATGACCTATTATGTTTCTCAAGTAAGAAGTTTAGAATTCACGACTACTTTTGTATAAAAAAAATCTCGATATTTCGAATTTCTTTAAAAAAAAAAAAATTTCTCTGGATCTACAAGTTTTATTTTTTTCATTGTTGGTCATTTTGAAAACACATTATATCTGCACTCATTAAAAAAATCTTGGTTTGTTTCAGCCATTCAAATTGAAAAAATCATGCGCGCAATGCATACAAGAATAATTCTTTCGTAAAAATTGTATTAATCTTTAAAAATAAATTTAAAAAAAAACTATATATGGGTATACCTTTTTTAACAGCTTTAATTGATAAAATAAATCGTTCCTAACATGTGTTTTCAATTTTATAATTAAAAGTTAATTAGTTAAAGAGTGACTGCAATTCTTAGAGAGGTCTTTTTTCCATGTACTTTATTGGTTCAAAGGGTACCTGACCCCTTAACCTAAAGCGAAAAAGATTTAGAATGTGCGACGTAATGCACAATAAAAAACAACCCCGGAAACCCGTTTATATTTGCAATTTTTTTTTGTTCAGGTAGTTCGAGATTATTCAACCATTCTTATTTTGAACCTACTTTTTTATTTTTGTTTCTTATTCATCAAAAATAAAACCAATGGTTAAATAACTTTATCCGGATATTTATTTTTTCCAATAGTTTGTAATTAAAGCCAGTTGCCGTATCTAATGTTAAGTTTTTATTTCTTCTTTCTTCATTTTAATCTAAAAAAAATTTCAAAGAGATACCGAAGAAGTTTTTATAAAATGCAGACTGATTATTTCAACTATTAATAACTGTTAGTTCTCTCTCAGCAAATTAACCCTGACTTTACTTATAAGTACCATTAAAATAACTTGTTATAAAATTCATTTAATACATCGATTAGTTGTAATACAGTTTAGAATGAGTTATGGATGCATTACTTTATCTTGTTCCAAAAGCATTATTGGTTACACAAAACAAAAATATTTTTAAAAGGATGATTTATTTTGCCTTTGCATCTTTTTAGCTTTCTTGGCGTTGGGGGGGGGGGGGGGGGGGGTTCCAATTCGGAAATATTTCTATATTTCTATTGTAAGATCATTATATTTGAACATTTCCTAATTCCACAAAATACTAAGAAAAACATTTAAAGTGAAAGCTTTGAGTGGTGTTATAAATATTGCACAAAATCCCTGTAAATTCAAATTTACTTAATCCCTCTAAATCATCCAATCCTTCTAACATCCTTTTTAAAACTTATTAAATGATTATGTAGATCTTTTAATGTAGTTTAAAAAATTCACGAAAAATGCTTTGGAAGATAAAATTGTCATGAATTCATAATTCAGTACATAAAGGGTTAAGTAGCACTTCTTTCGTCTAATAATTCTCTAGAGACATTTATTAATATTTAAATTGACAATCGAAATCAACATAAATATTTACAAAACTTATCACTAATTTTCAGCATTTTCATTTTTAATATAAAACGAATTTTATTTAGACTAAAAAAATAATCTAACACAAAAAAGTAACCCCGCAAAAACTAATTTGTTTTTACAAAGTAATTCGATATTATTCAGCCATTCTTATTTGGAACGTATTTATTTTAAAGTTAGATAACATAAACACTTACACTACTTAACTTTTATAACTCTTTCCACTTTCCCCATTAACCTAACGCGAAAAAGAATTAGAATGTGCGAAAAAAATAAATAAAAAATAACCCTGGAAACCTGTTTATATTTGCAAATTTTTTGTTCAGGTAATTCGAGATTATTCAATCATTCTTTTTTAAATGTATTTTTTTATTTCAGTTTCTTATTCATCAAAAATAAAACCAATTGTTAAATACTTTTATTCGGATATTTATTTTTTCCAATAGTTTGTAATTAACCCTTTATGTACTGAATTAGGAATTCATGACAATTTTATCTTCTAAAGCATTTTTCGTGAATTGTTTAAACTACATTAGAAGATTTACATAATCATTTAATAAATTTTAGAAGGATTTTAGAAGGATTGAAGGATTTAGAATGATTAATTAAATTTGAATTTATAGGAATTTTGGGCAATATTTAAAACCCTACTCATATCTTTTATTTTAAATATTTTTCTTAGTGTTTTGTAGAATTAGGAAATGTACAAATATAATGTTCTTACACTAGAAATATAGAAATATTTCCAAATTGAAAATTCCCCCCCCCCCCCCCCCCAACGCCAAGAAAGCTTAAAAGAGGCAAAGGCAAAAGAAATCATCCTTTTTAAAAACATTTTTGTTTTGTGTTACACATAATGCTTTTGGAACAAGATAAAGTAATGTATTTATAACTCATTCTAAACTGTATTACAAACAATCGATGTATTAAATGAATTTTATAACAAGTTATTTTAATGGTACTTATAAGTACCGTCAGTAGATAAAGGGTTAAAGCCAGCTGCCGTAACTACTGATAAGTTTTTATTTCCTCTTTCGTCATTTGAATGTAAAGGATTTCAAAGAGATATAGAAGAAGTTTTTATAAAATGCAGATTGGATATTTGAAATTCAAATGACTTTTTATTCTCTCATAGCACTTTAAGTAGCATTTCTTTCATTTAATAACTCAGTGGCGGCATTTTATAATATTTTAATTACTGTCAATCAAAACTTTCAGCATTTTCATTTTTAATATAAAACGAAATTTACTTCGATTATAAAAACAATTCTCTAAAAAAAGTAACCCTGGAAACATATTTGTTTTTACAAAGTAATTCGATAGTATTCAGCCATTCTTATTTGGAACGTATTTATTAAAGTTAGATATCATTATCTAAAATATCGACTTAACACTTACAATACTTAACTTTTATAACTCTTTCCACTTTCCCCATTAACCTAAAGAGAAAAAGATTTAGAGTGTGAGAAGAAATTCAAAATAAAAAACAGCCCTAGAAACCTGTTTATATTTGCAATTTTTTTGTTCAGGTAATTCAAGATTATTCAATCATTCTTTTTATTTTTTTTTATTCCAGTTCTTATTCATCAACAATAAAAACTAGTGGTTAAATACTTTTATCCAGATATTTATTTTTTTCCAATAGTTTGTAATTAAAGCCGGCTGCCGTATCAAATATTAAGGTTTTATTTCCTCTTTCGTCATTTGAATGTAAAGAATTTCAAAGAGATGCGGAAGAAGCAAGTGCATATTGAATATTTCAAATGCTAAAGAATTTTTTATTGTCGGATATGTGGGAGAGATATTTTTCACACTTTCTAAAATGTTTATTAATCCAGTTTGTCTATCTGTCGGTCCGTACTCTAATAACTTGCATGCATATACTGGATTTGCCATGCAATTGATATATGCTTGAGGTTTACTTCAGCATGTTCGGTATTGAAAATTACGTATATAGCGTTTTTAGTCCATTTACAGAGACACTCATAAGAATTTTGTTACATTGCGGTCTATGGAGAAAACTCGTTTTCGATGTATTTTAATGATGTTACGATATTTCAAAGATATTTGAATTGCTATTTGGGGCATTCTCACAATCTTTTGACTTTCGGGAATAAAAATCTGGTGAAATTAAACTTGCTAAAATAACATTTTAATCTGATAGACGAATGTCTTAATGATTCAAAATAAAGAAAAAATGGTCAGCAGGGGAATTTTTTTTTAAACTGAGGTTTATGTTAAGCTTGCGAGTTTAATTTTCTTTGCTATTTTACTACTAAGACTTTTTATTTTCTTCTAAATTTTTACTTATAATAAATTTGCATAGTACCCACAGGACATTCAAATAAGAAATAATAACAATGTAGTATTTTGAGTACAAAATTTTGGTATAATATATAATATTGCCTTAAAGGGGGTGTTAAAGAAGGGACGGTAAGGAAAAAAAGGGGGACGGTATAGGAAAAAAGGGACGAAATGGGAAAAAAAGGGGACCGTAAGGATGGGAAAGCAAGGAAAATTACCACCTATTTTAGGCAAATCATGTTAAGACTAAGTAGTAGCCACAATGTTCATTGATTTTTAGAAACAGATATTTACATTGGATTAAATAAAAAAAAATAATTAATTTACCTCGAAAAGTGCAGAAATAAACCTTGGGGACGGTAAGACTACCAATAAAGCCACGATGCTTGAAATTGATAATTAAATGCTGATTTAAATTCTGCAGTAAATTTCCTGCCAAATAATTTTAGACATTCTTTCTCTAGCATACTTCTGCATGAGAAAAAACGTGAAAAAAAATCTGTGGTTGCATCTGAAGTGTTTTCTGCATAATTTTAGAAGAGGGACGGTAAGGAATCTAAAACCCAGGGACAGAGTTTAAAAAATAACAACCCTAAAAATGTGTTTGGTTTAATTTTTTGCTACATATTTATATAAAACAATAGTTCCAGTTTCGGAAAAAAAATACATCGAATTACTTTTATTGAAACAATTTTATACCACAGCTCCAAACTTCAAAATAAGCATGAGGGACACGGGACGGTATAGGAGATTTCCTGGTGTATGGACCCCCAACATCGCCCAAAACTTATTTACTTCGTTAATATTGTTATGCAATCATGCAATGGGATGTTCCCCAGTATATGAAATAAAAAAAAAAAAAAACACAAGAACATGCACTAAAATAAAAATTATTATTCAGGACATAAAAGTCAAAAGATTGTAGAATGCCCCATATACCACTGAGGTTCACTACAGTGGTCTTACAACAGAAAATTGTGTGTATAGCATTGAATCGTTCATTTACAGGGACACGCAAAATAATTGGGTTACAGTGCTTTCTAAGAACAATAATTGCTGGAAGTGCGGCGGAAGTTGTGCTACGCGTTTTTATACTAAACTAATTTTTCCCTATTATTTGGTGTGTATAAATTCTATAAATGATATACAGGAAAATAGATCTCGAGTACCGATTTCCATTTATTGACTGGAATTGTTAATTGGCAAGTTACAACTGTGCTATAAGTTCTACGTTTAAAATATTGCAATCTCAGCATATGTCAACTTTCGTTTGTTAAAGTATTACTTTTATTGTATTCAGGTGACATTAAGAAAAATTGCACACACTAAAATCGCATTAACGTAGTAGAGATATTTATTAATACTGCAGAGTGCCAATTATCCGAACAAGTCCCTAGTTCGGATAAGCAAAAGTTCAGATAAATGGACAGACAGTTTAAGGGATGTTTCTGACTATACTAAAACCTTCACACTTTATCCAGGCTTAGGACTGGAAGCACCAGTTAGTGTTAGCGTGTTTAAAAACTGTTTTTTTTTTTTTTTTTTTACTTTTCTATCCATTTAAAAAAAAAAATCTCTTTTTATAATTTACTGAACTCCAAAGATTATAATTTAAGCAAAAAAAAAAAAAAAAGCTTTCGATTGTTGCTTGCTTCAAAGACGTTCTTTCCAATGCTGCCATATCTCGAATTCTTCTTAAGGAATAGAATCGGAGTTCTTCTGCCATTCGAGCCATTTCCTATCTGTATCCAAACATTCAAAGGCTCTTATGTGATGGACCTGGGTCATTTTCAGAGCATTCGTTTTCATTTCTTCAAATTCTTTTTCATCTTAAATCTCATTTTCAATCTCATCATCATCACAAAAATTTTTTGATAGAAATAGATTGTTGTTCAGATAAATGGAAGTTCGGTTAAAAAAAAAAAAAAAAAAAGAATGTTCAGATAATTGGAAGTTCGGTTAAATGGAGTTCCGATAATCGGCGCTCTACTGTATTAAAGTTAGTTGTCATAATCTAAAATATTGTATTCAACGTTTATGTTTTTACATGTTTTTTATGCAATATTTATTCTTTTATAACTTTTTTAATTTCTGCAACTAAAGTAAAGCGAAAGAGATTTAGAATGTGACCACCCCGCTTCCCTTTAAAAAAAAAAAAAAAAAAAGAGTACCTGTCTTTATTTTCTTTCTAGTCAATTCAAGATTATTCAATCATTCTTTATTGACCGTGTTCAGTTTTTTTTTTTTTTTTTTTTTTTTTTTTTTTAATCTCCAATACTTATTCATAAAAAAAAATACCAATATTAAAATTAGTTACTTTTATCTAGATAGATATTTCTTTTTAGAATAGTGTGCATTTAAAGTCGGAAGCCGTGTTTAATGTCCCGCTTTCCTTTTCACTTTCCTTATTTAAATGTAAAGAATTCGAATACGGAAGAACTCTTTAGGAAATATAGAATGAACTCTTCTAAGGATTTTTTTTTAATTACTTAACTTGTGGAGAAAACATTTTGAAATATTTAAGGATGCTCTTAAAAATGTGGAATATTTTCTTATCTAATTTAGGCACTTTTTTATGCTTTATAATAAAGTTAATATCTTTATAAAATAAATATCATCATCAGTGGGATAGGATGGAATTTTGTTACAATTGACTTTAATTTTCGTCCTCGCACAATGGAAGCCCTATAACACTTGCATAATCACCTCGCTCAGACCATACTAGTGTCGAACCTACATCGACATGTCGCACAGTGGAATATTTGAAACAAAATCTTGGCTAAAATTATTTTTCATGTGGATTATAATTAAAATCATTGCTGTTGGCTTACTATTATAGTAAATACACTTTATATATAATACAAAGTTTTACTTTTTATAAGACCAAAGTAATTATTAGTTGTTTTACTTACAATGTAATGTTAAATTTTGATATGTAAACTTCTAATTATTTACATAAACCAATGTATTAATATATCGCCTCTGTTTTGCAAAAAGGGCTTAAGGCACATATTTTTAAAAATTGTATTAAGTGCATAGATTTAGAGTCAGGAAGCAATATTTTATAATATCTAATAAGGGCGTACTTGTATCTCTAGTAATGGGAGTGTTGAGTAGGACCTAAGGCACAGGTACTATCCATATGTCTAAGAAATTAAGGGCTTAAGGAGCTACTTGAGCCCTTATTACCAACCATTAATTTTTACAGAAAAAAAACTGGATGTGAAATATACCTAAAAATTAAACTTTACTCCCACTGGTGCTTACATAGTGAGCAATTACAGGATGAAGAATTGTTTTGGCTCCCCTAAACAATTAATCATTTGTACCTTACGCCCTTATTGCAAAACACTGGCGATATATATTATTTGCATTTAATAATTAGTAAAGTTGGGTCTCTAAAGTTGAGTTGCAGTATAGAGATTTTGGTTTATGAGTGTTTATTAATAGATTACCAAAATAATTTATATTTTAAAATGGCAACTATATGCGGAAGTTTTTTTTTTTTTTAAGTGGCCTTCAAAATTATAAGCAATATGACTATACTTCAAAAATGGTCCAGCACACTTTTATAAAGCTATATATCTAAATCAATATATTTAATTTAGAGCTAAGAATGTTTAAAGAGAACACATTTTATTATTATTATTATTATTATATTAAAATAAAGCTATTCAGTTCAACAATTCATGAAACCACAAAAACTATGCAATTAAACATAATAACAAAGTTAAAACGTAACATTATAGCACGTCTTCTTGCAAAGAAACTTCCTCTTCAACTGAGGCTATGAGCCGCCAGATGTGACTCATGCTTCTGAAATAGGCATAGATCGATGCACCGGATAGTCAGCTATTAAAAAATATCTTTTTAGAAATGTTGAGCAAATTTTAATTTTTGGATTTTTTGGCCCAAGTACTCCACTGTGTGTCGGTAGTATTTCACAGTAGTAACATAATGCTAATGTTGGGTTAGAATGCAATTACTGTATAGGGGAGAGTGGGGTTGACTGGGACAGTGGGAGGAATGGGACAGTAAGTTTTTCTCTTTATGTATCATTCTAAATATTTCATCAATCACACACTATATGAAAAAATGGAAGCCCAATCTTCATATGAAAAAAGTTGCTGATCTGCATAATCTTGCAATTGTATAAAGAAAGAGATTATTTCTAGAGTCAAAAGTAAATTTGCATCATATTTTTTTTATGGCTTCTGTATATTAAATACCGATTGTTTAGGCATAGATGTAATAGTTTCCCTATTTATGGAACATTATACTGTATATTATCCATAATTTAAACTAAGCGTAATAGCAGCATTTTTGTTTATACAAGAAGTTTAACGGAAAAGAAGGTAGTGGGAAGTAATTGGACATGCCAGCAAAGGGAGGAATGGGACAAGACCAATTCCTTCTTTTTAATAAGATGAATGTAAATTGCTAATATGAAATTTTTTTTAGAGGGTACTATATTAATTTAAAAATTGATAATATATTTATTTACTTCAAAATATAAGTAAATTGAACTGATGATTTTTTAATGTCAGCTGTAATTGACAATCCTGAATTATCCTTCCAGTGATGAAGATACTGGAATTTGATATTGTGGCACAGACATTATCAACCTACAATCTTTATTAGACTGTATATATAGACGACACTATACTATTTGTGCCTTATCATACTTTGTTTTACAGCTGTCCCATCAGGGTTCGTTGATATATATCAATGGATATATATCATGATATATATCTTGATATATATCCGATATTTATTTTTAAAATATCAAGATTTTTGATATTTTCGATATTTTCAAATTCTTGACATTTATTTTCAAAATATCAAGATGTTTGATATTTTGTATATTTGATATTTATTTCCAAAATATCACCGTGCAAGGAAATTTTGATATTTTTCACATTCAAAGCAAGTGTAAATGAAATTTCCACCTGTTATTGACTGTGTCATTCTGTTGATAATGAACTTTTGCCTCTGGCAATGACTTTTTTAGGAAAAGAAGAAAACTAATCTTTTCCAAGCTTTATGTTTCAAACTTTTATTTTTAAATGTAGAACTAATAATTATGTTAGACAGTTAATTCAGAACAGCCATTGAAAGATAAAACGTAATTTTGAAAATCATTTATATGCAGCCAGGGTTTGTTGATATATATCAATGAATATATATCCAATATTTATTTTCAAAATATCAAGATTTTTGATATTTTCATATTACTCGATATTTATTTTCAGTGTATCAAGATGTTTCATATTTTCTGCATTTGATATTTATTTTCAAAATATGAATGTGTGCAAGATATTTTTGATATTTTCAGTCGCAATTCGTAATATTTCAGTGTAAATGAAATAAATTTTCAACTGTTATTTAACTGTGAATCTGTAGATAAAGAACTTGTCTCTTCTGGATGTGACTTTTTTAGCCAAAAAGGAAAACAAATATATTTTTCAAACTTTAGATTTGAAGCATGTTTTTAAAATGTTGAACTAATAATTGTGTGGGATATAATTAATTCAGAACAACCATTGAGAGATAAACTGACTAATTAAATAAGCAATTATATACAGCTTCATTAGAAAAGAATCTTTTCTCAAGTTTTGGTTCAGTTGAGTTTGAACTATACAGCATGTTAGGAAATACGAAATAAAATATTTTATACTTACATTTATGTTAAAACTTTTCAATTAAAAAAACTTTTTTTGTATTTAAAATTTTGTTTTTAAAATATCTGATTTTTTTATACTTGATACTGAATCCTATAGTTAGTTTTTTTTTATAAGTGTATAAATCAAATTGTTACTGTTTTCAATTATTTCATCTTCAATTTTGTTCTAAGTGAAAAAAAAAAAATGCATTTTTAGAATATTCTTTGATTAAGTTTTGATGTTAAGTGCAGTATATTTTAGTTCTAATCTATATTATGCTCAAAAACATTTATTATCAGCGGTAAGTTGGCTGCTTTGAAAATATCGGATATATATCGAAAATATCTGATATATATCAAAATATCGGATATTTTTGATATTTTCGAAAATATCATGATATTTACGAACCCTGTGTCCCATACATCGCTATTAATTGGGTGGTATGGGGCACATTTTGAAACTTACAATTTCTTTAATTATGAAATTGTTTCTGAAAATTATGTTTCTTTTAGTATTCAAGGACATTAAAAAATGTTTCATTTTGTTTTCTACAAATTGTAATTTTTGTTTTTGTGCCAAAGTTGATTTTCGTATTTTTGTAAAAAGTGTCTTATTTCTCCCCACTCTCCCCTATTAATATTTTCCTTATTTTCTTTTCAGGTGAGTGAAAATGGTTTCCCCCTATAAAAGACATTTTTTAAATGAAAATTATGTGAGTATAATGTATACATGTGATTTTATAGAACATTCCTTTTTAAATCATTTTAAATAAAAGAACTGTTTATGTTGAAAGCAAATTTAATACAGAATTAAATACCTGCAACCATATCTTGTTAGTAACATATAGTCATAATTCTGCATCTGACTGCAATATTTCAATTTAAACTTGAGTCATGTTGCCAAAAACTTGAATGAAAACTTTGTTGAATGTGGTTCTTCCCTCATGCGTAGATGGCGACACTCGTGGTTTCTTCAATCGAACTTTTGATTTATTTGGTCTCATTTCATTAATAAGTATTTATTTTCACTGGACGGCACCACTACATTTTTGTTTTCATATCTTTAGTCAATGTTCGACAAATATTCTCTCGCGCAGGAAGCCTTTATCTCTGAGCTTTTAGCCATTTAATCATTATATTTTTCCCGAAGAAGGCTGTAGGAACATCTCGAAATGTAGAATTTATCTTTTAGCTTATTAAAGTTTGTGCTTTGTGTACCATTAAGCAAGGTTGTGTGTCTTTATTTATCATATCTTGTTATTTTATTATTATTATTACATGGCTTAATTTTTTGTGCACTCTTAATTGTTCTCCTGTAATTTTTACTAGCATAAAAAGAATTATAGAGCTTAGCAGTATATACATTTATAATTCGTATAGAAATAAAAATAATAAAAATCTGAAATTTTGAAGTTTAACATAAACAGTTTTGTAGTTGCATTGCACGCAAAATAGGAATTATTTATAATTTCTCATAATAAATGTTACTTTTCTTTTATCGACATTTTAGACAACGTAACATTTATGTACAGTAAAACTATAAAAGTTTTTATTGAGATGTTATATGGATATGGAAATCTTATTTTATATGTCCTAGTAATTTATATTTCAATCAAAAGAGCCATACGAATAAGTTTTTATAATGAAAATTCTACATTTTAATAGATAATGTTATAATCTTATGTTAAAATACATTCTTACATTTCGCTTCATATTCATAGAATATTATATTGAGCCATGAATAATTCATGCACTATCAAAATATTGTAATAATCCAATTATCTTTGAGCATTGATAATTTTGCGCTTTTTTTACAATTACTGATGATGGTTTCCTGATCCAAATTTAAACAAAGAATAGATAGTCGATAAAATTTTTCAAAGAACGAAAACTTTTAAGAAATGCTTCTTCAATATTTGCTTTGTTCAAAGATTAATAATTCATGAAAAGATTTTTTTCAATATTTACTAAATCGAGATTTCTTGCTTTACATTAAATCGATTCTGTACTATTTGTACTATGTTTGATATTAGAGAAAAGTTTATATTTCTTATGCATTAAATCAAGCATGTCAAGCACGTGGCCCGTGGCCCACAATTGGCCCGCAGACTACTTCTCTGTGGTCCGCCAAGCCGTTGGCATTTTACCTGTGTTTAAATACAGTTGCTCGAGAACGCGCACTAAAAATATACTTTGCACGAACAGACTTGTATCAACCATGGTCTTAGAGATGGCAAACATCGGAAACATACGTATATCAGTGTTGACAGTTAGGTGGTCTTTTTTGGTATTCAGAATGCTACCGCTATTTTTTAATAGTAATTTTTGTTTTATATACTTCGTCATTAACGACATCTTTTTGTACTTGCTACCCTTTTATTATTTCTCAAGTCAAATTAACGTTCATTTGAACTAGAATATGTATTTAATAAATTAAATCAA
Organism: Maratus speciosus; assembly: GCA_963932465.1. Lineage (NCBI taxonomy): Eukaryota > Metazoa > Arthropoda > Arachnida > Araneae > Salticidae > Maratus > Maratus speciosus. The sequence continues at coordinate 106,199,532 of OZ010799.1, forward strand.
ATGCATTTTTCATAAACACAAGACACGATTTATTAAATAAATTTTGTGACTCAAACAGATTTTTTTTCTATTTTTGCTTGGAAAAGATCCAGAAGATTGACAGCTATGTCTTTGCTAGATAAAGATTAATAGACCACTGTCTACAATCAATTTTTAAAATAAACGCAATTTAGAAAATTAAATTAAATTTTGTAGATTTGGTTGAAAAACAGTAATGTCAAGTATTTTTTCGACACATAAAATAAAATGAACTATGAATAATAATAACTTTCGAGCTTTACATGAATATTTCTTTAACGTGACTAAATTTTGTACGTACAAATTTTATTGTGTGCAAAGGTAATATTATCTACTTTATTTTATGCGGCCCGTGGCTTTATATATAGGGCCGTTTTTTTCTAAGATAAATCTGGCAACCCTAGTTTCACGTTACCGCATATAGCCCAACTTTATAGCACTGTTGCCGTATACGTATGTGTAAATTAGCATTTTCATTTGTTTCTCGTGTTTTATGCTCACCAGGGCTAAATTTCTAACGAAAGAAGTACCGGAGCCCTAGTATTCTGCAATACTAACAAGTGTAGCGTGCCCTCCCCCCCCCCCACACCCCTGTGACGCCAATCTGCACATTTATATTTCATACATTATTCGCAAAATTTAAAGCATTTTTTTTCCCTTCAGCATATACTTAGCTGTCAACCATTCCACTTTTTAGATATCACTCCTTCCGAATAGAAATCTTTACCTAATTTTAATGTTAATTATTTGCAGAATTCTGGGTTTAAATATGGTGAGGATTATGATTCGGAAATAGCGTTAACACAAAGAAAGAATAGTTCATAGATGTGCATTTTTATGAAAAAATGAATGAAATTTACAGAAATTAATATTTAAATGCTGAAGAATGGAACAACGTTTTTCAATTTCCTATGAAAGAAGCTATCTTAAGCTATAATCGATTCCTTCCGCTTAACAATTTTTTGTGGCGAGTCCCTGAAAATCAGATTAAATAAAAAATTTGACACCGTTATCGGAAAGATTCGATGCTTTCATAGAAGAATGGGAAACACTGCTTGATTGCTTTCTATGATAGTCCAAGAGCCGGAAGCACAAAAACCTATGTTATCAAGCACAAGAAAAAAAACCTTTATTTTATGGAAGAGTAGAAGTAGGAGAATCTAATGATCCATGTCACCCGGAAGTGAAGTGGTGCATAAGCCAAAAATTAACACCACCAGTGGTTGGCTCGTAGGTTTATCATTGTGTTTGTCCTACAAACAAAGATATGAAAACATGGAGGACTGGGAGCAGGAAAACACAATGATAAACCTACGAGTCAACCACTGGTGGTATTAATTTTTGGCTTATGCGCCACTTCACTTCCGGCAGACATGGATTATTAGATTCCCCTACTTCTACTTCTCCATAAAATAAAGGTTTTTTTCTAGTGCTTGATAACATAGGTTTTTGTGCTGTCAGCTCTTCGTCTATGAGAATAACAATACATGGCAATTATATCTACTTACAAATGGAAGAGACTTCGTAAATGTGCATAGAGAGAATTAAAATGGGCAGCGTTCATGATATAAAAAAGCGCTATTGCACTGGGCTCCGGAGTCATACATTTATGAGCTCCGATGAATTCCAACCAATATTTAATTAAATATTATGTAAAAACGTACAGGAGCTGGATCTGGTGCAAATTAAGCCCTGATTGCTCGTACACGGCAGCGTAGCCTACAAAAGCGCCATATTTCCCACTATTAGCAGTGTTTTGAACTAATTTTTTTTCGCGGAATATTTTTTCCTGTTACGTCATTACTCCCCTTGTCAAGTTTACTGCCATTCCAGTTATTAGAAAAATCTACGGATAACTCTGAATAGCGTTAGTTAAAAAAAAATAAATAAATAAACTACATGCATACACATATGTAGGGAAATTCTAGGATAGATGGCCATAGAGGAGAGATGGCCAGTCTAAATATTTCAAAAACTATATCATAGATTGCAGCATAAACTTTGTTCGTAAGAAATAGTGCAACGTGTTCATTCAATGCGACGTGCAGCTGTGTTTTTTAATTATAAAAAGAAATTGTAATTTTAATGTTTATTTAATTTAGTGGTTGGATATTTGTGTTAAGTTAGGTATTTGAACGTTTTGCAGTACGTATGTTACATTTCTTTTTACTATAAGGTCTTTTAAGGCACGTATATAATCCAATCTTTGCTTTTAAGTCTAAAACAAAGACGTACAATGGCGGAGTAACGCTTTAAATTGGGTGGCCATCTGTCCATCAATTTTAGAATAGATGGCCACATAGAATCAAAGGGAGACGGCCATAATCAATATTTCAAAATTATACGGAGTGAGGTTTTTAATTAAATGTAATTATTTTTAAAATAATTATCTAATTATTGGGTAAAATAATTATCTAATTATTTTTATAATTATATTAATTGACATAATTAGTTAAATTTAACAATATAAATATTTCAATAACAATAATATAATGGAGTCTAACGATGTATTTTTGTTTCATAAAATGTTGAAAAACTTAGGAAACGTTCATCCCAGAAAAAGATGAAGTTAATTAATAAACTTAAAACCGTGAAAAAGTCTAAAATAAACGCTAGAAAAAGACAAAAATACGACATTTCCAGCAGCGAAGAAAATGAAATACATTTGAAATTTTTACATTCTACAGAGTCCGAGGGAATAGAATTAGACGAGGGACACTCTGTTGGTTGTGGAGAATAATATAATACCACAACCAAAAAGGATGCCTGGATACAATGCATAAGGTGACAGAATTGGTTCCATGAATCGTGTACAAGCTATCAAAATCTTTGCCGAAAATATGGTAAAATTTTACGAAAAGTGAATGATTGTAATTATACTTCAAATTTTATTCACTGATTTTTCGTGATATAACTGCATCTTTAAAAACTTCCATGTGTTTTTCATGATTAACTACATAAAATGTGTTATTTTTTGCTATTTTAACTTCACTTTTCCTTTCTTGTATTGGATGGCAATCTCTCCTCGGTTTGAAAGAGAGATGGCCATCTGCCATTTTAATTTCAATTTTGTTTGCCACTCTTTGTTCCCGATATATTTAATTATTTTTTGTCTAAACTATGATGAGGATATGTGTAATATTTTCAAATATGTGTAGATATTTCTTGTATTTGCATTCTAAGAATTTTTATTTCAATATTTAAAAACTATGGCTATCTATCCTTGAGTTACTCTATAATAAAATACAAAGTTTTCTCATCCTTTATTTTATTTTGTTATTGTTGTGTATTTTCTGTGTCTTTTTAAAATATTTAAAAACAAGAATAAAAAAATGCAATAATTTGCATTTCGAAATTTTAATGCCTCAAAGAATAAGAATGTTTTTTCGTTTCTTCTAGTCGCCAAAACCCTGAATAATTGAAGCTGTTTTCAATTTAAAAATCATAAACTCATTTTCACAGTATATTTGTCTTTATTCTAAATTTTTAATTAGAATGCAAATTAATCCCAAGAACGCATCTCTTAACCTGAATGCCACAAATATTATCAAAAGAAATAATTCATTTTTTTCTATGTTTAATAGCATTTTCTTTTTAAAACTTCGAAGCCATCTTTAATTTATTTCCGCTTTTTACCATGCGGCTTCAGTATTATTCAATAAAGATATCTCTTCTTCTCTTCTCGTATGAAAGAAGAAAAATTATCCTTCAAAGAAAAAAAAAAAATTTTAAAGTTGAAGGATTTCAAATACGCCGTTCTTTCATAATCCTTTTATAATTTAAGTTGGTTATGTCGTTTTCGTTCCTATTTAATGAGATTTACGGTTGATGGAATATTTTTCCTAAATAAAAGCGCAGACTTGATTATTATTTTTTTTTTCTTTTGCAGTGAAAACTGCAATTATTTGCCACGCTTTATTTAGAAACATTTCCATCATGTGTAATGGATATAATTTTTTATATGTATGAAAATGACACATGCGTATAAAAAAGGAAAATCCTTTAAATAAAATTATTTTATTACTTTTTTGGGAGAATATATCGGATAAATATGAAAAACAAGAACGAAAAATCATGCGTTAAGCATAGATTGTGAAACACTTTTCAACACATTTAGAATACTAAAATAAAACTTCACAGTTTAATAAAGTGAAAAAGGTGTTCTAAATAAACAATTTGTTAAACACATAACACATTTGAAAGCCTAATTTCATCGAGTTCCTCCAAAAGTAAAAAAAAAATTGAAGCCGTGTATATGTACTGTAGATTTATCACATAATACATAGTATGTTGAAATTTAGTTCAATTAGAAAACTCATATCGTAGTTGAAAATTCCCCTGCAGCGATTTCATTCAAGAAACCGAAATATACAAGGTGGCCATAATTAAACTGACAGTACTGAAGAGTGTTCTGTAGCGTGATAAAATCGAGAGAATGAAGCCAAATTTTGTAAGAAGATTAAATAAGACGGGGGACAAAGGATTCTGAAAAAACAACAACAAAAAAAAAATAGTTCCTAAAGTCACTGCTAGGGGGATATAGGGCTCTGTGTAACAGAAAAGAGTTTGGAGAGAGTGGCGCCGATGGGATACGAACCACGGTTCTCATAATCAGGAGGCGAGAACGTTAGTGTCGAGCAAAAGGCCAAGCTAGTAACTCGCTTTATACTGATCAAGTGAGATGAGATCGCTACACACTCCCATCCCCAGTGAGAAAGACGTATTGCTGACGTCTAACGATCGACATGCACTCGTGAATGATACTGTCGTACGCATATGTGATGTGTGTGAGGACAGGCTTTGTGCTGTGAGCATTTTACAGGCTTTGGATCCAAGGGATGATTTATTTAGTGCTGCCATCTGTTGGTTATGAGATGAGATGATTGCTGCTGAAGGTTGTTTTTGCGTGTTTGTCCGGGTCACCACTTTGGAGAGAGTGGCGCCGATGGGATACGAACCACGGATCTCATAATCAGGAGGCGAGAACGTTAGCGTCGAGCAAAAGGCCAAGCCAGTTACTCTAAGCAAGTAACTCGCTTTATACTGATCAAGTGAGATGAGATCGCTACAAGAGTTTTAAAAAATGCAGAATCAATACTGAAATAAATTTACCTTTTATTTAGTACATTTAACGATTTTAGTATTGATTCTGCATTTTTTAAACTGTCTTTTCTGTTACACAGCGCCACTTATTCCTCTAGCGGTGACTTTTGGAACTTTTTTTGTGGATTCCTTCGTCCCCTGTCTTGTTTAATCTTCGTACAAAATTTTGTGTCATTCTCTCAATTAGATCGCGCTACAGAACACTCTGAGTACTGTTAGTTTAATTATGGCCACCATATACTTCAGATGTTTTAAGCAGCCCTGTATATGATCTGTTAAGAAATATGCAAAAAAAAAAAAAAGTTTCATTTAAAAAAACGTACCAAATAAGTTCTCATCTGCGGAAGTAAAGTCAAATGAAAGAACTGTTTCATAAAGAACTGTATTAGAAATTTTAGAAACATTAGAGGCACAAAGCCGCGAAGCGAAGCTAAAAACCCCATCATCGAGCCTAAGCTCCGATTATCAATCAATCAAATAAAACCTACCAGAACAGAAAACGTACTACTTCCGGCAATTATTGTTCATAGAGTGTACTGTAACCAAATTATTTTGTGTGTCCCTGTATATCAATGATAAGTGCTATGCAAATCATTCCATAGTAAATATCTTTCATCTCACCCAGGGCCGAAACTAGCCTTTTTTGCATCCGGGGCAAACATGAATTTTAGCGCCCTTCCCCCTTTTCTTCCTCAAAGTATATTTACAACGAGAATTTTACTAATTTTCTAATGGCCGACTTATTTTAAAATTTAAAATGTGTATACTGAACTACGTAAATTGAATGTGACGTTTGTTGCAATTATAGTTCGTTCACATAAAAGAATTCGCATGTATTACCGGCTATTTACAGTGTTTGTTTATACAGTAGAGTTCCGATTATCCGAATCCTGCTTAACCGAGTTATTTTCTTCTGATGGACTGATGGCTTCTATTATTATGAAACAGCCATTATAAATGAAGTGTTTGGTGAAGATGAAAGAGCAGTCGTAAAAAGTTAGAACTGGAAATGAAGAAAAAAAATGGCCATATATATATATATATATATATATATATATATATATATATATTGTCAAAACAAATTATGGCCATTTTTTTTCTTCCCATTCTGACCAGAAAATCAGTTCTAACTTTTTATGACTGCTCTTTCATCTTCACCTAACACTTCATTTATAAAGGTTGTTTCATAATAATACAAGCCATCAGTCCATCAGAAGAAAATGATCCATTCCAAAGGTATAATCCTTCATTTGGCGCCCCTTCCTTCTGGCGCCCGGGGCAATTGCCCCCTCTGCCCCCCCCTACTTTCGGCCCTGATCTAGAGGTCTGCACGGGCCGAAATTTCCAGGTCCGGGCCCGGCCCGGCCCGAACGAAAGCTATCTTGGCCCGGCCCAGTGTAAAAATTGGAAGTTCGGCCCGAGCCCGGCCCGGCCCGGCCCGTTTGCATTTTTACAGTTCTCGGCCCGGCCCGGCCTGTACAAAAATCAGTGAAAACAGGCCCGCCCCGGCCCGACACAATTTCTACAAAAAAAAAAAAAAAGAAAAAGAAAAAAAATCCTTTTTTTTTCAACATACAATTAAGATTCTTTTAATGAATACTACATACATATTTATGGGAACATTTTACACTATATTTTACATTACTATGATGTTCGCAAAACAGAAAACACACAATAGTAAACATTAACGATTACTTACAGTGTTTTAGTCATCGTGTCTTCAGACATTTCAAAATGGAAGTAAGGATTCATTAAAAGATTAATGTAGTTCAGAATAAAGGATTAAAAACATGATAACTTTTGGAGCTGTATAATAAGAAGTAGATTTGTGAAAATATTTCTCTCAATTTTAAGGCTTTTCTCAAATCCGAAGGAGCTACATTTCGACACATTTATGAATTCTATTCTTTTCGGAAACGCGTAAGATTGGCAGGTATTCTTATTCAGAAGCTATGTAAATATCGTTTTTTTTCATAGATAAAAGCAATATATCTTTCTGAAAATACTGTCAAAGTTAGCGTTTTGAATCGAATTTCCGGAAGCGATAGCACGGAAAAGGAGAAAAACGTACAGTAACGTGACAGGAATCTCTGTTATCTCTGTAAGTAATTTATCAAATATGGAAAAAGCTATTCGTTTCCAAATGCCTTCAATAGGCAGGCTTGTCAATTTTACGCCTTTATAGTTAAAATTTTTGTCAGAAAATGTGTCTGAAAGCTTCGCATTGTTGAGCAGTGAATATGAAAACCACCTTAAGGTATATTTCCAAAGATACTGTTAAGGGGCTGTGCATATATAACGTTATCATTTTAGGGGGGAGGGGGAGTCTGGCAAATGATATCGTTAGATATCTCTAGGGGGGAGGGGGGTTCGTCTTTTGATATCGTTATCATTTTTTATCCAACCAAATTCTCTTTTTATTTATAACTTAGCCTTTACATCAAAATAGAATGTTATCTTTTTTTAGCCTGCTATCTATTTTTATGAAAGTACAAGTTATCATTAAAATCATTAAATGATTATAAAATTATTTAATTCCAAGTTTCCTGTTTCTTCTGTCATATGTGTATGCATATATAATTCGCTGTTTGAGAAACCATATGCGAAGTATGTTTCAAATGATACCTGTGTTTACTAATAAATAAAAGAGAGAGAATGTTGTCCACCTGTTTTGGTGATAAAAAGCCCTGTCTCCCCCCCCCCCCCCTCCGTGCAGGGTCAAGTGCAAGAAAACATTATTACTGTTGAATGTATTATGTTACAAAAAGCTATTATAAAATACTTTTAAATAGTAACTATTTCTTTTAAGTGTTATTTGATAAAGTAACTATTTCTTTTAAGTGTTATTTGATAAAAAGTTTTTTCATATATAAAGTGATATTTTATTGAGTTCTCTTCATATGAATCAATGAAGTATGCGAAAAATAAATGTAACCATATTTGTATATCACTCCAAGCAAAAGAAAAAAATTTCAAAAATGAAAAGAATTTTTAGACATTGATAACGATATCATTACGGGGGGGGGGGGGTGATAACGTATGATATCGTAAGGGGGGGGGGGTTCAAAAGTGCCAAAAAAGTGATAACGTTATATATGCACAGCTCCTAAGAGAAGTTCATCATCACTATTAATATTACAAAACACAATGACTGTTCTACACATCCTGATATCGATTAAGACTTAAGACCAGCTCCGTCCCGGCACGAGTCTGCTGAAAAAAAAATTAAACTCGGAATCAGACATCTTGTAACTGTACGATGCTGATCTCTACGATGGACATGTTGCATTTCTGTATTGGTGTTGTTAAACTCTCATCGGTTCGTGACGCACATTTATACTTCTCGAGAAAATCATATTCATTGAAAATGGCTCGTATTTTATCTGCTTCGGTTAAATTATTATATCGGGCCGATAGGCCCGATTAATTTTTTTGCCGGACCGGCCCGGCCCGTTTATTTTGTCTGTCGGCCCGGCCCGTTGAAAAAATTGACCTAATTCTGCCGGCCCGGCCCGGCCCGTTTGAAAATTTGCCTTCATTCCGCCGGCCCGCGGGCCGGGCCGGGTACGGGCCTCGGGCCAAGCCCGGGCCCGTGCAGACCTCTACCCTGATCTCACCTCAGATATATATACATCAATACCAATATGTAACATGAATAAAATACGCCGCAAATGATTTTTCTCAGTAGACCGTACTGTAATGGAATTCTTTTGAGTGTCCCTGTAATGAACGACGAATGCTGCCCATACCATATAAATTTGTAGTAATCATCTCGTAGTGTACTTCCAGAGGTATATATCAATTTCAATGAGTTTGTAATCGTGAAACGTTATTAAAAAAACACCAAAAACAATTTTCCCCCATCAAGTAATGCATTGGAATTCTTTTGAATGTCCTGTAAAGGAACTGTAGCTGCTACATGCTTCATTTGACGGTCTGAGTTGAACAAGATCGCCTGATCAGAGAGAGATCCAGCTTTGACTTATTTACGCTCCACCCGGGGAGCTCCCCGACACGCAGGGGATCGCAGGCAGAAACGCAGCCCAACCAGAAGGGAAAGGCACCTATCTTTTACAAAACATTAAAAAGAAAAAAAACCCTTTCAATGCCGAACCTGTAATAGTGAATATCAATAACATATGTCAATTTCATGGCGATCCGTCTATATTTACGTGAGTTAGGCCTATCGCACACTGTGCAGACAAGGCGACAGAAGTGTAAGACAGAAGGCAATTTCTAGTATTCAAACCGGTTTTTTCTTTGTTAACAGGGTGAAATGTCTCTTGAATCACGCCTTTTTGTCGCTTGTCTGTTCAGTGTGTGATCTATCTTAGAACACGGACAGACAGGCGGCAGACAGACAAACCGATGTCATAAAGGCTTTTCAACTATGTTGGAAAGTGTAAAAAAACCTTATAGTACAGTCGAACCTCTATTTAACGAAGTCGCTAAATCCCGGAAAATAGTTCGTTATATGGAAAATTCGTTAAATAGAGATTCACATTTTAAAATAACTTAAACTACATAAAACAGATTTTAAATTCATAAACCCTAAATAGTTTTACTAAAAGTAATTAATCACTTTTTTTTAATAAATTATATCGATTTTTTTTACGCACCAATATCCATCATCGATTCATTTTTTCTATGTGTTTAAATCTTTGAAATCTACAAGGAAAACAAAACATTGTCCGGGAATACGCTGTATTTTCTGTTTAAAATAAATAGTTTTACATTAAAATTAACGAATTTTAATGACATTATCGTATTTTTTATTATTATAACAAATAATTTTAACCATACATTAACATATGCGTCCTTAAATTTAATTTCTGAAAAACTGTTAATTTTGCCTGAGATTTTTCTTTTAAAAAGTGCTTTCTCTCATAATACGTCTCGCATCTTTGCAATGCACCAAAAACCCCTTCATGCGTATTTTCATCTAAGTATAATCCACGTCGGATTCTTTCAAATGATTTTAGCATTTCATCATACGAAGTTTTGTTAATCCCTGCATCATGTTCATTTCCATCATCAGCATATTCGTCTTCATCGCAATTCATTGCTGTATTGTTTTTATTTTTCACACTATCGAAAGTATCAAATTTGGATAGTGTTTCCGAGGTCTCAATTTCAGAATTAAGTGAAATACAATCATCAATCGGCACATCACGGTTAATTTTTTCTTTTTTTCTCATCTGTATCCACATTTTTTAAAGGTACTCTAAGGGATTATCGTCTTCGTCTTCCGTACTTACCGAATTCTCACTGTTGACAAAGAAAGCGCCTGGTAAAACCAGTTCAAGGCCATTGAACATCATAAAATGTGTTTAAACAAAGAATAAGTTTGAAATGTCCAGAAATATTTTGAGAAATGGGGAGAAAAGAAATTTAGATCACAAGAAAAAGTTCGTTAAATAGAGAATGCACTTCGCTATTTGGAGGTTATTTTACGAAGAAATTCGTAAAATGTTCTTGGTTCCAAGGAAAAGTTCGCAAAATAGAAAAATTCGCAAAATAGAGGTTCGTTAAATAGAGATCAGACTGTACTATGTTGAGCTAGTTTCTTGATAACAGTTATCAAAATTATAGAAATATTATTCTTAAACATTCATATGCTGCGTTCAAGGATATTCACCAATGGCGAGGCGTGGAACAAAACAATCTACTGAATTGGAAAAAACTCTTTCAGATCCAACACTGTAACAAAAAGGCAAATGTTTCTTAAACAAGAAAGAAAAAAACCATGCGTCAAGCATAGATTATGAAACACTTTCCAACACATTCAGAATAATGTAACAAAAATGCACCGTTTAATAAGTTTAAATATTATTTTTAATTCAACCATATGGAAACGCATAACACATTTCAAAACCCGATTTCAGCTGTTCCCATCTACTATCGGTAAATTATCCAAATTTTTTCAGCAGCCCTGTATATGATATATAGATTCGTATCTATTAACTACATGCATGCCAAAATTTAGTTTACTCAAGAGATATATATACTTCAATTGAAAATTCCCTTTCAATAATTTCCTCTAATAAGGAGAATGGTACGTAAATACTTTTGTGCAGCCCTGACATGAGGTATAGAATTTATATATAACGAGTAACATGCAAAACATTAAGTAAATTCTAAAGCCCATACCGAATTTTAAACCGTACACTCCAGCAATTATTATTCAAAGACAGTACTGTAACCGATTTCGTTTGTGTGTCCCTGTAAATGAATATAAAAATGCTATGATTACCCTGTTCTAATGTGATTGTAGTGAAATTCAGTGATTTATATCAGTTTCAATACATTTGAAATAGCGCGTCATGTCATTAAAATACTCTACAAACGATTTTTCCCCATATACCACAATGTAATGGAATACTTTTGAGTGCCCCTGTAAATGAACTATTAATCCTACACACTTCATATGCAATACCAAACATGCTTTGGTGACCCTAAGTAACCTTTATCAATTGCATGAAAATCCGAGTATACTTACGGGAGTTAGAGCGCGGGGGCAGGCGGACAGACAAACCGAATGCATAAACACTTTTCAACTTTGTTGCAAAGTGGTAAAATACGGAAATACAATCCAACCACAAAACATCCCACGATTCCTATATGTTCTTTACCTTTAGAAACCTAATATATTTTCAAAATTTAAAGAAGCATTTGTAAAAAGTTTGCTGCCACTGATTTTAGGAAACGTTTCCGAGTAGTTTTTATAGCGTATTGATCAGATTTAAGAATTAATAGTATCCTACGATATTTCAGTTTGAGAAAATTGATTAATACACCATAAAAACTACCCAAGAAAGTTTCCGAGAGTTGGTTGCAGCAAAAGAAACTTTGCTTTTGTAAATGTTTCTTTTAATTCTTCAATTTACATGAGTTTCCGTGGTTTATAATGATGAAGAACGTTTTCCGTGGGTAACTGGAGAGATTATTGCATATTTCTGTTCTTGATTATGTTGTATTAAGCAGCATCAAGTATTTTATCTTTTAAAGAAATCTTGGATAATTAAACAGTCGGCAGATTTTAATTAATGTCGAGAAAAAATTGCATTTCAAACACCTGCTTTCAGGGTTCCGTACGTAAAAAGTAAAAACGGAACCATTATAAGATTACTCCTGTGTCTGTCTGTCACAGACATTTCACTCGTAAACTATGGAACGTGGAAAGTTCAAATTGGGGGAAGTAATAAAGACTATTGACCCACTATTTACAGATTAATAAATATTCATAAATATATCGTGTGGGTTATCGTGTGAAATCTTTCGTAATGTTGAGCTCAAAAATATATTTAATTTAATTTTAGATATTATATTTGAAAGTTATGGTCGGAAATGTAATGCAAAAATATGTCCCCCCCCCCCATCTAATTCTGAATCTACTGAAACTAAAATTATGAAAAAATTAGAAGTACTATAACCTTAATTTAAACCTTGCAGGAAAATTATAGCGATTACCCTAGGTCACATAGTGTTTCAGAAAATCGAATTTTTTCGCTACATGCAAATTTCGATTCACGGGCATTCAGCAAAAGTGCTGAGTAGCGCTGGAGGTACCTATCGTAGCAGAAGTATAAAAGCATTGTTGATAATTTTCGAAAAAAATTGTCTGTATTTAGCCGAGATATTAGCCCTTAAAGACACGGACTGATTGGACATACATAATGACAGGGGCGGCGTACTCAATGTATCGGCTTTTAAAGCCCAGATAACAACGTTTAATGATATATTTGTATAATGTAATACCCAGTAGCAGTATAAAAAGAATAAATGTCAAATTGTTAAAAACAGACTAATTCATTTAGAATTAATCACATAAATACTATGGGATTCGCGACTACTTTGCATTGATTGGATCTCTCAATAATGCTTCCCGTGTCTTTAAAAGTTAATTAAAAACCTATCTGGAAAAACGCGGCACGAACCAAGGCGGCGTTGCAATTTTGCGACCTCCTTTCGAAGCGCGCTTAACACAATGCCAAGTTTAAACTTTGAACAAGGGTTTTGTTTTAACTACGCTGTAAAAAGAAAAGATTATTACTACGCTGAATTTAGTTTTATGAAATGTGAAATGAAGTTTAAATATGCACTACTTTTATTGTCAGTACCGAATTAAACAGATTAGGATAAGATTTATAAAAAAAAGAGTTGTTATACAGCGATATTTGGTATTATTTTGGATTCATATCTCTTTGAACTTTGATCGCATGCTTATTCATACTTTTATAGTACTATATACCGCTATAACCTACCCGACACTGTATAGTTTTTTTTACAAAGTCTTATTAATCTTTTAGTAACGATTTTATTAATAATGCAGTTAATAATTCATATTTATTGTACGGAACCCTCTGAGCGCGAGTAATACTTGCACTTGACCATTTATTTTTTTCAATAGTTATTGTTACCATCACAACTGTAATTTTCAAAACTGGATGTAACTTTCTATCTACTTTAATAGTATTTCTTACCTTTTTATGTTATGAACAATCTACTAATCAGTTTGTATTTTTAACACTTTCCAACATATTTGAAAAGTGTTTATCATTTCGGTTTGTCCGTCTTTCTGCCGTCTGTATGTCTATCCGTGCTTTAAAATCCGTGCTTTAAATATACTCGGATTGCAATGAAATTTTATATATTATCACGTTGTTTGCGGGAAGCGTACTTTTACGTTTTTGTGGTTTGTCACTTGAGCGCGGGTAGCGTAAAAGTACGTTTTTAGTAGACTTGTGGTGGAGAGCTTTCGTTTTTACTTCACTATTCTATAGTTATTTCTGTAAAAAATTCGTTTTTTTAAACAATAATCATAGAATATATATTTTTGAGTGTAAAGTTAAAAAAAATAATTAGTTTTCGATTTATTGCGCTTTTACCGAATGACTAAATTCCTACGGAATTCACGAAAAAACGCTCACTACACGCATAAGTTCGCGGCGAAATGTACCCGCATGGAATGTATTATTTAGGATTAGTATAAAATGTTTTGTATCGAAAATGAAGCTTGTAGCATTTATAGTTCGTTTACAGGGACATACAAAATAATTCTGTTACATTATGATACATTTAAAAAAATTTATTCGTGTTACCATATATCAAATATTATGAGATAGATACGTATTACTGATATGGACTACAACATAGTTTCTCAGGAGTATAGAGTGAATAGCATTTATAGTTTGTTTATAGGGACTCGCAAAAGTGTCCCATTAAATTATGATTTACGCGAGAAAATCTTTTACGGTGAATTTTAATGATGTTGCGATTCTTCAAACATAATGAAATCCCTAAGGTACACTGCACATGTTTTCTATAGATAATGGAATGCATAGCATTTATCGTTCACGTACAGAGACGCACAAAAATATTCGTTTTCAGTACTCAATAAGATCGATAATTTCTGGAAGCGCGTTTTTCGCTGTGATTTGCATTTATAATATTTTCTAGTTTTGAGGCCATTATTTACGTTATTTATATGGTGTGCATAATTTCTATAGATCGCATACAGCTTAACACGAAATAATTCGCATACATTATCGGATACATACAGCAATTGCTGAAAATAGATTTTTTTTTGTTCCCAGTTATGAGTCTTTTAAAGTTGCTTTTGATACCTCATTCCATTCTAGTATCAAGAGTGAAAAATCATACATCTAGCATCGATTATCAAAAACTTTCCAACACATTCAGAATACTGTAACGTAACTTTAGAGTTTATTAAGTTGAAAAATGTCTAAATAAACAACTTAGAAAATTCATAACGCATATGCAAACGCAATTTCTGCAATTACCATCAGTAGTCGGAAAAATGTCCGAATTTGTTGTGCAGCCCTGTATATGATCTATGGATTTGTATCTATACTATGTTAAATGTTGGTTTAATTAAACGCATACAGTTGAAAATTCCCATTCAGCAATTTCCGTCAATAAACGGAAGTGTACTTGAGATATTTTGAGTAGCCCTGTATATGATCTATAGAATTTATAGTCACAAAGTAATATCCAAAAAATATTAAAATTTTAAAGAGCGTACTACAACTGAAAACGCACTTCTTGCGATTATTCTTCATCGCCAGTACTGTAGCCAAACGCTTTTGCGTGTCCCTGTAAATGAACGATTCTATGCACACTAGACTTTCCATTAAGCGCTTTGTAGTACACCTCAATGATATATACATATATATGAATTTCAATTTGTTTAAAATAGTGTAAAATCTTTAAAATACACCGGAAACGATGTTTCCCCATAGGCCGTAATGTATTTCAGTGTCCCTGTAAATTAACCGTAAATGCTACATACTTTATTTTCAATAGCGAATATGTCATAGTAAACTCCAATAACATATATTAATTTCATGGCAATATGGCGATATTTACACGCGTTAGAGCATGGACGGACAGACAAACCGAATTCTTATTATTTTTTTTTTTGAGTATGTTGGAAAGTATTAAAAGAGTGAAAATTCTGAATAATATTCTGTTGGTGTTGGAAAATGTTTCATAATCTATTCTTGATGCGTGATTTTTTTTTCTTGTTTATAATAGAAAATTTAATTAAAGAAGATTCCAGTTTATAGATTGTAAAAAAAAAAAAAAAAAATGTACTTTTGCTTAAGAAATTACTTTTAAACGGAAAAAAGTCAAATCAGAAGTTTCTGCACTGAATTCTTGTGTAATTATTTCGCTTGATGTAATCATGTTTCTGCTCAATGGAGCCAGGTCTATTAATCACGCTGTTTATAAATAGTGCTATATAATTTTAAGTATTTAATTTAATTTATATAACCTGAAATAATGATAGCTAAATAAATTTTAATTACTGGTGAAAAAAATTCTTGGACGTCAATTTTTTTTAATTTTATGTATTTCCTTAAATGTAATTTTCTCAGTTGAGTGTTTTTAATTTTTAATCCTCTTATATTTAATTTTTTTAATATTAAAAAATTTTACAGCTTAAAAAATATGTATATTTAAAAGTTAATTATTTTTATCTCAGTAAGATCATTTATCTCATTTATCTCATTATTTATTTTATCTCAGCCTTGGTGCAGTTCACTAAACTTTTATAAAATACCATAACGATTCACTAAATAGTTCACTGAAGAGTTGGTATAATTGCCTCGTACCGAACACATTGCATGAGCTAAGAACATGCATTAGAGAATTTGTTAATTCTGTGACGATAGACATATTACGCTAAGGTATACAGAGACATCTCGAACTAACATCCCAAAGTATAATTTTAAGCTTTATAAGATGAAAATCTTGGTTGGGCGAAAGTACCACAGCAATTCTCTGCCAACGGACAAAGCGCTGAAAAAATCTGCTGGGAGCAACCTCCCTTTTTTTGCAAATGAAATGATGGTTACAAAATGAATAATGATAGTCACACAATTAATAATGATGGTTCCATAATGAATAACGATGGTCGCGTCACAAAATGAATAATGATGGCTAAACAGTGAATAATGATTGTTAAACAATGAATAAAGATGGTTAAACAATGAATAATAACGGTCACAAAATGAATAATGATGGTCACAAAATGAATAATGATGTTTAAACAAAGAATATTGATGGCTAAACAATGAATATTGATGGCTAAACGCTGAATAAGGATGGTTAAACAATGCATATTGATGGTTAAACAATGTATATTGATGGTTGAACAATGAATAAGGATTGTTAAACAATGAATAATGATGGCTACACAATGAATAGTGTTAGTTATACAGTGAATCCTGATGGTTACATAATGGATAATGATGTTTACACAATGTGCAATGATAGTTACAGAAGGAACGATGATAGTTACATAATTAAAAAATTAAATTAAAAATATAGCAATAATAAATTCAAAATAAAGTGTTGACAATAACATAAAATAGTCTTCATCGGAGACAAAGTCTAGACTGGATCGTCAAAATACGCACAATTTTCCACCTCAACTAAAGATTTATTCATTTACATATATACCCAAATCCCTAGATTAAACTGAAAGCCCTTGGCAAAATCAGTGGCGCCACCTACATATATTAATAATAAAATACAGGATGCTACCGTCACTATATAATATTGTGCGAACCTTGCGGTTTTTTTTTTTGCTTCCCCCTCCCCTCCCAAAGTCAAAAACAAAATTTGCAATAAAACAGTTATTTAGTAAAACATTTGTTGTTTCTATGTGGTAATTATTTGAATACATCTTACCTCCATTATTCGTATATTATCATTATGCTGAGAAATTTTTATTTCTGCGTCGATTGAGCGCCTATTGCTTTTGGCGCCATTTATCGCTGATATTTAAAGCTAAAACCGATAATCTCCGTAAAAAAACTACTAGCATCATACATTACTATCCTGCAAGAATTTCTTTAAGGGTGTATTCCGATTCAAACTGCTTATTTTCTGATTCATTTTTAAATTCATTTTTGCTCGCAAACGCATCAAACTAGGAAATTCTCTTATTTAGAAACTACCTAATGTGCCGTGCTTCTCGATTTCTTGATAAATTGCAGAAAATATTGTAAAAAATGCTGTCAAAATCGGCGTTTTGAACCGAAATTTCCGGAAGCGGGTGATCTGGGGATGAAAAAAATGGTCATACTGAGAAAATAATTGCTTAAAAATCAAATTCTAATTAATTGAGCGAAAAAGGAAATCACACGGCACCTTATACAACTCTTCAAAAATCACCCCAGCAAGTTTCATGTTTTTACTTTTAAAAATGAGCCTGAAAATGTCTCGGAAAATTTCGAGCTGTTGAGGGTGGAAAAATATTTTTTCGAAAACACCCTTAAAAGTTGTTACCGTTTGCAGGTTATTGGATTTTAAAATCAGTCATTCCATTTTAGGACACCCGGTTTGTTAGGAAGAATATCTGTGTATTATTTATTTTTCTTTTGTCAGATAAAAAATAAATTACTGCGCAGAAAAAATTACAAATTAAATGTGGATTCCTATTTATAATTAGAAGAAATTTTCCCTCATTCCTTTAATATGTAATAAATTTTAATTTTATGTACGGTGCTTTGTTTTCAATTTTTCCTATGAAATAAAAGAAATTTAATGAGACAACTCGTTAACCTCTAAATTAAAAGCTGAATTGTTTGAACATTTGCATAATCCAGCACTTAAAAGATTTCGGCTGAATTTGTTGTAGTTTTCTGCGCGAAACCTTTCATGTCCTTGACATCTTTCGTAAAAAGGAAAAAAATATTTAATTAATGTTTTATTAAGAAAAGTTAATTTTTTATAATGCAAAATGCAATTAAAGCTTTTTGCTGATATACAATTTTTTAGGTTTCTTTCATGCTTTGACTGTTTTTGTTTAATTTTAAAAATATTGTTTAATTCTGAATTATTTTCCTTTAGAAAATTAGCTGCCTATTTCGGTAGCTTTTTTTTTTTTTTTTCAAATAAAAAATTTACAGACAACCAACAATACATTTTATTTAAAGTTAAAAGAATAAATAAATATAAAAACTATCATTATGTACAGTGTAAAAAAATAGATATTTCTCGTAAGATTTAGAAGTTTTCTCTGTAAAAATCACAAAATATTTCTGTTAAAATAACATTTTATCTCTGTAAATGTAACGGTTTTTAACTGTTAAAAAGACAGATAGTTCGTTAAAAAATAGATATTTTCTGTGCGGTTTTTTACCGGCGTCCTTGTTGACAGTTGTTTCCCTTAATTTCACTTTTTTTTAAACCGTATATTTGCGTAGTAAAAACTTTCTGCTTGCACGCAAATACAGTTGTGTACGTTTTATAAGTAGATGTATACGTATATAAATGTATATGTGCTAGTGTGTATATATACAGGTGGTTATCAAAATAATGGAAACACCCTAGATTTTGAAGGAATTCTTTATTAATATGGCGTAGGACCGCCTTTGGCATGTAATACAGCTTGGATTCGCCTGGGAATCGAATCATACAAATTCTGAATAGTGTTTAGAGGAATATTGTACCATTCTTCATGGAGATATTGTGAAAGTTCCGTGAGAGATGCCGGTGGAGGATATCGATTCCGGATTGAAAGCTCTAAAATAGACCACAACGGTTCGATTATGTTGAGGTCTGGGGACTGTGCGGGCCAAGGTAGATGTTCCACCTCATCCTCATGTTCATCAAACCATGATTGGACAACTCTAGCTGCATGAATAGGGGCGTTATCATCCTGGAAAATTCCATCTCCTGCAGGAAACAAAATTTGCATCATGGGATGGACCTGGTCAGCTAAAACTTCTCTATACTTCTCCCCAGTGATCCTTCCTTTCAGGGTTACGATTGGACCAGCAGAAAACCATGACACGGCTGCCCATACCATGACCGATCCACCTCCATGCTTGACAGTTGGACGGAGGCAATCAGGATCATACGCTTGTGCAGGTGTTCTCCAGACATGTACCCGTCCTGTTGTGGGGAACAATGTGAAAGATGATTCGTCTGACCATATAACAGTCTTCCACGTATCAATCGACCAGGTTTTGTGGTTGTGGCATCACTCTACACGACGTTTGGCATTAGCATCTGTGACAAGTGGCTTGGGAATTGCTGTTCTGCCGTAAATGTTCTCTTTATAAAGGTATCTCCGAACTGTAATTGTTGACACTGGAGAATCCAGATGCTGATTGAGCTCTGCGGTCACTTCGGCTGCAGTTGTTTTCTTTTTAAACATTACAATCCGCTTCAATACCCGCCGGTCTCTTTCACTCAGCTTCTCCTTCCGTCCACTATTTTGCTTTGCTGAGCTTGTCTTTCCGCGCTGTGTGTATGCTGTCATGACTTTAGACACCGTACCTCTAGAAACGCCTATAAGCTGGGATGTTTCGGTCACCGTTGCTCCAGCTAGTCGGGCTCCTACAATTTGGCCTCTTTGAAAATCTGTGAGGTCTGACATTTTACGCTTCTGACAAAAAAAATCAAAACGTAGACAACTCTTCTAGAGCTCTCTCATACTACCTAATACATGTACTTTTTATATTAAAAAAAATCTGGTAGCTAAGATTATATTTTAATGCTTACGAAGGGAATTCTTAAATGTCCCTTTCATTCTCAAGTGTTTCCATTATTTTGATAACCACCTGTATATATTTGCTTATGCTTGGACTGGAAAAATTGTCATTCAACCTGAATTGCTTTTTGGGAAAATCATTAATGGTTTTCACTCTTCACTAACCCTGTAGATTCCCTGAAAAACTGTATTTTGAACTGTTTATGTATGGAAATAGTGGAATGTGTACATACCTGGTGTCCTAAAAAGAACTGACTGATTTTAAAATTCAATAACTTGCAAGCGGTGACAGATATTTAAAAAATTCTTGCAGGAGGGTTATGCATAAGGTCAAAAGTTTTTTTACAGTGATTTTCGATTTTAGTTCGAATTACAAACAATAGATGGCGTTGCGATCAATAGACGCTAAATTCAGGCTCGATTTTTGGTACTTCGGGACCCACTCAATACATTTTAACCTCCTTTTTCCGCATGAAAGAAGAGAAAGGCCAAAAAATCGGGCCTGTATTTAGCGCCTATTACTTACAGCGCCATCTATTGTTTGTAATTCAAACTAAAATAGAAAATCACTTTAAAACAACTTTTGACCTTTATGCATAACCCTCCTGCAAGATTTTTTTAAATATCTGTCACCGTTTGCAAGTTATTGAATTTTAAAAGCAGTCAGTCCTTTTTAGGACACCCGGCATGTATGTATATCTCCTCCTATAAAATTGTGTAGCACAGTTAATGACATTTCACAGATTTTGATATCTGATTATCATTCCTAATATCAGCTACGACAAATTTGTTGCGGCATCATTACAGAATGAAACAATAGACAAAGAGTGTCACACAAACGTAACACTCCTTTCCATTGGTTATTTCCTTTATTATTACCTTTCTTTAATTTCCACATATGATTTGTTATGTAAAAATTCGCTAAAATTGCCAGATTTTGCAGAGGCTTATATTTAGCAACTGTAAAACTATTGGAATTTACCCAGGTAAATTATTTGGATGTGTAACTATGTTCTATAAAATACTTCAGATTTATTATTATTATTTTCATTTTGAAAGAATTACTAGAAAATAAATAATAGTGAACATATTTCATATATTTCAAAATATCAAAAATGTATTTCATTCTTAATGTAGAAAACGTTCTGGCTGTCACTTCTTCAATATATGTTGATAAATATGCATTTTGTACAAACAATTAGCCGTGTGACACAGCAGTTTGTGACAGTTATGGATAGTACAATCATGATGCATAGATGTTATAGAATTGTTTGTAAACTATTTGATCGATTATAATTTAGGGATTCTTAATGTTTGTTTAACTTAGCTTTAAAAGAACTTAACTTCATAACAAAATAATAGAGAAATAATTGCCGAGAATGACGTTTTTTATATTTATCGAAATGTCACAAATATAACGCAATCTAAAAAAAAAAAATTAACTCTAGTCACTTCAAAATAGAAAAAAAATGTCTGAAATAACATCTTTTATGTATAACAAAATATCCAAATTGTATTTTGTTTTTAATGTAAGAAAATTACTTTCCAGCTGTCACCAAAACATAAAGTTGTTCAGGGAGTACGCATTTTATAACATAATTCGACGTTTGACATGGCAATCTGTCTGAATTATGTACAGTGACATTTATATCATGGTATACTTCTATCGATTTATATGAAACTTTTTTGATCGGTTAGGTTTTTATAAATAATAATATATATATATAATTTTATAGATAATATATATTGTTATCTATAAAAACCTAACCGATCAAAAAAATCTCATATAATTCGATAAAAGTATCCCATGATATAAATGTCACTGTACGTAATCCAGACATATTGCTATGCCAAACGTCGAATTATGTTATAAAATTCGTAATCCCTGAACAACTTTGTTTTGGAGAAGTGTCAGCTGGAAAGTAAATTTCTTACATTAAAAACAAAATTCAATTTTGATATTTTTTTTATATATAAAAGATGTTATTTCAGACATTTCTTTCTATTTTGAAGTCTATAGAGTTAATTTCTTTTAGATAGCATTATATTTGTGACATTTCGATAAATATGAAAAATGCCATTCTAGGCAATTATGTCCGTATTATTTTAATATACAGTTTACGTTTTTTAAAGCTAATTTAAACAAACATTAATATTTCCTAAATTATAATCCATCAAATAGTTTACAAACAATTCTATAACATCTGTGCATCATGATCGGACTATCTATAATTGTAGCAAACTGCCGTGTCACACGGCTTTAGGGTAGTGGGTACACTTTTAGGTAGTGGAAAAAAAATCTGGGTTTTATTATGTGTTTTTTTTTTTCGCATTGTATCTCATTTTAGGTGAGACAAAGGCATGATTAACATTAATTCTTATTGTTTTCTTTAAACCTGCCCCACCCCCCATATTCTAACCACATGATATGCTAGCTGGCGTTTTCTACGGTTTTCCATAAAAACTACAAGAGAAGAGGAATATTACTGCTTGCTGTACACTATATACTCTATGTAATTTCAATTGGCTTCTCAAGAAGATCGCCTCTTCTCCATTTTATCACTTCAGAGTCATGGGAAAAAACACAACCGTCCTGGCAACCGCATTATTAAAACCATCGACATTATCATAGTATAGGGATGTTTCAAAGTAGTTTGTAAACTTTTTTATCCCAGGCTTTAGGGATTATTAATTTTATTTTATTTTATTTTAGCTTTAAAAAAACTTAAACTGTGTATCAAAATAATACCGAAATAATTGTCTAGAATGGATTTTTTATATTTATCGAAATATCACAAACAGAATGCTATCTAAAAAAAAAAATACTTTTGTACACTTTGAAATGCCACACCAGTGGCTGAGAGGTTCTGCTCTGGAAGCTGGTAGACGGGAGGTGCTGGGTTCGAACCCATTCACGCCCGTCGGCCTAACCGTTGCGGAGTTTTCGTGGTTTTCTTCAAAACCGTCGATTCCCATGCGTAAATACGGGTTAGGTTCCCTTAGAAAGTCCCCTACGGAGGGCACTCCCCCTAGGGCCTGTATCCCTCGAGTTAATAATCGGCCGTCAAAAATCAACCCAACTCAACCCTACACTTTAAAATAGAAAGAAATGTCTGAAATAACATGTTTTATACATAGCAAAATATCGAAATTGTTTTTAATGTAAGAAATTTACTTTCCAGCTGTCACTTCTCCAAAACATTTAGTTGTTCGGGGATTACGCATTTTATGACATAATTAGACGTTTGACATGGCAATCTGTCTGGATTACGTACAGTGACATTTACATCATGATATACTTTTATCGAATAATATTAAATCTTTTTGATCGGTTAGATTTTTATAGATAATAATATGTATTTAAATAATGTTTTTATGGTTCTAATCGTTCAATTAAATGATGACTGAATTATAGTAAAAAGATATCGAATGTTTTATTTTCTTTTAGGTAGTGGAAGGAAATCGGTACAGTAAAGTCCCCTAATCCGGCATCCTACGGTTCGGCATGCTGGATAATCCGGCACGACTTTCGAAAAAAAAAATAGTATTTCTTGTTCAATCACACAAGGTGTTTATAATATTCTGGTGGAACTGGGGTGTGAAAAAAACATTTCTGTGGATAATTTTCGAAACTGTTGAAATGAAAAATAAATATTTATCATCAGAATTAAATACTTTTTCCATTTCAGAAAAGATTCCTCAAATTCAAAGGGAAATTGATACCACTCATCAAATAATAAATAATGAATGTTGATTATTAGATTCAAATGTTCTTTATTTTTGCGAATTCTTTATTTTTGCGAATTCATTATTTTTCAAATTCTTTATTTTTGCGAAAGATAAAGAAAATAATTTTGTTGAATTTTCGGAGTACCTACAAATTTATATCGAACAAAACATATAAAACATCGACATGCGCGATTGATAGATATCGTGCCGGTGCCGGGCATAGTATATCGGCATATGTGTAGGGTCACCACCTGTTACTCCACATCATACAAAATAACTTCCTAAAAAAAAAAAAAAAAAAAAAAAAAAAAAAAAAAAAGAAGAGAGAAGACTACTACAAAACAACCTGATATTCGAGATTTGTAGATGGCTTCTACAAGTAGGCCTACTGTGTAGACCGGTTGTGTAGACCTACTGTGTGCACGGTTTCATTTTATAGTTATGTACATATGTTCATGTTGTACTTTACATTATTGAGTATTTTTTTAATTCTGTTCAAGCTATTTAAAGAATAAAAAACATGTTTTACTGCCATTTTTTGTTTAATTCTAACTTCTACACGTTTTTCCGGCGATTCATCCTGTGATCCGGAAGATTTCGCAATCTGGCATGCTTCAAGTGCCGGATTAGAGGAATTTTACTGTATTTTATTATGTGTATTTTTACGCATTGTATCTCATTTTAGGTCCGATAAAGGCATGATTATCACTAATTCTTATTGTTTTCTTTAAACCTGCCCACCCCTACACACACACATTCTAATCACATGATATGCTAACTGGCGTTGTCTATGGTTTTTCCATAAAAACTACAAGAGAAGAGGACTATTACTGCTTGCCGTTCACTATATACTCTATGTAATTTCAATTGGCTTCTCAAGGAGATCCCCCTCTTCTCCATTTCATCACTTCGTTGTCATGGGAAAAAGAACAACCGTCCTGGCAACCGCATTATTAAAACCCTCGACATTATCATAGGGAATATTTCAAAATAGTTTTTACCCGGCTGCCAAGAAGGGTTTTGTGTTTCACGCGTATCTGGGTATGTGTATTTCTTTATACCCTCTAAACATCCCCTACGGCCTGGTTAAATTTTAATGAGTGAGGTCTATCGATTCGTCTTAACCGTCCGATGGTTATAGGGAAGTTTTTGGTTTTATAAATTTCAAAATGGCGGCCGTAAAATGCAAAATGGCGGTAGAGACGAAAAATTTTTTTACGCACCCTATTGAGTAGCATTTCATTGGACAGGTCTTTCAAAATGAAGACGATCGTTATTGACTATTTTACAGTCAGAAGCTCCGTTTAAATATTACACAACCTGGAAGTTGTGTAGGTAGGATCTCTAGCTTTACTGCAACTCTAACCATCATAGACGTCTAAAGACCTCATCAAAACAGTGTTTATAGATAGGAACTAACATTAAGCACAACTTAAAAGTCATCAATACAAGTAAATAAAAAATAGGGAAGTAATATAAAAAATAGTTTCGCATTGATGAGAAATAATTAATTAGTTCGCTTTTTACGCAGTCGGGATTTTTGATTTTTAAAATTTAATTTTTACTAGTTAAACATTTTTTTTTTAGGCTTTAGAAATTATAATTGTGTTTTTTATTTAGCTTTAAAAAAACTTAAAACTGTATATCAAAAGAATACAGAAATAATTGTCTAGAATGGCGTTTTTCATATTTATCGAAATGTCAGAAATAGAATGCTATAAAAATTTAACTCTATACACTTCAAAATAGAAAGAAATGTCTGAAATAACATCTTTTATATATAGCAAAATATCAAAATTGAATTTTGTTTTTAATGTAAGAAATTTACTTTCCAGCTGTCACTTCTCCAAAACATAGTTCAAGGATTACGCATTTTATAACATAATTAGACCTTTGACATGGCAATCTGTCTGGATTACGCACAGAAACATTTATATCATGGTACACTTTTATCGAATTTTATGAAATATTTTTGATCGATTAGGTTTTTACAGATAATCATATGTATTATTTCTTTTGTCAACATCCTTAATTCTCAATTAATATGTAGCATACAATGATTAATGAGGTAACATTGGATAGGATTTTTTGCCCAAATCTGACATAGCATACTGAATTTAACTAATGTGTAGTGTATAACGATGACTAAGGTATCATTAGATAGGATTTATTGCATGCGTATGATATTACATACTGAATATTTTTAGATTAAACATAAAAAATACACATTAATTTTGATGTCTTCCCTTCCGAGTGAAGTGAGTTTGCAGGGTTTTCTCTGTTATCCTTGAGCTTGAGATAAAAGTAATTTGAAGTCAATTTTCATAAAAATTAGAATTTAATTAGCTTTTTCTCAAAAGTTTTCTCGGATGGTGCTTATGCTGCATAATAGATGTCCTACATTTATTGCCTAATAAAATTGTCGGTACTTATCGGGGACCTGACGTTTAAAGAAAAAAAAACTTGGGCTTCAGGAAGTGAGATTTTTTGCCTAATTATATTAACAGTTATGAAAACAAACCTAATGAACATTTATTCTTGTTTTTATATGCATTTAAGGATATATAAAAGTTTTATTTATGTGCTATATTTTTTGTCTTTTATATACAATTTACATCTCTTTGTATATAAAATAGATGAATGGCTATTCTATATAAAATTGTATAACTATTGAAAAAAAAAGTGTGTGTATATGAGATAGTGTATAGGTTACAAGAAAATATCTGCAAATTTCTTTCTCTTGCCAAAGCCGATTCCTCTATCTCGCCAAGTGTTTTATATTAGAATCGTACACAAATTTCCTTTTTATGTCCCAGTATAAATTACATTCTTTTCTCAAAGTATAAATCCATTTTACACCTTCTATGTAAGATTTAGTAGTCCTTGAGATCTTTGTGTCAACATTATATTGGGATTAAAAGATTAACGATTGCGTTGGTATTTTTACTATTTCTGCATCGTATAATGTGGGCGTGTGTTTTCTAGTTTTAATCTGAATGTTTCTTATAAACTGAAATCAATAGCACTTTTATTGTTCAAATATAAAAAGAAAAAGTAATATCAATTGCATTAAAACGGTTTAAAAACATAGCTTTAACATTTCTAATTTCTCTGCGTCGGTCTCTTGGCACTAAAAAACAATTGTCAAATTTAAATTATTTAGATTTATTTTATTTCATTAAACTGGTGGTTTCAATTGTTTTTGCATCGTGTATGTTTAACAAATTTTTTTCAAGTCTAAGTTCTAAATTTTGATAGCATTTTGATTTTTAATATTTTCAGTTTCGTATTAAATTACATAAATATTTATTTTTTTGCATGTTATATTGTAAATTTTGTTCTGTTTGTGTTAAATATGAATATACGAGTACATATATGAGTATATATGAGTATATTGAATATATGATACCTTTAATTGATAAAAAAGTACTGTGTCTCTTAGAGAGTTATATTTTGACTTTTCTAATCAATTTATGAATAAATTATTTATATGAAAAGCGTTTTTCCTTATTTGTGTGCAATAAATTTCTTCCAAATTTGATGAAATAATTATAGCTGTTTTTAGCAAGTTCTTTTTAGTTTTCAAAACATAACATGCCTTTAAGGTTCATGTTTTTTAGATATATTTATTCAGTTTTTAAAAATAAAAATCTCTAATAAAAAGGTAAACATTTTTTTTTAAAAAAAGTGCAAAAGCATGTTTTTTAAGTGGTAAATAGTTATAATCAGCATTTTAATGCTTTAAACTCGATTAACATACATTAAAACCGTGAATCTATTTAAGTATATATTAAATCTATTTTGATGAGCATAACTAGTTAGATGTGCCAATCCTAAAACTTTCTTCTGTCTCATACCTCTTAATATATCAAAAAGTAGTTACGCATGTTAATACTTCAATATTATTAGTTCAATATTATACCAGCTTTGAATTTCTGCTTAAGTCAATTAATACTAGCCCTTCAATGACAAACTCCCTCCCTATGAGACAGGATCATTCCATTCCTTTGGCAAGTGGGGAAAGGTAGAACAGTCAATTGAAATGGTGGCTCCATCTATCAATTTCAAATTAAAATACAATAGCGGAACATTGAAGATATCATTTTTGTTTAGTTTTATTTATTATTTGGTAATTAAATAAAATAAGAGAAAATCATTTTTTTTTTTTATTATAGAAATCGGATTTTTAAAATTCAAATCTCCCTAATGTTATCTAGTTTAGCTGCAGTGATAGCGTCTCCTTGCTAAAATTATATAACTACAGAAATGCAATTGGAGCAAGATTTAGCTAAATTTTGCTTTTTTGGCGAAAAATAAAAGTAAGTAAAGTATCTAAAGCAGATTACTAAAATTTTTTCGTATTCGATTTCATAATTCTTTAACTTCCCTATTCTTTAACTCGGGACTTCTCCCTTAAATTATCTTAAAATTGGTGAAAAATAAAAGTAAGTAACGTATCTAAAGCCATATTACTGAATTTTTTTTGTATTAGATTTCATTATTCTTTAACTTTAAACTATCTTAAAATTGTGTCATTTGTGCCTCCCCTCCCCCCTCATTATTTTTTTAGGTCAATATTTTATTCCTATAATCGTTAGCCAAAATCTGTTCCGAGTCGTCATCAAGATTAGTCGAAGTTGACCTTGAGAAAGATCTTTTGGTTATAAAATCATTAGATTTGGTTATAAAATCATTAGCAGGCTTAAACAAAATATCAAAACAAGGCAAAAACGGATCCTATCGGTTCCTACTACATTCATTCCCTTCGTACCGCACGCCGCGATCACTCCCTACCTTTCCCCACCTGCTAAAAAAATGGAATGATCCTGCCTCATAGGGAGGGAGTTTGTGATTGAAGCGCTAGTGTCAATTAATCAGAGTAAAAATATGTTAATCTCGATCATGATATTTGTTAAAATCGATAGTTTTTCGTTATTCTTTTGTGCAACAGCTGTTTGTGAATAGCCGGTAAGAGGGTGCGAAGTTTCCGTCCTTGCACGAGCAGCTGATGTACAATAGAACTACAAAAAAATCGAGAAAATTAAACAAAAATCGCTATTAAAGCGCCCACTTCCGGTGGAATATTTCGAAATTTAAGGAAGACATGCTTGTCATATCAAAAACAAACGTGAAATTTGGATCAATTCTTTGCGTAAGTTCATACACTTTTCGATGGTACAATAATGAAAATAGCACAAAAATCGCTATTACAGCACCCTCTTCTTGCGAAATATTTCCAAATTCAAAGAGGACCTACTGGTCATAGCCAAAAGTAGTATACACAAAAAATTTGGTTCAAATCCATGCATAACTTCATATATTTTTCGGTGATACAATAATGGAAATAGCTCAGAAATCGCTTTTACAACGTCCCCTTCCGGTTGGCTATTTTCAAATTCAAGGAGGACATGTTGGCCATAACTATAAACCGATAAAATTTGGTTCAATTCTATGCCTAACGTCATATACTTTTCGATGATACAGTAGCGACACGGACAGATAGATATTTTATTTAAACATGTTTTTGGGGATCTCTGATTCCTAAATTGTGTAAATCCCTCGAAAACCAGAAGTCTATTTTGTTGTTGTTGTTGTTGTTGTTACAATACGTTCTTCCATTAAAGACAGAAGAAAGTAAAAATTAAAAACTTGGTAACAAATACACTATGTGGCCATTGATGATCGGACACTTTTAATTTTAGACATTTTGTCGAATATTTAAAGATTGGCGGATTTTTCTGGAACTTCATGATTATGAAGAACATGTTTGACTTCATATTTATCAATGACGGTTTGATAAGAAGAACAAATAGGGGTACAATTAAAAATAAAAGAAAAATAATAATGTTTGGGATAACCCTGTAAAATGAAATGCACGAAATGATCTATCGCTGTAGCTTATGAATGTATGGATATTGTACAATATATGTATACATTTGGGAAAGAGTAGAACGTATAATCATGAAGATATGTCATTTTTTTTTTAAAGTTCAATTGTTTTTTGCATGTTTTTTGTTTATATCATGTAGGTTTTTTTTACCAAATTTAACGCCAGTTTCAGACAATTTGACAAAATGTAGTAGAAATAATATGATGTAATTGGAATGTAAATATATTAAATATTTGATGAAATATGAGTATTTGAATGAAACATTTTTATTATCTGTGCATGTGCTCATGATATTTTTTTTCATGATTTCATAGTCCACTGCATGGAGCAACTCGCAAAAAAAGCCAGTCAAATATCGTGAAAATTCAGAAAGATATCGGCAGATAGTGAGCGAATTTTTAATTGCTCTATAAAAGCTGCTGAATGATAAGGGATTTTCCACAACTTGTCATTTTTTATTATCTGGCTTTCAGCAAAGGAGTTTGTATTTAATGAATGCCAACGAGTAGGTTTAGAAGAAATTCTTAGATTTTGATA
Source organism: Maratus speciosus (assembly GCA_963932465.1). NCBI lineage: Eukaryota > Metazoa > Arthropoda > Arachnida > Araneae > Salticidae > Maratus > Maratus speciosus. The sequence continues at coordinate 106,229,840 of OZ010799.1, forward strand.
TTTCTTTTATTCTTGGAATAGGCTCATTCTGGTTCTTCGTGCTTTTCCAAGAAGAACTAAAGCATGAATAAAAAAATGAAAAGTAAAAAAAAAAAAAGTAAAAACTAAAACCGACAATTTATGGAAAACCCCTTCTCATTTAGCTGTTTTTAGAGAACAACTAAAAATCAGCTCAGTCTATTGCCGATATCTTTCTGAATTTTCACGATATTTGACTGGCTTTTTTTACGAGTTGCTCCATAGAGTTGGCTATCAAATCATGGAAAAAACTGTTTTTTATCGTGCGCGCATGCGCAGATTAAAAAAATATTTCATTCAATATTTCAATGTCATCGTATACTAGTGCATATAGTTTTCTTTAACTTTTCGTTAAACAATTCCTTTTAGTTTTTTCGTTCGTTTGTGTAACATACAAACTCTAAAATTTTCGAGAATTCATATTATGAATTCGTTGAAATTTAATATTAAAATTTCAGTTCTGAATAAAATATTTTTTAAAACTAACAAAAAAATAAAATAAATCTAACTACCTACAACAGTACTATCTCACACAAAAATTTAAAAATATTTTTCACAGAGTTTTCAGAAAGTTTGAATAATTCTGGTAATTCCTATCGAATAATAAAATAAAAGGGGGAATCCATACTTTTGTTCCTATGTCACCATTGATCTATTTTAAAAATGGCATAAACCATTTTTAAGCTGCAATGATAAAATTTCTTTTTTGAAATCTCTTTGTTTCATGACGTTACTATGCCAACAAAAGAGCAGGTAATTCTTTCCAGCTAACTTCTACTTTAAAGCTGCGCTTGAGTTAGTAAATTGTCCGACAGATATCGGAAAATACTTTCTAAAATGTTATAACTGCGTTCCACATTCTTTTAAGCTGAAGTGCTTCATCGAAGGATGTTCAAGGTATTATGGATATTAGAAAAATGAAAGACCAGTGGATGGGTCCTTTATTTTAAATATAAAATTCCGAAATGATATAAAACTTTTAAAAAAAGGTTTTATACGTATAACGTATAACCTTTTTTAAAAAGTTTTAAGAAACGTATAAAACTTTTTTTTTTTTTTTTTACATGCTTTCTTTTAACTCACAACTGCGTATGTGGCAGTCAAATGTTGTTACTTATTTTTCACTCACTTCTTATTGATATAGAGCTTTAAAATTTGGAATACTGAGAAACCTCCCTGTGCGACCACCTCTATTAAGGAACCACCTCCTTGAACGACCATTTTTCATGGAACGAAATTTATTCCCATAGGCTCAATACTAATTTTATCTCCATTCAGAGACCATCCCAGTTGAACTCCCTCCATCCTCCATGAGTGACCAATTTCTTTGAAGAAAAGTCCGTTTTTTCCTAGTCGCTTGAAGAAGGTTTTATTAGAAAAAATAATTCAGGTGAATGCATTCATCAAACTTCTAAACTAAGTTTAGATTTTTTTTTAAAATCCCAGTAATTTTAAGTGTTTAAACCCCTTTGTGCCTTTTTAGGCAATGAATTTAACTCTGATAAGAAATTAAGAATGACGTTCAATAAACTCATCTGCCCTATTCTGTCGGAAAACTCTCAAAGAAATAGATAAAGTAATGAAATCGTAATTTTTTGTTCCTGACCCCCCCCCCTCCCCCCCCCCCAAAAAATGCATTTATTTACTGAACTTCGAAAGGAATGGGAAATAAAAGTTATAAAAGATAAAACTGTAAAATCAAAACAAAGGTCAATGTATTCATTTTTTAAACTCTGCAGTAATTAACTCACGTAAGTAACTTTTGTTTTGATAATTAAATTATATATTTTTTCCTAATATGAAAAATAAATTTTAGTAACATTACCTTTTTTCAACAATTAAAATCTAGATAAACATTTTCCATTAAGAGACCCCCTCTCGGAGCGATCAATTTTTATTGGAACGGAACGTGGTCACTTTAGGTAGATTTTAATCTGTTTTCCTGTGGGCAATATACGAATTGGACATTGATTTTTTAAAAAATTCGATCCCTAATGGAGGCAATGGGGGCAAATTTACTTAATGGTTACTCAATTATAGTTTGATTCCTATGAAGAAATCAGTATCAAGTTCAACAATAAGTATCTGTTGAAAAGTACTAATGGCAGGATAACACAATAGTGCCAAACTTTGGCCAACTTGGCGAAATACCTCAAAATTTACCGACAAAAATAAGTTACTATATATGAAGCCAACTTGGCGATAGCTGGTTAATTTGACGAAATTCGCATTCAAATCCATTAATCTTCCACAATATAGCTCATTGCAATTTAATTTAAACTCCTCGCATTTAAAGTTTTTCAAGACTTTCTGCTTTTTATTGCATTTAAATTATATATATAGTTTCTACATTTTTGCGAATTTTAATGAAAGCATGATTTTTAAAAAAGAAATTTTTCATTTATTCAGGGTGTATACAAATTAGGCAAAAAGAATGATTTATTGTATGGAATTGACAGGGAAAAAAATTACTAAATTCATTATCAGGTTGGGATGAACCCGACACGGACCCGAAGACTCTGATTAAAATCAACCCGAAACATATCCTAACTCGACAAATATTTCGTCAAGCCGAAACCCTACCGGAACTCATTACACTTCAACCCGAATCTCAAGGGAAGAAGGTTAACCAATATTTTAATATAATCATGGAAAATACTCTACTATTATATCTCAAATATCAACTTTATCTTTTTGTATAAAAATGAACAAATGTACACTCAGTAAAATTCAATTTTACAGTTGTTTTTTTTTTATTTGAAAAATATGCAGGAATTTCTTTTAAAAAATGAATCAACCAAACCAGATCCGAAAATGTCAGAACCTAACCCCAAACCGACATAACCCTAAACATTTAAAGTAAACTTGAACCGCAGTTTTAAAAGAAAAAAAAATAGCGTTATAACTATACCCGATTCTAACCGCCGTAGATCGGGTTCGACCAAAATTGGGTTACCCGATACAATGCAGGACTCTAGTAAAATCTTCGAAGAATAGAACCTAAAATATGTAAATGATAAATATATAAATTGAATTATGCTGAACTCAATTAAATAATTTAAATATTTTTGAGCATTAAACTCAAACTATTCGTATGAATACTTTTTGCATATTAATTAACTCTGTTTTCATTTCAGTTAAAACATTCTTTGAATTCTTATTTATGAGCTATTTATAACTTTTTTTAATCGAATAAATATCGAATAATGAATATTCACTAGAATGGAATTCAATACATTGCTTATAGTATATGAAATCTGTAGGAACTGAATGGAATTCTCTATTGAATTGCGAGGACTTTAATTATTGGTATTCAAAATATCTGCGCGTTATTAATCGTTAAATGTTTGTCATACTTTAGATATTAAAAATATCGACAAAAATTCCGATGCTTATGGAACAATTTAAGTTTATTAAATTAAGCTCAAATCGTTGTTTAACGTGAATCTTTTTTTATCTATTAATAATTATTTTCAGTATGTTAAACATTCCTACATTACGCGCAGGTCTCTTTAGTAGATTTTCTCAAATTATAAGATTTAACATTATATTTAACAATATAATACAACTGATTTAAAACCTAGTTCATTTTTTTCGAAAAAATTAGTTCATTTAATAAGGTAAGCATTTATGTGGTATTAAAGTTGATAATGTACCACAACATAGATCACATTCGAATACGAAGACAAACACAAACGCTTAATGGGGCGTAAAATATACAGACAGGATTTAGCTTTTTTATACAAACAGGAGTTTAATACGTAAACAGATGATTACAAAAGAATAATAGTAGTCTTTTGTACATTCAAATCGTTGTTTAACGTGAATCTTTTTTTATCTATTAATAATTATTTTCAGTATGTTAAACATTCCTACATTACGCGCAGGTCTCTTTAGTAGATTTTCTCAAATTATAAGATTTAACATTATATTTAACAATATAATACAACTGATTTAAAACCTAGTTCATTTTTTTCGAAAAAATTAGTTCATTTAATAAGGTAAGCATTTATGTGGTATTAAAGTTGATAATGTACCACAACATAGATCACATTCGAATACGAAGACAAACACAAACGCTTAATGGGGCGTAAAATATACAGACAGGATTTAGCTTTTTTATACAAACAGGAGTTTAATACGTAAACAGATGATTACAAAAGAATAATAGTAGTCTTTTGTACATTCAATGAACAAGAACTGAAGCACTTTTTTGCTTCTCTTTTCTGTATCTAAAGTTTCCAAGGTTTTAATGCTAGCGTTCCCTCTTTCGCCAGCCAATTTCTGTCGATGTCTTTTTAACCCTTTCGGCCCAGAATTGTTTTTCAGATCGGGGTAAAAATCCCTGTTACGCTAATAAAATTAAATAAACTAACCAAATCACAGAAGTTAAGTTTTACTGAAATTTAACGAATATGTTATTTTCTGAAACCTGAAGAGTGTAGTTATTTCGCGTTCTTTACATATGACAATAGTCGAGGGAAGAATTTTTGAAGACGTTTGGAAAATGTCTCATTATAACAGGATTTAACAGACATAAAACATGCTGGTATTTTTTGTTTATCACAAATTATTCATTCGGAAAAGTAGCCCCTAATTTAAGTTTAAACCATTTCAGCCCTGACTTTTTTCTTAAAGTCCAAAAAAAATTAAAACTCTTGTCAATTTTTTTTGTTTTACTATTTCAACATTAGATGGCGCTACTTGTCCACTAAAAAGTCAAAATATAGAATGCATATATGTGACTATGAGGTTTTTACGTATCTGCAAGACGTTATTTATCGTTTAAAGCATTTTAAAAGTAAGGAACACATATGTGACACCCAGGACCGAAAGGGTTAATGCTGATCCAATTCTAATCTCGTGAATTTCATTCTCGTATTCGTTCATGAATTTATCACAGCCAGTAGACTGTTACATTTCATTGAGGTGATATTCCTTCTATGAATGTCGTTGTTCATTCTCATTCCCACAGTTATGTAATGTGGCGCGCGAAATATCATGCACTGGATATGTCTTATGAACTGAAAAAGATTTGAGTCTTAGAATTATAAATGAGTTTTGTGATTTGTCTCATTCCATGCAGCTTAGACTATGACAAATCTATATGGTTTATGACATACCTTCGACTAAAATGTGGTTACCCGACACGATGCAGAACTCTAGTTTGACATTCAAAGTATATAGTCTAAAATATGTAAAAGAAAAATGTATACGAGGCATTCTCACAAAATTTTTAACTTTCGGGAATAAAAATCTGGTGAAGTTAAATTTAATAAAATAACATTTTAAACTGATAGACGAATCCCTTAATGATTCAAAATAAAGAAAAAATGGTCAGCAGCGAAAATTTTTTTATTTAACTGAGGTTTAAGTTAAACTTGCGAGTTTAATTTTCCTTACCATTTTACCGCTAAAACTTTTTATTTTCTTCTAAATTTTTACTTATAAGGAATTTGCATAGCACCCGTAGGACATTCAAATAAGAAATAATAACAATGTAGAATTTTGAGTACAAAATTTTGGTGTAATATTGTCTTCAAAGTGGGGGGGGGGGGGGGGTTAAAGAATGTAAGGGAAAAAAGGGGGACGGTATAGGAAGAAAGGGACGGTAAGGGGAAAAAAGATGGTAACGATGGGACGGTAAGGGAAATTACCACCATTTTTAAGCAAATCATGTTAAGACTAAGTGGACACAATGTTCATTGATATTTAGACACAGTTATTTATATTGGATTAAATAATAATAAAACAAACTAATTTACTCCGAAAAGAAGCAGGAATAAACCTTGGAGACGGTAAGACTACCAATAAAGTCACGATGCTTGAAATTGATATTTAAGTGCTGATTTAAATTCTGCAGTAAATTTCCTGTCAAAGAATTTTAGCCATTATTTCTCTAGCATACTTCTGCACGAGAAAAAAGTTAAAAAAAATTCTGTGGCTGCTTCTAAAGTGATTTTCTGTATAATTTTTGCAAGAGGGATGGTAAGGAATCTAAAACCCAGGGACAGAGTTAAAAAATAATAACTACCGTAAAAATGTGTGCAGGTTAATTTTTTGCTACAAATTTGTATAAAACAATAGTCCAAGTTTCGGAAAAAAATCACGTCGAATTACTTTTATTGAAACAATTTTATACAGAGAGCTCCAAACTTAAAAATAAGCATCAGGGGCACTAGACTGTATTGGAATTTCGTGGTATATTTGGACCCCCAACATCGTCCAAAACTTATTTATTTCGTTAATATTGCTATGCAGTCATGCAATGGAATGTCTTCCAGTATAAGAAATAAAAAAAGAACCAAAATATGTACTGAAATAAAAATTATTATTCAGGGACGGAAAAATATATAAAAATTAAAAATATGTGAGAATGCCTCATACGTGTATTATGCTGCACTTAATTAAATAATTAAAATATTTTTGAGCATTAAATTCAAACTATTCGTAAGAATACGTATTAGGAATTAATTAACTCTGCTTTCATTTCAGTTAAAACATTCCTTGAATTCTTATTTATGAAATATTTATAACTTATTTTCAATCGAATAATGCAATAATGGAAATTCAGAAGAATGGAATTCAATAAATTGCGATAGTATATGAAATCTGTTGGAACTGTACGGACTTTTCTACTGAACGGCGGAAAATTTATTTATTGGTATTCAAAATGTCTTGTGTTATTAATCGTTAAATATTTATCATACTTTATGCATTAAAAATATTGACAAAAATTCCTGTGCTTTTGGATCTATTTAGGTTTATTAAAATAAGCCCAAATCGTTGTTTAATATGAACCTTTTTACTTTCTTCTATCATTATAAGAAGAAAATATCGGATTCGTGATAGAATTCGATTTGCGTTTCTCGACGGATTTACATGTTTCTATTTTTAGAAAATGTGCGTGAGTCTGTGAGTCTGCCTGTATGTTACACAAATTTTTTGAATGTTCTATCGCAAGAACTAATGCACGGAATTTAACAAAACTTTAGATTCAGTTTGTCTTTGACATAAATTGTGCTGATTATTTTTTAGTGTAAATCACCCAACAGGTGGCACTGCTATGCTGCATTATTCATAATTTACCCAACAGCTTTAACTCAAGAACTAAAACACAGATATTCATCAAAATTCATATTTAATTAGTCCCTGATAAACTTGTGCTGATTACATTTTAGTGTAAATCACCCAACAGATGGCGCTGCTATGCACATTTTTTCACGATTCCCGCACTAGCTCTATCTCAAACTAATGCACCGATTTTAGTCAAACTTCACATTCAGTTAGACGTTGACATAAGCTGTTGCTGATTAGTTTTTGGTGTAAATCACCCAACAGGTAATGCCGCTATGCTGCATTTTTTCGGATTTACACGAATTTAGCTACAGTCATAGCTCAAGAACTAATGCACAAGTCCATATATTTGAGAATCTTCATGATGGGCAGAGATTGTTATTTAGTTTTCGCACTGTGATTGCGAATTTCAAAGAATTAACATGTATGAGATAGAAAATTTTGCAATTGGCACGTCAGACTAGTTTTAAATATAAATAAGTTATTTCAGCTTAATAAATATTCCTACATTATGCAGAGATCTCTTGAGTAGATTTTCTAAAATTGTAAGATTTAACACTATATTTAACAGTATAATATATAAAACGAAGTTCATTTTTTCGAAAAAAAAATAGTTCAATTAACCCTTTGTGACCCAACAACTCCGTATTCGAAAAATATTTACTCAGATTATAGTACATTTTAAACATGTAAAGAAAAAAAATAGAGCATAAAAAGTATTGATTAAAATGTACTTCTTCACATTTGCAATAAACAAAATATTATATACTTCCCATGATTATTATTAATTTTCTAATAGAAAATTCTAAAGTATACAAAATTGCCTTAAACATTTTAGAAATAACGAATGTAAACTCAGTGGTGGAAAATTGGCGCAGAGGAGGAGCCTATTGACACCACTAATATTTTATGGTATTCCTCATCTTAATAAAAACTGTCATTAGATAAGACGAAAAATTCTACTAAAATTTAGTGGTGTCAATAGGCTCCTCCTCTGCGCCAATTTTCCACCACTGTAAACTGCTCAAATGATAAATAAAACTTTGGCATGAAAAAGTAAGTCAGTATCGCCGTCTGTTAAGAATTGTGCGAACAATTTATATGAACTACTGTGTTGCAAGATACAGGGTGTCCTAAAATGGACTTACTGATTTTAATATTCAATAAGTGATTATAATATTCAATAATATTAAATAACAGCTATTAAAAAAATTCTTGCAGAAAGGTTATGTAAGATCTCAGGAGTTTGTTTTTTAAATGAGATTCTTGGTTTTAGTTCCAAATATCAGCGATAGATGTCGCTGCAAGCAATAGGCGCTCAATCGAGGACCAATTTTTTGGGCTCTCTTTACTCTCGTTAAATATATGTAGTGGGTCCCTAAAAACAAAATTGCTTCGGCCACTGAGATCCACTCCATATATTTAACCTCCTTCTTTCGCATCAATGCTGAGAGAAGAGAGAGGCCAAAAAATCGAGCTTTTCTGTACTCAAAAATGTACATACATATTTGTGTACGTTTTAAGTAAAAAAAAAAGAACAAAATATATTTACGAGTATTAATAAAGAAATTTTTTGTGTTCAAAACCACCTTAATTAGTCAAAGAATAAAATAAAATGTTATTATATAAGAAATTCGCTTATCATCAAACCAAGCTAATACGTATTAAAAGTTACATAAGTACATTTAAAAGTTATTCAAATAGATCTACATGTTTCGTGACTCAGACGGCGACTTTATCAAAACCCACATTGATACAAATGTTCCCAATAACTATACAAATAGAACCAAATCAATTATCACGTGTCTATGACAGTACAATATTATATAGGAATGACAAACAAAAAGTTTTGAACTAGGATCCAAGAACTTACAGCAGATAGCAAATAAAGCAAGATAACTAAACCTTTGGCTAGACTATAGAACGATGAGCCTTTAGGCAATTCCATTGTAACAGTCTAACAGTCATAGAGGGGAAAAAAAGACTTTACCTTATTTAAAAAATAATAATCAAGGTAATTAAAAGATGTCTACAATTAGTATATAGTATTATAAGAAAAATTAATATAGTTATTATGAATAAATTATTTATTCTGAATAATTATGATTAAAAAAGTAGAATTGTAACAGGCAAACAGAAATCACCACGATTTTCGGACACCTTGATGTTTATATAAAGTCTAAACGCGTTCATTTTCAAAGGGAAAAGATGGCTGACACGTCAGTCATCTTTTCCCTCTGAAAATGAACGCATATGTGTTTGAAAGATCTTAGGATTATATTAAATAATCTTTTATGTTTGTGCCACCTTTTAAGTAATTATAACTATGTTTTAAAGTTTATATTAATAACAGGGTGAAAGTTCCTTCACGATACCAGTTTTTTATACAGTGTTTTGACTCTATTGACCTTGATGTTTATCTATATATTTATAAAAAACATACAATTTATTAACAAAAATGTTTTTTCATTCAGAAGCAAATCAGAAACATTAGACTTCCACAAAATTTGACTGTTACCACAATACAGTTACGAAAAATATGTAATCTTACCTGTAACAGACCAATATGCAATATGTAACAGAAAATCAAATAAGAACATAAAAAAGGGTATGCTGATTATAATGGATTTTATTGATATTGACTATTCAACATTTTATAAAATAAATTGCAAGTATAAAAAAACATAGGTCTAATACTATCACAAAGTATGTGTATTACCAATTTGATGTAAAATATAAAATACTAAAAATAGTAACATTGGCTTGGAATTTCCCCTTTACAGCTTGATTTAAAAAATAGTAGAGAAATGTATCCATTAAGATTTTATTTCCCATCTATTATCCGAGGATCAATAGAAATCCTGTCACGTAGTGAAAAATATATGCAATCATTCAGCCTCCATAGAGTTACCTAGAATTTGGAAAGAGATGCGTCGCAAGATAAAGAAACAATTGAATAAAATTATTCACGTTCACAGATGTCCATTTTTATTAAATCACGTGATTTCATTATGGGCCATTCCGAGAAAACGGACAAAATGTCCTACTCGTGACATTTAGATAAATACCTATATCTATTAACTTATAAGTTGTTAAAATACAAATTATGCATTAAAAATAACAAAAAACCCTCGATTTTCATATTAGGGAGATTCTCAAAAGGTGGGATCATTAAACGTTAACTATATGTAATTATTAAAATTTTCAAATTTAAGGACGAATTTTTTTAATAGTATAGTATTTTGTCTATAAATATAATATATAAATATTTTAATAGTATGTCTACAAAACTATACACAAACATTAAAAGACAGCAACTATTCTGGAAAATTAATGATTAAAGCATTTAATTAGCAATTGTGTACGTTACAAATTCTGCACATTTTTTCGCACGTACGTTACAGATTTTGGACGTTGCTCTTAGTATTTTAAAAATTCTTAAGACTAAGAATGTAGTAAATGTGCCTCTATACATATATATATGTATAATTAACTTTTTGTTATCCAGTAATAATAATAATAATAAAATCAAATGCTTTGTTACGTACGTTACTTTCGGACATAACAAAATACAGAAAAATGCTTTATAGAAAAGTCCTTCTATCTTCAAAAAAGCAATAAATCAGTCTGCCATCTCTTAACGAAATTATCAAAAAATCATCCGTTTCCTTTATGCATTCGTTGTTTACCATTAGAACCACCTGGAAAAAAGTTAACTCTTTTTCTTGGTGGTACATTGGAGCAGTTAATGTTATGAATGTCCGAAATTGGCCTCTTTAGCATAAAATAATAAAATTTTAAGATATTTATACAAAGCTTTTACAATAAATTATGTCATTTTCTATCTCTGAATAGAATTAAAAACTCAGTGTAAAAAAAAAATATATCAAGTCAATGATAATTAAAGTTATGTTTGAAAGGTTTAAAGTTATGACTTGTGTCCAGTGCCCACCTTTTGAGAATCGCGCATTAGCATAATTGTTTTAATTTGAGGATACAATAGCATTGTTAAAACAGCTGTGATATGTAGAAAAACTGTCCCACACATAATATAGAACGACCCTTTAAGGTATGGGCCTACCTTCGGGGCACTTTTTTAAAAAATATATAAAATTTTATCAAACACGTGTTTTTTTAGTTAAAACAAGGTATAAAACTATGAATTCATATAATCTTTTAAAGGAATTTTAATTAACTTTTACAATTTAAGCAATATTTAGTCAAATTTTACTAAAAAAAAATGCGTTCATGCCAAACCTTCTGTAACGAAATCTATTCAATATATTTCACTTTTTTTTTCCAACCATATATTAGCAAACAACTTACCTGTGTTGTGAAGCGAAATATTTGCAAATCTCTTAAATTTATTAACTTATACCAAATTTTGTATACAAAACAAGATTTTTTTCTAAAAAAATGTGTATTTTTCAATAAAAATGGCTCTTAAATTTATATATACAAATTTACAAGCTATATTTTGCTTCATAACATACCTATAGTTAAGCAGAACCTTGTCACAAAATTTTATTTTAATATCTTAAAAATTTTTTAAGAAATAATGTTTCCCGTAAACGTACACAATGATAAACGCAATTTTCCAGAAAACGCAATTAAAAATTTTGAGAGAGCACAAAAAATTATGCATAAAGTTTAAAATTTTGAAATCTGCCATATTTGTAGTGGTTTATATATTTGTGTATATGTCATACGTTATATATTTGTGTATTAAAATGTATTCTTTACCTTTCTGTGGCTCTTCATAGCGTCGCTCCCGATTTGAGAAAGTTCATTTTCGGTTTATATTTTGGGGTATAACTTTGCTTCTTATTATCGTTGAACTAAAAGTAAATCATTTTTGGAATACTAAATGGTTTAACTTTAATTTAAAATAATAAAGATATCGAAAATTTTCGCAAAAACAGCGATTTGAGTGTAGGCAGATACCTTAATTGGTTTAAAATCTCTACATTGTAAACTTTAGACTTAAATAAGCTTCCCGTTTTGAATAGGCTTAAAAATCTCCACATTTTGAATCCTTGTATGTTGTGGCCATCACAAAACTTTCTTGTATATAAATCACATAAACAGCACTAATTCATATCAAGGTATACCTGGATCTGAAGTTTGTTGAAAATCCAAGCATTTGTCCTTGAGATAGAGCTATTGCGAAAATCTCAAAAAATGCAGCATAGCAGCGCCACCTGTTGAGCGATTTACACCAAAATGTATAATACGTCAAATCATGTCAAGAACTAACTGATTCTGAAGTTAATGAAAATACGTGCATTAGTTCTGGAGATTGAGCTATTACGGAAATCGTGAAAAATGCTGCATAGCAGCACCACCTGTTGAGCGATTTACACCAAAAAGTAATCAGCACCAATGTATATCAGGGACTAACTGACTATAAATTTTTATTAAATTCCGTGTATTACTTCTTGAGATAGAGCGCCCACAAAATTTTTGTCGCATAGAGACAGATGGACAGACAGACTCACAGACAGACATTTTGTAAAAACATGTTTTTTAGAATCTCTGACTCCTAAAACGTGTAAATCCGTCGAAATCCGAAAGTCGAAAATTTTCACGAATCCAATACTTTCTTGTTGTAAAGATAGAAGAAAGTAAAAAAAGAAAATATGTTTTGAACTTGACACTTACATAAATATCTATATCTACTAACTTGTAAATTGTAAAAATATAAACTACACATAAGAAAAAAAAAAAAAAAACAGATTTTCATATTTGTATAGTTGTTTTCTTTTGAGGATATAATAACATTGTTACAATAGCAGTAATATGTGGAACAAACGTTGCATAGAATGGCCATTATACGTATGATATCGTGATTTTTTTTTTAATCAGTTTCATTTAAAAAAAATGTTTTTGGAAATATTTGTATCAGTTTTGGTCTTGACAAAGGCGCCGTTTGAGCGATGGAACATCTAGATCAGAATAATGGTATTTCTATACCTATTAAATGTGCTTTTATCACTTTTAGCATCTTTTAGCTTAGTTTAAAAATTTGTTATTTATTTAGTGGAAATATTTTTACAATCAAAATGTTTTATTTTAATTATTATAAATACAAACTCTTCGAATACAAATCACTTATTTTTCAACATCCTAAGTGTACCAGAAACTAAGGCGTGATTCTATTCAGTTAGTACTGAATTCTCATAGAAACTAGTCGTTCGAGACCACCGCACTTATCCATCATGGAAACGCATAGAATAAAATATGAGAATAATACATTTGTAAACTATTTATAAAATGCATTGCAATTTTAAAATAAAGTTTAAACGTATATTTAAATATTTTTAATACATAATAATGTTCTATTACTGAATTGCGGATAATACTTGATTATTCCGTGGACTCATTTGGACTATTTATATAAATCGCCAAACTACTCGCAAAATTATACAAATTGGCATGATTTTTATTTTAAATAACGAAAGAACAAATAAATTAGTAAAAGATTAATAAAAATACAAATAAAACGTCGAATTAAAAATAACTTGATAACGAAACAAACACTTGTAACGTGTTAATGTCAAGTGAATGTGACATTTACGATAAGACAGCATTGGTATTTAATCTTAAAGTTTCACGATAGTTTTTTGGACGACGGGATAATCAAGTAGTACCGAATTGCGTAAAAGAAACATCCTTATAACTCCAAAAATTTTAATCATATTAACTAACAGTTTACTGCGTCGGATTAAGCGTCTTATTTCCAATTAAAATATATCTTTGAATTGAAATTTGAATGAAATACAGAGTCATGAAAAATCGAAGAGTGTAAAAAATAGGATTACAAATGTCTCAGCAACAAATTATCCTATCGACTTCATTCTTTATGCAATTTTTTTTTTTTTTAATGTTCACTCCTTAAAATAAAGAATTTCGAAAATTTTTGTATACCTTTTATCAGAACGAAAATTTCGAGAGTCCGAAATAAATAGTTCCAAATAATTGAGGTTACTGATATTTAATACGTTTCTTCTCATTTTTACTGACTAACCCTCTGACTGTCTTGGAAAAGGGCAAAATTGTAATGTTGTTTTCTCTAAATTTTGTTTTAAATGATTAAAAAAAAATAATGATTCTTTGAACATTTTATAAGAAACTTAATAACGAATATGAATGCAATCTTTGGAAGTATTAATCATTGTTCAATGTATTAAAAATACATTAAATCAAAAGAATAATATTACTTTAAATATTGCTTGTATTACAGTGAAACTTGGAGCTTAATGAACGTATTAACACGGGCTTGTCAGTGAGGGGGGTACACACTAAATTTCAAGTCTCTATATCAGTTTGTTCGGGAGATAGAGCGTTTACAGACACACAAACTCACAGACAGACGGACGGCATTTTTTTTTTCTTCTAAAGATGTGTTTTTCGGAATCTCCAGTGTCTGAAACGTGTAAATCAGTCTTTTTTTTCGATTTTTAAAACGATTGCAAGACTTACCCTATTCTACGACGTATGATGGGTAAGTATTATATACATCTCAGTCCAGTCACGTAATTTAAATAAGATTTTCGCTAAACGAATCCGTTTATAGACAAAATATATTTTTTATTCTTGAGATATAGTTCAAAAATCTGATATGTGTCGATTGTCGAGCTACGGAATTTTATCGAATTTAAAATTCTTGTTTAACTATTAGTATATAACTTGAGTCTGGTATTTAATATGAGAAAGTATTTCGGCCTACTATTTTCTTTTTTAATACAATTTACCGATCATCTTTAAATTTTAGGAATCTGAACCACAATAAAAAGGTTAAAAATAGATTATTTTTTAATAAATAAATAAATAAATAAATAAATAAATAAACTAGAAAACAGGAATTCTGCTTTTTCAGAATTTAGTGTCGCCCCCGATGAAAAAAAAAATATGTATATAAATATAGATAGTTCAGTTTTAAGTCTTCAAACACGCGCTTTTATTTTATATAAAATGACGTCATCCGCCTCCGCTAAAGAATTCCTCATTTACGATCCAGTCTTAAGCAACATCTACAGTAAAATATGCATAGGACGTGACTATCGCTGAGTAATACACAAATCCAAAAATGAGATTTCATCATTCAAGAAACTAGACAAAAAAAATCGGCTATCTCATGATTCATATGTCTTCATTTGTTCGTAATATTTATATACATACTTAAAATTAGTTTATAATAGCTGCATGTTTTATCAGAAATCATGCATTTATTTTTTTTTTCAAAATAGCCCGTATTTTAATTACATTTTTATTTTCGGTTATTATGAGAAAATGGCAACAAAAAGATATAATTGCTATTTTTCAACTACTTTCCCTTTACTTTCTACAGAAATGGAGTACTTTTGTTGCCAAAATTAAACAAATGGTGTGAAAAACGACAAAAAAAAAAATCTCAAAAATAAATGGAGATTCAGTTTTCAAACAAATTGCATTTAAAAGTACTTTTTTTCCAATATGACGGTATAAAAATTGAAAATGTGCGATGCTTAGAAGCTTAAAAAATTGCCATAGAGTACTTAATCGTACTACTTTGTTTTACGGCTGGTTTCTGTAAGGTAACGTTATTTTTTGGAGAGAGACAAAATAAGCTGGGAGAAAGAAATAGCATACCGTACCGGGGGCTAATAAATAAACGAAATACATGGATTATAGTAATATTTTATTCAACTATTACCATCTATTGTGACAATAGTCAATTAAATTGCAATACACTTTTGCAAAAAGAAAATGAACACACGGAATAAAGCCACTAACTTTTCTCCTGTCGGCAATTAGTTCTGCCATTCCAAAATAGGGCCATTTCATAAAAAAGGGACAATGTCCTGCACATGGCACTTGCATAAATACTTATATCTATTAACTTATAAGTTGTTAAAATACAAATTATGCATTAAAAATAACAAAAACCCCTCGATTTTCATATTAGCATAGTTGTTTTAATTTGAGGATACAATAGCATTGTTAACACAGCAGTGATATGTACAAAAGCTGTCTGACACGGAATATGGAATGGACCGTTAATTGGTTTTAAAATCTTCACATTTTAAACGTATTTAACCTATGTAATCAGCGTTCTTAATTGTTTTAAAAATCTCCTTATTTTACACACTAGACGTAAGTAATCTGCACATTTTCAGGACCATTCCATGAAAATGCGGGAAAAATGGCCTGCGCGTAACACTTGCGTAATTACCTATATCTATTAACTTATAGATTGTTAAAATATAAACTATTCATTAAAAATAAAACACTCTAGGTTTTCATATTAGCACAGTTGTTTTTATTTGAGAATATAATAGAATTATTAAAGCAGCAATAATATGTAAAGAAAACTGTACCACACGTAACATGGAATGGCTCGATGTGGAGCGAATAATTGGCCCGAACTGTATTCGGGCGACACAGGCAAAGGAGTTAAAACACATAATAAAATGAACTATTAAAAGTTTATATATGAGCGATGAGTTAGCATCATGTCATTCAATGCACGCACAAACGAACATTTCCTTTTTCCTTTTTTATAATTTATAAACACAAGTCTTTTTAAAAGATCTTCGTCGTGTTAATTTATTTTCGGTATTTTGGAGAAATACTGTTTTGTTGGGAATCCTTCAAATACCATAATTAATTGTTAAAAATTTACTTTACGCTATGCATGTATTTAAAATTTAAATTTTATTTCGTTTTCATTAAAAAAAATCTATTTCAATTTCTCCATTATTAATCAGATATGCTTAATGAAAAACAAATTAAACACATGTTCACAGAATTTTATTTTTAAAGGAAAAGATTGGGTTAATTAAAAATTAAAAATTTCATACATTCCATCGACAAAATTAATTTAATTCCTAATGAAATATTTGATACATGCATATTTAAAAATTTAATCAGTGAAGAATTTCCCGATTTGGTTAATAAATATTTTTATGCAATTTTCTCATTATAGCTCAAAACTATGGCCAAAATATTTCAGTTATTACGTATTTAATTAATGTTGTTTTGTTTAAAAGAAACGTGAATAATTAATGATAGGTTCTTTTTCTACTTATTTTAAAGTACACAAACTATACAACAAAACAATATTACGTCGGTAAAATAAGATGCTTTAATATTATTTCGATTGATTTTTCTGTGACTTTTTAATAAAGAACAAAATGCTATGCTGGAGGATAAATCGCAAAAAGAAGCTTTTGTATTTGAGTTTAAGTTTCAGCTAGCAGGATTGATTGTGACTGGGTTCATTAGAAATTTAAAATTTCATACATTCTATCAAAAAAATTTATTTAATTCCTAATAAGATTTGATCGATGCATATTTAAAAATTTAATCAGTGAGGAAGTTTCCGATTTGGTTAATAAATATTTTTATGCAATAATCTCACTATATTCGAGGCTAAGCCGCAGCTATTACTTAATTTTTGTTTTGTTTAAAATAAGCATGAATTTTTAATGTAAGTTTTTTTTACTTATTGTAAAATACACAAAACATACAACAGAATATTACGTTGGTAAAAGAGCATGTTTTTATATTATTTCGATTGAATTTTATGCGACTTTTTTTATAAAGAAGAAGCTGTACTGGAGGATAAATTGTAATAGTAGGAGAGCTGTTGAACATTTTTGAGTAGGTATTTGAGGCACCCTGAAAATTTGTGCAACACTTCTTTTGTAATGCCTGAATACAAAATCGAATGTCTGGCTGAAGGATCGTGGCCCAAAAACTGTGCCAGACACGTGTCAAGTGCCATTTGGCACTTGACACGTGTCTGGCACAGTTTTTGTGCCGACTAAAGTGTCTGTCATTTTCAAAATATTTTTTTTCTAAGCATAAATATTATTCTGCCTAAATCTCAGCATGCCTCAAATACCTTTTTTGGGTAGTCAAAAAATGGTACTTGACACGTGTCTGGCACAATTTTTGGGCCGACTAAAGTGTCTGTCGTTTTCAAAATATGTTTTTCTAAGTATAAATATTATTCTGTCTCAATCTCAGCGTGCCTCAAATACCTTTTTTTGGGGTAGTTAAAAAAAAATGGCACTTGACACGTGTCTGGCACAGTTTTTGGGCCACGATCCTTCAGCCAGACATTCGATTTTGTATTCAGCCATTACAGAAGAAGTGTTGCACAAATTTTCAGGGTGCCTCAAATACCTTCCCTAAAATGTTTAACAGCTCTTGGACTATAAGCAAAATGTTTTATACTTCAATCGGGGTTCGCATGCTTTTAAGCCACGCCCCAGTTTGTAAGGACTCTACCACCAGTATTATTATAAAGATAATTTTCTTCACGATTCATTTACTAGAAGATAGTTTTATGTGATTACTGGTGGTACGTTCCTTACAAAATGGGGCGTGGCTTAATAGTGTGCGAACCCTGTCAATTAAATTTCGGCCAGCAGGATTGATCGCCCTGTTTTATGGATGGGAGTTTATAAGAAAATGACAGGTTATCTGCACTACGAAGATGAACAAAATTCAAATTAATAAAGAAAAATAATGCTTGGAATAAAGGAATTTTTGAGATAACACGAAATGTTAATGGGTTACAAAGGCATTCTATATCTACTTTTAAACTGATTCCAATCATCCATCATTCTTTCTTTATTGCCCGAGGGAAATTTTACCTCCGTATTATTTCCAAAATGGCTGAGAAACGATTCAAATAATAAAAGAGAAACTATTGTGATTGTTTTTTATAACGGGGAGCTTATTTTACATCTTGTAAAAAACGTTATTTTTATAATATATTTAGTATGCTTAGTATATTTATAGCCTATTTCGCATGTATATTGCATTTAGTTCTGATCTGTAGATTTATGCTGTTTATTATATATATTTCTACATAGATATATTACTTATATTTAGAGAAAAATGGTGCAAAGTGGACCAATTTTGAAGTTTATATTATTTTTTCTTCTGAAATTAATGGGTAAATTCAAATGGAAAAAATTATGAAAATATCTTAGTTCCCTTTCTTTATTTGTTAGTTTTCTCAAAGCATAAGTTTTAATGATCTACTAAGGAAAACATAATTTTTAAATTTAAAAATGTATCACACTGTATCCCAGAAATGGGATACAGGAGGGTATGCATAGTAAAAGGTAAATTAAAGTATTAATGAAATTTAAAAGGTTAAAAGATCTTTGTTAGAAAACTTAGTCATATTTCTTAGTGAATAGAACCAAATCATTTCACTGATTTAATATTCGTACAAACATTTAAAAAACACTTTGTGGACAGTTAAATTAGGTGAAAGATCCAATAAAAGAAAAAATGAAAGAATAAGAAATTCAGCAAATATTGAGGTATTTATGAATTTTTCAAGCGTGCTTGTGAGCTTAAATTAAAAAAAAAACTCTAAAAAATAAAGTACTGAACCACAAGCTGGAAAAAAAGAAATTTGTTCACCAAAGTGCCTACAAAGGATAACAAAAGGCATTTTCTATAATTCAAATAAAGATATCATGCAGAGACGGGGCAACCATCGGGCAAACGATGCGCATTGCTTTTACGTATTGTAAAATACACAAATTATACAACAACATTTTACGTTGGTAAAATAATGCGTTTTAATACTATTTCGATTGATTTTTATGCGACTTTTTATTAAAGATGAAAAAGCGATGCTGGTAGATAAATCGTAAGCAAAAGTTTTTATACTTGAGTTCAGTTTCAGCTAGTAGGATTTATTATCCTATTTTTTGTATGGGAATTTATAGGAACATGACAGGTTATCTGCACCACGATAATAAACAAAATCCAAATTGATAAAAAGGATAATGCTTGGAATTAAGGAAGTGCTGAGGTTCCAGGAAATGTTAATTGAATGCAAAGGCTTCAATGGAATTATGTGAAAGATCCAATAAAAGAAAAAAAAAATAAAATCACGAGAAATTCAGCAAATGTTGAGGTATTCATGATTTCTTCAACAATGTTTTTGTGACCTTAAGTTAGAAAAATTCTTAATAAACAATGTCTTGAACTACGAGAGGGGGAAAATATTTGTTTATGAAAATGACCAAACACATCAAAAAAGGTATTTTTATAATTCAAGTAGAGGTGATGTTGTTGAATGGCTGGTTCAACCATAGGGCAAACGGGGCGGCCTTTTTTACGTATTATAAAATACACAAACTATACAACAAAACTTTACGTTTGTAAAAGAAGGCGTTTTAATATTTCGATTGATTTTTTTGGAACTTATTTTAATGAGAAAGCAAAAGCTATGCTGTAGGATAAATTGTAAGCAAAATGTTTTATACTTGATTTAAGTTTCAGCTAGCAGGATTTATCGTCCTGTTTTATGGGAGTTTATGAAAACATGACAGGTTATCTGCTCCACGAAGATAAAAAAAAATTCTAATTGATAAAGAAGGATAATGCTTGTAATTAAGGAACTTTAAGATTACAGGAAATGTTAATCCAATGTAAAAGCTCCAATTGACTTAGGCGAAAGATCCAATAAAAGAAAAAAATGAAAGCATAAGAAATTCAGCAAATGTTGAGGTATTCATAATTTCTTCAAGCCTGCCCGTGAGCTTAAGTTAGAAAAACCCTAAAATACCAAAGTATTTAATGTAAAAAAAGTGTATCGTCCAAGCTATTTTCTTTTCTTTTTCAATAAAATTTTCAGATCATCTTTCAATTTTAGATAATCTGGAACACAATAAAAAGGTTAAAAATAGATTTTTTTTTTTTTCAATAAAATAAAAGTAAATGAAACACATACTATATTTGATATTTTCTCATGTATTAAAAAAATTAATGGATTAGTTTCTTTTTTACGCAAGTATTACCATCTATTGTGAAAACATTAAATTAACATGCATTAAACTTTTGTAAAAAGGAAAATGAACACATGGAATAAAATCCCTGCTTTATCCGCCTCCCATATTCAGCTCGGTCATTCCAAATACGACGGCCCCAACAGTGGTGCAGAGGTTCTGCTCTCGAAGCTGGTAGACGGGAGGTGCTGGGTTCGAACCCATTCGCGCCCGTCGGCCTAATCGTTCGGAGTTTTCGTGGTTTTCTTCGAACCTTGGATTTCCAAGCGTTAATACGGGTTAGGTTCCCTTAGAAAGACCCCTACGAAGGGCACTCTCCCCCTTCAGGCCTATATCCCTCGTGTTGATATTTGGCCGTCATAAACACAGCCAACCAACCAAATACGACGATTACAACTTATCCAAACTGTATTCGGGCTACACAGGTCAAGGGAGTTAAAGCACATGAACAAACAAGGTGAAACTTTAGAAGGTTATAAATGTGCAATGAGTTAATATTAGGTCATTAGATGCACACACACATTTCTCTTTTTTAAGTACTTTAAAACCATATTCTTATGCTAATTCATTTTCGGTATTTTGGACAAATGCTATTTTTGTCGTGAATATTTCAGTTACAATCGTTATTTGTTGGAACTTTATTTTGTTCTATTTTTGTTCTTAAAATTTTAATTTTATTTCGCTATCCTAAAAAATAAATTTCAATTTTGTAATTTTGTATCATTAATTAGATATGCTCAATGAAAAACAAATAAGTTCACTGAGAATTTAAAAAAAAAAATAGAAAACACTGGGCTAATTATAAATTTAAAGTTTCATGCATTCCAATGAAAAATTAATTTAATTCCTAATGAAATATTTGATCCATGCATATTTAAAAATTTCACCAGTGAAGTATTTCCTGG
This sequence comes from Maratus speciosus, assembly GCA_963932465.1. Taxonomy (NCBI): domain Eukaryota; kingdom Metazoa; phylum Arthropoda; class Arachnida; order Araneae; family Salticidae; genus Maratus; species Maratus speciosus. The sequence goes on from OZ010799.1 coordinate 106,251,645, forward strand.
TTTGGTTAATAAACATTTTTATACAATTTTCTCATTATAGCTCAAAGCTATGACCAAAATATTTCAGTTATTACTTATTTAATTAATATTGTTTTGTTTAAAAGAAACGTGAATATTTAATGAAAGGGTTTTTTCTACTCATTTTAAAGGACAAAAACTATGCAACAAAATTTTACATTGGTAAAAGAAGATGTTTAAATATTATCTCGATAGACTTTTATGCGACATTTTAATAAAGAAGAAAAAGCAATGCTGGTGGATAAAGGGCAAGCAAAAGCTTTTACACTTTGAGTTAAGTTTCAGCTAGCAAAAGTGATTGCGAGTGAGTTAATTAAAAATTAAAAATTGCATCCATTCCATCCAAAAAATTAATTTAATTCCAAATGAGATATTTAATCGATGCACATTTAAAAACTTTAATCGGTGAAAATTTTCTTGCTTTGGTTAATAAATATTTTTATACAATTTTCTCATTATAGCTCAAAGCTTAGCCAAAAATATTTGCAATTACTTACTTAATGTTGTGTTTTTAAAAGAAACATGAATTTTTAATGAAAGGTTTTTTTTTCACTTATTGTATAATGCACAAACTCTACAAAAAAAATATGCTTAGGTAAAAGATGTTCTAATATATTTCGATTTTTTTTATGTGACTTTTTAATTAAGAATAAAAGCGGTGCTGGAGGAATAAATGTAATCAAAAGTTTTTATACTTGATTTAAGTTTCAGCTAGCGGGATGGGTCGTCCTGTTTTATGGATGGGAGTTTATAAGAACATGACAGGTTATTTGTAACACGAAGATGAACAATATTGAAATTGATTAAGGAGGATAATGTTTGGAACTAAGAAACTGTTTGGGATTCCAAGAAATGTTAATCGAATGCAAAGACATTCTACATCTATTTTTAAATTGATTCCACTGATCCATGAATCTTTTTTTATTACCAGAGGGAGATTTTACCTTCGTACTATTGCCAAAAAAAGCTGAGAAATGATTCGAATAATAAACGAGGAACTATTCTGATTTTTTTTTTTTATAACGTGAGCTTATTTCATATTTTGTAAAAATTATAATTTTTATATTATGTTTAGTATGTTCCTAGCATATTTCGCATGTATATTACCTTTAGTTCCGATCTGTTGATTTATACTTTTTATTATATACATTTCTACACATAATGGTATGTTTTTTGTCAGCTCATCATTTTATTAAAACATCATTCGGCGGCGCAATTTTCGCAAAGAATATTAGCCATCGCTTCATAGTAATAATTTAGGGAGTAAGCAAGTTGTAGATAATCGAATACGAGGACGGTGACCAGTGGGTGGTATGAAAAATGGAAATACGACTAAAATCTGCTGAAACACAGCGAGCATCGGCTTTTTGTGCGTCAAGTGTAGAAATACAAATATGACGTAGGTCGCGCTCTCAACCAATTAATAATTAAGATTACCAAGCCGTGGAAATAGTGCTGACAGAGCGAGTGGGTGAATTTGAAGGTAAAAAGGATAACACCGGAATACGCGTGGGAAAATAAAAAGGGAAGTTAAAAGAACATTCTAAAAGAAAAAAGAGCGGAAATGGAACATTTAATTTAAGAATACTAAAAGCGTAATATTTAAGTAATTTAAACAAGTGAGACATTAAATTAAAGGGAATTTAACAGAATTAACGATAGAGATTATTTAAGAATAAGGATTTAGTGAATGTAAAGTAGTAATTTAGAATAAGATAAGGAAATCGCGGAATTAGATCTAATAATGTAGCATATATATATCAACAATGAGCATTTCTTTGTTTCAAATTGTAAAGAAACTACATGAAAAGTTAACACAATTGGCAATAGATTGTCCAGAGCATGTAAGAAAGGACGGTTAATCATAAGACTTGGTCAATCATAAGAACTATAAGATACCGTATTTTGATGCTAAATTTGCCAGCGAAAAGACTGATTTTTATTGTAATGTTAAACATAAAATCAATATTAATTAAAATATCATTGTTTAAAAGGTATGTTGTATCATAATATACTCGGAATTTAATTTTATCTGATCATTTATTTGTTCATATACAATTGTAGAAATCTAGTTAGCCCCCCGGTACGGTATGCTATTTCTTTCTCCCAGCTTATTTTGTCACCAAAAAATAACGTTACCTTACAGAAGGCAGCAATAAACAAAGGAGATTTATCATTGTAATATTAAATGCTCTATAGCAATTTTTTAAATTTCTAAGCATTGCACATTTTTAATTTTTATAGCGTCGTATTGGAAAAAAAAGGATTTTTAAATGCAATTTGTTTGAAAACTGTATCAAAATTTATTTTTTAAATATTAATTTTTTTTTATAATTTTTAGCACCATTTGTTTAATTTTGGCAATTCAAGTACTCCATTTATATAAAAAGTAAAGGGAATATAGTTGAAAAATAGCAATTATATCTTTTTGTTGCTCTTTTCTCATAACAATCGAAAGAAAATGTAATTAAAATACGTGCTGTTTTGAAAAAAAATATATAAAGGAATAATTTCTGTTAAAACATGGAGCTATTATAAACTATATTTAATTTTAAGTATCTGTAGACGCTTTCAGTATGACGTCAGTCATGACGTTTTGGTTGGAAACTGACTCCAAGAAAACGGTTGCTATTCGTCATTTCTTTTTAATATAAATCGTGGAAAATGTTACCAATACATATCAAGTATTAAAACATTTAGATGTGAGATATAGATATAAGATATAGCTGCAACACACAAACAAAATAGAAAATATAACATTGCAACCGTTTGTTTGGAGTTCAAAACGTCATGACTGACATCACGACTGAAATCGTCTATATTAATGTTACAAACAAATGAATGCCTATGAATCATTAGATAGCCTTTTTTTTGTCGAGTTTATTTAATGGCGGTATCTTTTTGCTGCATTTGTGTATTATTTTGCGATAGTGACATCCTATGCATGCTTTACTGTAGATGTTTAAGAGTGGATCGTAAATGTGGAATTCTTAAGCGGATGCAAATGACGTCATTTTACATAAAATAAAAGTGTGTGCTATAAGTCTTAAAAATGAAATATGTTTTGTACTATTTATATATACATATATTTTTTTTTCATCGGGGTCGACACTAAATTCTGAAAAAGCAAAATTCATGTTTTCTAGGGTTTTTTTTTTTTCTCGAATAGTATTAAAAATAGCTTAATTGTCACGTTTGGTGTTTTAACTGCAATTGGAGCATTCCACTAGATATTTAATTTACATATTTTAAAAATATATATAAAAGCAATAAAACGAATTTTGCAGAATAATTTTTTTTATCTAAATAAGATAGGGTATAATTAAATAAAACTTATCAGTTTTTAGTATTTCCAGTCGGTCTATTTGGGAAGTCTCTTTCTCATTGAAATATCACTTCTGCAATGCGCCCTTATTGTTTGTGATACCAATTTAAGTAATTTAAAGCAAACCAAATTGGTTTTATTAGATGTAAATTTCCAACTGGGCGAAAAATGTCCGGTCCAGGATTCGAACTAGGGATCTCCTGGCTGAAACCGCCAGTGCTCTAACATCTGAGCTATCCCGAACGAATCTGGTGGAACTTTTTCACCCAGCTAACCTTAATGATTAAAGCATCTGGTCTGAAACCTGGTTCAGCTCAACAGAATAAATCTTAGGTAACGGGACTCCAGAAACCGCTGGATACGTAATTACACTAGATTAATTTTAACACAATTAATTGAGTTAAATAACCCAATTTTAACACAATTGTGTTAAAATTAATCTAGTGCAAATTGGGTTTATTGGAAAAATAGTTTAAACTCATTTATAATAAGTAAAATGAATAACGATAGAGTAATTAGACCTAATTTTTATTTAAATTTAAAAATTACTCTATACAAAAGCATGATTTGAAAAAAATGTAGTATATATAAATATATATAATTAAAATCACTTAAAATTAAATTATTTTTGAAACATTTCATTTATGACTATTCCCTTACTTTCGAATTAAAGCTTATAATCTCAGTATACGCACTTTAAGATCAAAGTACATTATCTTATTTTTACGCTTTACTGCTTTTTATCAGAATTAAAAATTATTTCATTTACAGTTACTTAAGCATTCATTCGTTTTACAGTTGAGAATTATTTCAGCTAAGGAAATTTAGAATTTTTTTTATATATATATATATATATATATATAAACGAAATATGAGAATGGTTGAATGGTCTGAGAACTCAAAGGAAAAAAATATTCTTAATAACATCTTTTTATTTGTATAATCATTATTTGCATAATCTTTAAATAAACAGAGAATATGTAAAAGTGCGTTTTTCAAATCAATGACTATGATTATTCAAAACTACCAGATCTATTAGCTTTTAATTTTGTCAGATATTTTTCTTATATAACTATAAATTTATAATATTTTTTCTGTAAAATAAATATTAGAATGGTTGAATGGTCTGAGAACTCAAAAAAAATTATTCATAATAACATCGTCTTTTTAGGTGCTTTCGTAATTATGTAAATATGTGGTACCTAGAGTTCGATCCGTCTGTCTGTCCGTTCGTCCGTATATAACATAGCAAAAAGTAGCCAACCGAATGGTCTGAAATTTTAAATATATAATTGTTTCAAAATTTTGTCTCGTCATTTCAAATTTTATGAAAATTGGATGTATAGTTTGACTACAGGGACAGTCAAAAGTTTTCCGTTACATTAAGGCCAATGGGAAAAAAAAAATATTTCAAGTACATTTTAAATGCATTTTAGTTCTTGACGGAATGATTTTCCGTATTATGTACCAAGGTTAAAAAAAGGAAAAAGCATGTCGAAATTTGTTGTTTTGCATTGAAGATTCGAAAACTTCATGCAATTTCTAGATAAAGACGACCTCATAAGCTTGATTTTATAATGCGAGTTGAAAGAAGACATAATTTTCCAATCAAATGGGTATTTGTTTTTTTTTTTCCTGCTATAATTTAGAGATTGAAATGTATGATTTTTTTTGTTTGGTTTGGAAGGGGGGGGGGGGGAGGACTGTACGTGTATGTAAAATATTGCATTGCTCATTGGTCGAACTTCAGAATTCGCATATTGTCTTGTAAATCTCCCAACTTGGAGATATTTATTTGCAAATGGTAATTTAAAAATAAACACAAAAACAGAAAAATTCCAACCAAATAAAAAATTTTATTTTTCAGTCGACGAAAATCAATTTTATGCTTCGGCTAAAAGTGAAAAAAAAAAAAACTGGTCTTCATATTACTCTATTTCATACCCTTGAGGATATTTATTCAATTTTATAACTATTCCTTCATACAGAAATTTTGTATCATTTAAACTTCTATGAAAGGTAAGTCAAGTGGCAGAAAGTTCCTAGTAAATAGAAATATTATTTCATAAAAGAAATCTTCGCAATACGTAATCTCATTTCAAAATTCCTATGAAAAGTATGAAGAGATGAAAGGGTTATTGTATTTCCCTTTCTAAAAGATCGAGAAATCAATTTTTCAAGGTATTGTTCAATGTTAAATTTGCGTGTGATAGTTTTTGAGTTAGAAATTTTAAGCCATTTTGATTCTTTTTAAAAGTAGAAATTTTAAGCCATTTTGATTCTTTTTAAAAGTAGAAATTTTAAGCCATTTTGATTCTTTTTAAAAGTAGAAATTTTAAGTTATTTTGTTTCTTTTTAAATGTAAGAGCTGTTTCATTATTTTGTGTGCATTTTATTTGTAGAAATAAAATATGCTAAAACGTAATGATTCAAAATCAATTAACCAAATTTCGAAATTGAGAATTTTATAAATGAAAAATTCATAAAATATCATACAAATTACAAATGCTCAACACATTTCGAAAAAACGTTGTCTTTCTTCACCAAGCGTAAAGAAAGCGTTCTACGTCTATGAAAGCAGGATCGAGATTGGAGGAATATAAAAAAGAAAAGAACAGGAACGCCGGGAAGAACAATGAAACAGACGGTGTCATACAAAGGCAGAAGACATAAGAATCGAAGGAATAAAAATTCAGAAACAAACAGAGAGAGGAGTTACCTTTTGATTAACTGTTGTTTCCTATTTTTCTATTGGCTGTTCCCTTCTACATCTGCTTTTCCTTTCTATTTCCCTTCCGTGTTTCTCTTGCTTTCAAAGTGGTGCACGCTTCCTTTTGCGCCTAATGAAGAAAGACCACCTCTTTTCGAAACGCCTCGCGCATTCGTAACTCTTATGGTATTTTCAAGAGTTTTTTCTTTGTATTGTGTATTACAATCCATATTAAATAAATAAAATTTGATTCAAAGCTGACATTTAAAATGAAAATAACATTGAAAATAACATTGTAACACACATTTAAATGTTAACATTTAAATCAGAAATGGTTTTCAAGTCAATAAATAAATAATATAAATCTTATTAAAAATTCTGGTGTAGAACAGTTTTATAAAACTTGCGTAAAATTTTCGGAAGTTGTATTGCTAACAGCATCCTATCAACCTTTTAAAAGCACAACGTATTTTTAACTCTATATGAGATAACAATCAGTGATAAATTTTAATTTTGATAGCGAAGACCCTTTGCGCATAATTTCAATAAAGCAAAATCTATGAGACAAAATAAATGTTGCACGTAAGTTAACTGAAGGACAATCTTAACAAATCAACTATTTTAGAGGATGCAATCACAATAGTTTGTTTGTAGTTTTCTTTAGAAAACAATAATCTGGGATATTTCGAAACTTACATTTTGTTAGTTACCTTGTTTTACAAGCGAACCCTTCAAATATTTTATAAGAATTTAATTAGGAATTAATGTATGAAATTTTCAAATAATTGTTACATGTACTGGCATAAAACTAGAGTCTTGCTTTTTCTCTCATTCATAGATATTTTTATGTAACTTGGGTTTATGTTTCTACTTTAGAAAATTTGTAGCGCACCCTTTCAGGCTTAATAAAGAAACAAATTCTTTAAAGCTTTGCGCTTTTTTATAATGTTATTTATAATATTCTTTCTGTTATATAAACAATCATATTAATTTTTGCTCTATTTTAATAATTGAATCTAGGTACTTAAAATTTGAAAAACTAAAAATTGTGTAACACAGAAAAAACATTTTAACAAGACAAAATTGTTTGTTAGTTGCTGAAAGATGTTAAGGGGACCGGGGAAGCTCTATCTCCGCCATGTTAAATTCACCAACTTTATGTACCTTTTCTTCAGAAATGGTGAAAGGTAGATGTCTAGAATTTTAGAGTAGTTAGAATAACATGATTTACGTATTTTAACAGACCATTTTCTTTCTAAGTGAAACTCAAAATTAATTGTTAATTATTTATTGAAAATCATTTTTAAAGTAGAATTTTTGGTAAGATTTCACTACCAAAAGTAAATAATTCTCAACAAATCATTAAATCCCTGTGTTAAATTATACAATATAACATAATATACGTATTAAATAAAAATCTGAGTTCTTAAGTTTAATAGATATTGAAAAAAGGGAACATAAACATGAAATACAAGTTTTGAGAAAAAGTAGATTAAAGATTTAAATGGCCATTAAGCTCTTAGAAAGAATGAATAATACCCACACTTCTTTTTTTCAATCTATAAACATGTGTGACACATCGTTGGAAAGATAAAGGTTTAAACTATTTAATGATATAAAAAAAAGTAAAAATCGATTTTTTGGTTGAATTTTGCTTTCCCGGTTCCCTTAAGTAAAATAGTAAAAAATTCTTATACACAAAACTGTTTTCATGTTTTGGCTCTACCGAAGCCATTTTCAAGGCAAATAAGAATATTCTACTTATGCACGACCCGTAATGTGGTGATTTTAAACACTATCATTCACGTATTTCACGTTCTTCTTCTGATTACTGACATTATTTTAAATTAACTTTTGTGGTTATTGACACACTCTTATTGTATTCCGAATGAGGTTGTGAAACTCGTGAACGATGGCGTTTAAAATCATCGCATTATAGATCATACATCAGTAGAATATTCTCATTATCTTAATAATGGCTTCAGTGAAACCGAAACATGTAGGCAGTTTGTATATAAACTTTTTACTTATTATTTACTGTTTTTTATTTAACATTTTTTAGCAATTATTAAAATATATTATCTCTGAGTATTCGGGTTTGTTACATAAGAAAAAAAAATTAAGACTGTTCTCAAATTCCCTGCTCAATAAAGCAAAACTTTCTGACACAATTTCAGACTCATTTTTAAACGTAAAGTTATAAAATTGGAAGGCCTGACTATTGAAGCGATTTGGAATCGAAATAAGTTTCCCTTATTTCGATAAATAACTTGCGAGTTATAAGCAATTATGATCACGTGATGACCGATTTTTCTCCTCTCTCGAGCTACCGCGTGGAGAATTCGGTTCAAAACGTCACTTTTGACAGTATTTTGTGAAAGATGTTGCGCGTTTACAAGAAAGGGAAAAAAATTATTACACAGTTTCTAAATAAAAACACCTGCTAATTTCATACGTTTCCAAACAAAAATGAATTTAAAAATGTGTCAGAAAATAGCCCCTTTTCATTTGAGAACAGCCTTAAAGGGTTACAAACCCTTAATGTTATTGTAGGCCATACGCATCAACATTTAAATTAAAAAAAATATTTGTATATTAGAGGTGACTTCAAGATATATAAAACTTAAAAACTAAAGAAATATCATGAGAAAAATATTTGAACAAGAAACAATATGTGAGCACTAACATCCGGTTTTTGCTGCGAAAAAAAAAAATAAATAAAAAATAAATAAATAAATAAATAAAAATAAAAACTCTACGTCTATTTCGTTTTACGAGATCTAGAAATCAATTTTTGGCATCCAAGTTGGAGTTTTTGATTGAAAATTTCAAAGTTAAATACTCAATTTATCCTGACAACACAAGTTTGAAATTTCTCCTTCATATTATTTATACGTATTTTTATAAAAGTTCTGAATAGAATTTGACAGTGTAAAGTCATCGAATAGTTGAAAATAGTTTTGTTTCATTTTCCTTGCAATCTGTAGTTTTCAAAATTAAACTCTGGAGAAGTTAGTTGTATTAAAATATTTTAATACAAAATAATTTTATGTGTATTTCTAGTATAGTAAAGATAAAAAAAAAATTGTTTGAAACCATAACTTTATATTAGATTCCTCACAGGCTGCTTTTTTATTTTATGTGAAATTAGAAGTTTAAGTATAGACTGAAAAATAGATTTTCAATAATACGTATAAAATTCCACTTACAGGAAAACTTCGATTATCCGTCAGCCATGTGACCATCGCTGTAAAAATAAGAAAATAAACAATAAAAATTTCGTCCCCTCCTACTACAAATTTTGCAGATCAACGATGAAGATGAAATTTCAGCAGAGAACTTTTTTATCGTATAGATACAAATGGGGATTACAGTTGGAAACTGATTGTTCTATTATAGTACCTGTTTAACCAAAATGTTTGAACTACAGAAGTACTGACTTTTATTACAGTGTAGTACAATGCTTAGTCTAATGTTCACATTGAACGAGCAATTTTAGTTTTCCCTGATATGTTTCCAGATTGATTTTACAGTTTACAATCAGTAGTTGAAAATCTAAAAATATCAACGGAAATATTTATAACCGCTTTTGTACATGTACTAATTTTAGTGACTGGTGGATAATGGACAAAAAGGTTTTCAAATTGAGCCGTTACCAGATGATGGTTCTCTCGAACACTCAACTTTTTTCTCTCTACGCGTACCTTGCCCAGTGAAAGTTCTGAAAAAAAAAAAAAAAAACCCTCAGCAAATGGCGACAAGCGTGTCTAATTTTTGAGTAACATTTTTCTTTCATTATATATAAATGTGTATTCGTTATCAATATAAAAATGTGTGTCGTCACCTTCAGTAAAATATTGTTTATTTATTAAAAAAAGATTTCAGAATATTTTTTTAAGCTCTACTAAAAGTTGATTAGGTAAGATCAATTCCTTTTTTACCTTTTATTTTTTTATTGTGTTGGCATTATCTAATCATCACATATCATTAATTATCCACCAATTAAAAGTAAAATTCTCCTTTATCAGAGCTAAATGATTAAAATTTCTTTCCCTTAAAAAAAAAATATATATATATATATTCCTTGACCTCTTTTACGATTAAGAAATTCTTTCTTTTTAAAATTTACCAGATTTAATACAAAAAGTAAAAACGAAATTCAACTTTACTATAAACGGTTCAATTACATACATTTCTGGTCGTTTAATGAATATATAAAAAGAAAATTTTTGTTAATTTGCCTTCCTTCCTACACTAATTTAAATGAATTAATCGAAACGCTTATCAATGTTCGCATCAGCATATTAAACAAGTGATAATTTCCCATGCGACTCTGTCTGCTGTTTGTCTTACATGGCGCATTCTATTTATAATTGGGAAATGTATAGCGCTCCTAATGCTCGTTAATTTGGATTTTCCCAACATTGGTTTAGCATATTTGATATGTAAGTTAAAATTTCAGTTACTTCAATTAATAGATTGTTTTGCTGGATTTCAATTCAAAATTAATATTAAATGTGGTAACCTTTAGGATTATTATAGGTCGAGGTTGCCACTTAGCTTGGTACACTTGCAATCGAATATCAGAAGTGTTTATTACATTGAGAGAAGAAACATCTCTACCGTTGAGTCCATATCGGGAACTGCTATCTTATTCATCTAACCTCATATTTCTATCTTTTGGGAATAAAATGAACTTTCTGCATTTTATTTATTTCATCAAGACTTCATAAAATGTATCAGGATATTTATTTTGCTACAGAACCTGAATGTTACCCGAACACATATAATTTCAATCTCAATCAAGAAAATCTTCACTACATTCATGATTTCCAGTTTTGTTGTAGTTTCTTTGTAGCATTAGCTAACAACCAATTACGCGTAATTTTTTTAAAAATCAAAGTGAGCTTCTCCCCCCCCCCCCCCAGAAAAATGAAAACTGTTGTATGATTTTTAATTTTTCTTTTTAAAAATCTTTGCAGTCTCTTTTGCAGTTTCTTTTAAAAAGTCGCAGTAGTATATAATATTCCTAATCGAAAGATGAAATGACATCATTACACCACAAGTTTCATCAAGGCACCATCATTACTTACGTCATAAGGTTTGAGGAGAGAGAGCAGTGGATTGGCGCCGATGGGGATTGAACTAGGGATTTCATGATCAGGAGGCGAGAACGTTAGCGTCGAGCAAAAGGCCAAGCCAGTTACTCTAAGCTAGTAACTCTAAGTTACTCTAAGCTTTATACTGATCATGTGAAATGAGATCACTACACACTTCATCCCCAGTGAGAAAGACGTATTGCTGACGTCTGACGAGCGATATGCACTCGTGAGTGATGCTGTCGTACGCATGCGTGATGCGCTGTAAGACAGGCTTATGTGCTGGAAAAAATTTAGTTCGCTACAGTTTAATGTAACTTGGTAAGCTTGGTAAGCATTACAGTTGCTGATTCTTTTCAATCACGGGATAATTCTTGTACCATTTATGATATAATTACCACGATCAAAGAAAGAAGCTGTGATGATGATTATGATTTGTTTCTCATTATACGTTATGGCTAATTTTTTGAAAAACCTTTTTTGTTACATTTGCTGTAAGTATGTAAATCTTTATCTATGTTAGAAGATTGATATAAATACATTAGATATATGTAAACCAGGGTTGTTGTAGGTAGCTGCCCGGGTACCCGCCCAGCTGTCCGCCCGGGCTGGGCTTTTTATAAAAAACTCGGGTTCTTTACAACCCTGATAAGATTGTTCTGTTTATTTAGTATAATGAAATCGACTAAGACAGAATTTCAAGGGACAGAAGAAAAATTCAGTGTTAAACAGGTTACCGTATTAGCAAGTATGGTATTCTTACTGTAAGGACAATGGCATTTTTACATTTAAAACAGGATTCCGTTGTAAACAGTTTCCGTTATCATAGAGTTTATACTGTATTTTATTACTGATTTTGTTATTTTATTAATGAAGATTATTATTTGTGAGGAAGGTGAAATCATAGTCCACATTTTGGCATTTTAATCAAATTTACCTGGGAAAAATTGCCCATTTAAGACTATGAAGTCATTCCCATCTATTAGACTATAAAGTGTTCACAAAGATTGTATTTGAGATCAGAATTGCCATTTATTTCGGCAATCTAATTCCTTGCACTTTCTTGAGCAAAAAAATTAAATTTCCCAGAGTAATTCCTCTGAGAATTTTCAAAATTTCAATAGATAAATTTTGCAAAGTATTAAAATTTAGTAAAATGCCTTGTTTTCAATACTCATTTTTAAATTCCCTCAGTTTTTCCAGATTTCTATATACAGTGGCAACCCTGAAGATTATTATTTGAGAGGAAAGTGGAATCATAGTCCACATTTTGGCATTTTAATCCAATTTACCCGGGAAAATTTGCCCATTTAACTCGGGTTTTTTAATAAAAGCCGCCCGGGCTGGATTTTTTATAAAAAAAATCCGGGTTTTTTACAACCCTCATGAATGTCTCAAAATGGACTGACTGTTTCTAAAATTCAATAACAAGTAAGCGATGATGACTACTGAAGTTACTCCTGCAGGAGAATAATGTGTACAGTTAGGAATTTTTTTACCGTTTTTCGTTGCTTGTTTCAACTATCACCAACAGATGGGGTTGCACGGGCACAAATGGTATTAATGCTCAAAACAATTAATTTCGAATAAAAAATCAGCATAACTTCAAATGACTTTTTCTACACTGTACAAAAAATTGTGTAACGTTACTCCATAAAATAGGTGGCAACAATCCCAATGGTCTCCAATTTTATGGAGTATTTTAACTTATATAATGGTGTCATCTAAACTGATATAATTGTGTAATATTACACATTAGTGTAACGTAACACGAGTTATATCGGTTAAGAGGGCTGGTCACTCAGCTTTGGAATTCTCCTCCGTAATGTTAAGTCTATTGACTTTTGATGCATTCGTATATTTAAAATATCTTCTCGGGAAATTCATATTTTAAAAATCTTTTCTGTATACTCTTCTTAAAGGATGTCTCTTTTTTTCTTAGTTTTCAAAATATTTCTAAAATATATGCTGAATTTAATATTTTATGTGTTAAAAGCGGGCGAACTGTGAGTAAGATTTTAACACTTCATATAAAATTAAGTTTATACTTCAGAAATATTTTGAGAAGTAAGAAAAAAGAGACATCTTTTAGGAAGTGTATACAAAAAATAGAAGTTAAAAATATTAATTTCCCAAGGAGATATTTTAAATGTACGAATACATCAAATGCCCATAGATTTTACATTGGTGAGGGGAAATTGGAAGCTGAGTGACCCCCCCCCCCCCTTAAAGGGGACCGGGAAAGCAACATTCAACCAAAAAATCGATTTTTACTTTTTTATATAATTAAATAGTTTAAACTTTTATCTTTCCAACGATGTGTCACACATGTTTATATATTAAAAAAATAAGTGTTGAATTTATTCATTCTTTCTAAGAGTACTTCACAGCTTAATGGCCATTTAAATCTTTGACTTTTTCTCAAAACTTGGATTTTTCATGTTTATGTTCCTTTTTTTCAATATCTATTAAACGTAAGAACTTAGATTTTTTTAATACTTATATTATGTTATATTGTATACTTTAACACAGGGATTTAATGATTTGTTGAGAATTACTTATTTTAGGCAATGAAATCTTACCAAAAATGCTAATTTAAAAATGACTTTCAATAAATAATTAATAATTAATTTTGAGTTTCACCTAGAAAGAAAATGGTTTGTTAAAATACGTAAATCGTGTTATTCTAACTAATCTATAAAATCTAGACCTCTATCTTTCACCATTTCTGAGAAAAAGTTGCATAAAGTTGGTGAATTTAACATGGCGGAGATAGGGCTTTCCCAGTCCATTTAAATTACTCAAAATGGAGGGAGCAAGGCTGCCACCAATTTTATGGAGTAACATTACATAATTTTTTTACCCTGTATCTCTTCTACTTTTTATAGATTCTAACTCTTAAATAAAAGCTGCCGAAGTAAGATTTATTTATTGATTTATATCTATTATTTTCTTTAAAATTTTGTCCTTAGTTTCGTTTTTTCAAAATTATCTCAGCTCTCTTCGCTATAGAGCAAAAGAAGTTTCTTATATTTCAAAAATATTTTCTTGATCCCAACATTTTGCTTTGATAACAGCATTCACTCTTGTCTTTTATGTCCATCAGGAAATAAATACGAGAAAAATGAAGTTCTCGAAAGTTCAAAAACAAAATTTTTCTTTTCTTAAATAAAAAACATATTAAAGCCATGAAAAATATTATAGAAAGAAACAGAAACACAGTTGCTAAATTTAAGATTGAATGAAATAAATTTTTACAAGTGTGATTTATTGATTTTGTATTATCATCTTTGGAAAGTAACATTGCTTTTGTTGTTTTAGTTCGTAAGAACATCTTTTACAATATTATGATCCTTCTTTTAAATTGAAAATAAAAGAACATTTATAACAGATGTTACTATTTTTTTTTTTTTTTTTTTTTTTTTTGAGAGAGTACTATATATCGAATGCAAAATTTTATGACTTTTTTTTTCTGAGTGTACAATTCAAGGAGATTGCATAACGATCAGTTTTGCCAGTTCGTTCCCTTTTTTAACACTTTCCAACAAAGTTGAAAAGTGTTTATGCATTTGGTTTGTCTGTGCGTCTATCCATGCTCTAACTCCCGTAAATATACTCGGGAATTTCATGAAATTGATAAAAGTTATTTAGGATCACCTGAGCCTGTTTGGTATTGGATATGAAGTATGTAGGATTAATAGTTCAATTACAGGAACAAGTATTAATTACCAGTACTAGTATTACTGGTTTTCCTCCAACTTTAACAACGACAATTGTAACCTTTTTCTCCCTTTGAACAGGAAAAAGTTGGGGTTAAAATCGGCTGAAATGTTGGTTGCTCGAAAAGTTGGTGAATCTGATAACAGCTATAGTAAAAATTGACTCATTGCAGTCTTTAAAAGAGTGCCCTGCCACTCTTTGGTAATTATAAATGCAGTAAAACTTAGGTAAATAAAAATAGGTAATTATAAATGATCCTGAGTTTGGTCAGCAATGCTGCCGAGATTGCTGCCTCTGGCCGCCTTGTAGCTAGGATTTAGGTGGAGAGGGGTAATATCTGAGATGCCAGTAACAACTTATAAGTTAATATATATTGGTATTTATGTAAACATCACGTGCGGGACATTTTGTTCGTTTATCGTGTAATGGCATAATTAAACAATTTACATGAAAAGCCAAAAAAAAAAAAAAAAAGAAAAGAAAAGAAAGTTCCAGTTACCATGTCTTACACCTAAGTGTTTCAAATATAACATTTTCTTAATGTTTTCATGCATGTTTTATGTAAGAAATTTTGAAGATATATAAACCTAATTTTTGTGCTTGTACCTTAATAATTTAGCTTCACAGAATGTTATTTTTTATTTCACAGAAAACATTTCTTTCCTGTGTCGATCTTTTTGACCTTGATGAAAAGTTTATGGTATTTTTCCATTTCTTAACATTTAAGTAAACTTTTACTATCTTCCTTTTCGCACGCGATGTTACCTCTGTGCCATATGAAAACACCTTCTTTGTCACGCGATCAAGTAACTAAGATCGTTAAATATTTAAGGAAAACATTTTTCTGAATTCAAGGAATTATATTTGATCTGTTTGAAACTATTGAAAGGTTCTAACAAATGTTCGTGATTATGAGTTTTGTATGTGATGAATTCAGAGAACTGTGAAACATTTCTCTGAAGTTATTGAAATAATATTTCTATGAAATTATTGAAATATTCTATCAAAAGTCAGCATTGTATGTTTTGCATGCGAAGAGTTACGTGGTCCATTTGAAATTGCTGAAGTGTTTTAACAAAAGTGAAAGTTTATGAATCTCCATGTGATGAATTGAAAGAAATATATCTGATGTATCGGGAATTATTTAAATGTTTTAACAAAAGTGCAGGACTATGATTTTTGCATGTGATGAATAAAGAGAACTGTGGAATATTTCTGTGAAATTAATGAAATAATATTTATATGAAATTATTGAAATACAGTGAAACCTCTCTTAAGCGACCACCTCCCTGAACGACCATTTATTGATGGAACGAAATTTATTGCCATAGCCTCAATACTAATTTTGCCTCTATTCAGAGACCATCCCAGTTGAACTCCCTCCATGAGCAACCAATGGCTTTGAAGAAAATGAAACGAATTCCGTTTTTCCTTGGTCGCTTGAAGAAGGTTTTATTAGCAAAACAGTTCCGGAGGGCGCATTATTCCTCAAACTTCTAAATTAAGTTTAGAATTTTTATTTATTACGGTAACTTTAAGTGTTTAAACCCCCCATGCGCCTTTTTAGTCAATGAATTTAACTCTGATGACATTAAGAATGACGGTGAATAAACTGTCCTACCCCATTGTGTCAGGAAACTCTCAAAGAAATAGATAAATTAATGAAATCGTCATTATTTGTTACCGGCCAAAAAAAAAAAAATGCATTTATTTACTGAACTTCGAAATTACTTGGAAGTAAAAGTTATAAAAGATAAAATCGTAAAATCAAAGCAAACGTCAATGTATTCATTTTTTTAAATTCTGCAATAATTAACTTATGTAATTAACTTTTGCTTTGACAGTTAAATTTTCATATTTTTTCCTAATGCGATAAAAAATTTTAGTAACATTAATTGTTACCCTTTTTCAACAATTAAAATCTAGATTTAAAAATGACCTCCATTAAGAGACCACCTCTCGGAGTGACCAATTTTTATTGAAACGGAACGTGGTCGCTTTAGGGAGGTTTTACTGTATTCAATCAAAAGTCAGGAAAATGTTTTAACAAAAGCACCAGTTTATGAATTTTGCATGTTATGAATTGAAAGAAATATTAGTGATGTATCGGAAATTAAATGTTTTAGCAAAAATGTACGACGATGAATTTTGTAAGTTATGATTTGAAAGAGTTAGTTATAATCTGTATGAAATTAACTTATTTAAATATTATATGTTTGAAACTATTGAAATGTGCTGACAAATGTTCGCGATTATGACTTTTGCATGTGATGAATTCAATGAAATTATTCACATATTAAATTATTGAAATATTGTATCAAAAGTCAGCATTATGAGTTTTGTATGCAAAGAGTTATCCAAAGAGTTATATGATACATATGAAATTGCTTTAATATTTTAACAAAAGTGAATGTTTATGAATTTTGCATGTGAAGAAATGAAAAAAAATATTTGTGATGTATCGGCAATTATTTAAATGTTTAAGAAAAAGTGCAAGACTATGAATTTTGCATGTGGTGATTTGAAAGAGTTATTTGTGATCTGTTAGAAATAATTTAAATATTATCTATTAGAAATTATTAGTTTTGCGCTCAAAGAATTGAGAAAGTTTGATGATTGATGTAATCTGTTTGAAATTATTAAAATGTTCTAACAAAAGTGCAAAATTATTTGTTTTCTATCTGATGAGTTGAAAGTGAAGTCCTTAGTGAGTTCTTAGTGTGTGTTCTTAGAAGAAGTGAGTTCTTAGAGCATTACTATAATATCAAACAGTGGTGCTAGGTTATAAAATTTCTCATGCAATGAATGAGTGAGTGTGATAATGTTTTAACAAAAATACAAGATTTTGAATTTTAGATGAAATGAAATAGTTATATGCGATCTATCAGAAATTAATTAATTAAATGTTTTATCAAAAGTGCAGGTTTAGGAATTTCGCATGTGGTGATTTGAAAGAGTTATTTTTGATTTGTTTTAAATTATTGAAATATTCTAACAAAAATGCAGAACTATGAGTTTTTGCTTGATGATTAATGTAATCTGTTCGAAATTATTAAAATGTTATATTTAATGTTTAAAGTTATGCGTTTCGGATCTGAAGAATTAAAAGAGTTATAAGTGATTTTTTAGAAAATTACTATAATTATAAACAGAGTTACTAGGTTAAATGTTTTGCATGCAATGAAACGAGAGGGTTATACGTGGTCTGTATAAATTTATGGAAATGTTTAAGAAAAAAGATATGGTGAATTTTGCATGCGTTATCTCCTGTATTATGATTTATTGGTGAATCAGATGTACTATGTTTTACATGAATGAGGATTAAAATTATATTTCATTTTAAAATTACATACTTGTGAATCTAATAAATGTGCATCTGGAAATGAAATATGAAATTTTGCCAGAGTGCGTAAAGATAGTTTACTTCGATAATGTTTCTCTAATAGAAAACTACATACAATGGCCTTTTAATTTTTTTTTTTAAATTTTGTCATGCATGACATTCTCTAAGTTTATTAGGTAAAAATTACATAAACATGATATGTGCATATAATGCTTGGATATTATATATGAATAGTAATCTTTTCACTTTATGACGCCATTTATAATAGATGTTTAAGGGGGTCCGGTACTCAAAATTTTATTTTCCTTATTTATGGCCATATCTTAATTTCTTTTCCTACAACGTATCATTATATAAAGTTTAGTTTTCCGATTGAATTTTTTTTCAAGCTTTTAAATTTTATTCTTAAAAATAAAAAATAATTTTTAAGTTATTTAATTTTTTATGTAATTCATAAACATGCGCGGTTTGTTTTATTTAATTTATTTGACTTTTTAGTATTTTATTAGCAAGAAAAGTAAAAAAAAAAATGCATTGTTTGAGAATTTTGATCCCTGGACCCTATTAACTGTCATGTTTAAAAAGTCTTTTTTCGCTGAATGAATTACAAAAATAATGAAAAGTACTCACAATTAATCACTTGCCATAGATAGGCATTTTAGAGGGGTCATTATGTTTTTGATCACGTACTCAGCTTTATTATTTCTTTGCATGCACGAAAGCCAAACATTTATTCAATAAAAGACAAATTAACTTTTGTAAAGACTTTTAATCCTTTTAATAACAATATAAAAGGTTAAGATAGTTCATTATTTTAAAAATTAACTTATTCAGTATATTGATTTCGATAATGATTTATTGAAGTTTCACTCTGAAAATCAAATTGATTGACATTATGTATAATACAGGTATTTAAATACATTATATATGTTTGTGCTGATTTCTTAAAAGTTAATTTTCCTAAATTTATTTGCAATTGTTCCTTGCACCAATTCATAAATTAATGAGGATTTTCTTAGAAAACAATATCCAAATTCATATTTATATTCACAAATAAAAAAATTTAATTCTTTCAGATGTATCTTTTTGTTTTAGTATTAAACGAATTAATATGAAAAACTTTTCCCTAATCTATTTTCTAGGTAAATTTGCATTTTGTTTTGTTGTTGTTGTTGTTTAATTTTATAAAATATGTTAATGGAAACCACCAGGTTATAAAAAAAGAATAATAAATATTTCTTCGGTCATTTCTCCCATTTCTGCCGCTATTAACAACAAAGCTTTTGATAATAGGATTTTTTTTATCACTTCATCGTCGCTTTTCCTAATCGATAAAATTTCAATAAGTGCACTGATGGCACGTGATGCTAAATCTTCCGCTGCTATTATGCATTTTGGATTTCAGATTGCTTAAAGAGATGATAAGTGAAATTTTCCTAGCGTGGAATTTTATGGAATTAATGTTTTGCATAAAATTAAATCAGTTTCATTGCGGCTTATTTAATGTACGAGTACATGTAAGTTTAATCGATTAAAAAAAAATGAAGCCATAAAATACTTTTACCATCAAATTTTTTCTGTTAATAGCGATAAAAGTGTAAAAAATTATTGGTGAATTCTTAATCATTATAATTTCACGAAGGACACAAAATTTTAATTTAGTTTATGCACGCTATAGATGCCGCAATGAAACAGACTTTATTTTGCTGAAAATATAATTTATTTAATTAAATTTTGTGTCAGAAACTTTTCATCTATTAAAGGCAATCTGAAATTCAAAATTCATAAAAGCAGATGAAGTTTTTCAGGAAACTAGTATTACATGCCACCAAAGAATTTATTAAAATTTAATCGATTTTAAAGATGATGTGATTAAACAAATTCCTAGTATTAAAAGCATTGTGGTTTATTATGATGAAAGTAACATAAATTGTCCATAAAATGTCCATTTTTTAAAATTTATATATTTAACCATATGATTTGAATTAACTACTTTTGTAGAAATAAACAAAGCATTCAGATTTATCTGGGAAATATATTAGTTATAAATAAATTAATACAAGTAAAACTTGTTTTGAAAACAAAACTGGAAGTGGGAGAAACAGGAACATTATTTGTAGATATATTAGTTATATTGTTGATTATAGATTAATGAGATTTATATTTGAAGGTTGTATTGTGAGATTGTTAAATAGTCAAAACTATTTAAAGTTAAATCAATAAAATGTTTCCAGAACAGAATATAGAAATATACATTTTTATTCAAGAATATGCTAATACACATAAGAATGTTCATAAGAATATTCGTAACAATATACAAATACACGTATTCGCAAAAGAAATTTTTCATTCTTTCAAATTTGCTTTTAGTTTTAAACATATAAATACGAAAAAACTCTTTCCTAACTTATTTTCTAAATAATTCGCATTTTTACTTTCTTCTATCTTTACAAGAAGAAAGTATTGGATTCATGAAAATTTTCGAAATCCGGTTTTCGACGGATTTACACGTTTTAGGGGTCAGAGATTCCAAAAAACGTGTTTTTACAAAATGTCTGTCTGTGACTCTGTGAGTCTGTCTGTCTGTATGTATGTGACACAAATTTTGTGGGCGCTCTATCTCAAGAACTAATGCACGGAATTTAATAAAAATTTATATTCAGTGAGTCCCTAATACAAATTGATGCTGATTAGTTTTTGGTGTAAATCGCTCAACAGGTGGCGCTGCTATGCTGCATTTTTCACGATTTTCGCAATAGCTCTATCTCACGAACTAATGCACGGATTTTGATCAAACTTCAGATTTAGTTAATCCTTGATATGAATTTATGCTGATTACGTTTTGGTGTAAATTGCCCGACAGGTGGCGCTGTTATGATGAATTTTGCAGGATTTACACGATTTCCCCAATAGCTCTATCTTAAGAACTAATGCACGGATTTTCATCAAACTTCAGATTCAGTTAGTCCTTGATATGACTTGCTACTGATTATGTGTTGGTGTAAATCGCCCAACAGGTGGCGCTTCTGTGCTGCCTTTTTTACGATTGCCTCAATAGCTCTATCTATAGAACTAATGGACGAATTTTCATCTAACTTCAGATTTAGTTGTATGTTGACACAAGTTGTTGTTAATTAGGTTTTGGTGTTAATCACCCAATAGGTGGCGCTGCTATGCAGGAATTTTCATGATTTTCGCTATAGCTCTATCTCAAAAACTAATGCACGGATTTTCTCCAAACTTCAGATTCAGTCAGACGTTGACATAAATTGTTGCTGATTAGGATTTGGTATAAATCATCCAATAGGGGGCGCTGCTAGGCAGCATTTTGCTGGATTTAGACTATTTCAGCGATAGTCATATCTCAAGAACTAATGCACGGAATTTAATATATTTAGAGTCCTCATGAGATGCATAGATTGCCATTTAATTTTGGCAATGTGATAGCGAATTTTGAAGTATTAACATGTATGAGATAGAAGAAAGTTTTGTGATTGGTACATCCGACTAGTTTCTTTTTCTTTTAAAAATAAATTAATGGAAATTATTCGATTATAAATAATACAAAAATAAGTATTTATTCGATCATTTCTCTCGTTTCTGTCGCTACTAACAACAAAGCTTTTGATGATAGGAATTTTTTTATCACTTCATCGTCGCTTTTCGTAATCGATAAAATTTCAATAAGTGCATTTATGGCACGTGATGCTAAATCTTCCGCTGCTGTTATGCATTTTGAATTTCAGAGCGCTTAAAGAGATATAAATTAAAGCGTACGAAGCACTTAAAGAGAGGAAAATTTTCTTGTGTGATATTTTATGAAATTAATAATTTTTAGCATATTATTAAATCCGTTCTATTGCGGCTTCCTTAATCTTCTTCCTTAATTTCATGGACCTTTTTGAAATCTTATCGATTGCGAAAGAAAAAAAAATGATACAATAAAATATTTTTACCATCAAAACTGTTTCTGTTAACATCGATAAAATAGGAAAACTAGGCAGATGTGCCAATCCCAAAACTTTCTTCTATCACATATATGTTAATACTTCAAAATTCGCTATCACACTGCCAAAATTAAATGACAGTCTATGACCATCATGAAGATTCTAAAGATATGAAATTCCGTGCATTAGTTCTTGAGATATGGCTATCGCTGAAATCGTGTAAATCCAGAAAATGCAGCCTAGCAGCGCCACCTATTGGGTTATTTACACCAAAACTTAATCAGCAACAACTTATGTCAACGTCTAACTGAATCCGGGGAATATTCGTGCATTAGTTTTTGAGAAAATCCTGAAAATTCCAGCATAGTAGCACCCCCCTGTTGGGTGATTAACACCAAAACCTAATCAGCAACAACTTGTGTCCACGTGTAACTAAGTCTGAAGTTAGATGAAAATTCGTGCATTAGTTCTTGCGATAGAGCTGTTGCGGTATTCGTGAAAAATACAACACAGCAACGCCACCCGTTGGGCGATTTACACCAAAAACTAATTAGCATTAATTTATATTAAGGATTAACTAAATATAAAATTTCATTAAATTCCGTGCATTAATTCTTGAGATAGAGCACCCACAAAATTTGTGTCACATACAGGCAGACAGGCACAGACAGTCACAGGCTCATACTCGCAGATAGACACTTTGTAAAAACATGTTTTTCGAAATTTGCGACCCCTAAAACGTGTAAATCCGTCGAAAACCGGAAGTCAAAAAATTTTACGAATCCTATACTTTTTTCTTGTAAAGATAGAAGAAAGTAAAAATACTGATGGAATTCTAATCATAAAAATATTACGAAGGAAACAAAATTTCAATTAAGTTTATATACGCTATAGAAATCGCAACGAAACTGACTTAATTTTATGGAAACATGATTAAATTAATTAAATTCTGTATCAGAAAATTTTCCTCTGTTAAAGGCAATCTGAAATTCAAAATGCATAAAAGCACATGAAGGTTTTCAGAAAACAGACATAGTATTACGTGCCGCCAATGCATTTATTAAAATTTTATCGATTACCGAACATGAAGTGATTAAAAAATTGCTATTATCAAAAGCATGTTGTTTAATATAACGAAAGTTGGATATATTTATTGATGGAATCTCCATTTCCATTTTTAGGTGCATTGGTAATTATATAAATACGTAGCACCTATAGTCGCCGTTCAGTCCGTCTGTCTGTCTGCCCTTCTGTCCGCATATAATAGAGCAAAAACTACCCAACGAAATCGTTTGAAATTTAAAATACACAATTGTTGCATAATTTTGTCGAGTCGTTTCAAATTTTATGAAAATTGGATGTATAGTTTAATTACAGGGACAGTCAAAAGTTTTCCGTTGCATTACGGCCAATGGAAAAAAAAAATATTTCAAGTGCACTTTAATGATGTTACAGCCTTCTGAAAAGAAGGAAATTGATATGCACTTATGAAGTGCACTAAAATATACATCCAGTACAATATGCAGTGCAAAAAATATTTATAAAACTAGTTATAGTACGAACGCATCACATTTGCCACGTTTGACGGGCAATTTCCAACTTCTTTGTTTTCCATTTAATCATGTGATTTTTCATATTTTCATAGAATTAAGCAAAGCATGCAGATTTTTCTGGGAAATATATTAGCTGTAAATAAATTTAGTACATTTTAAACTTTCCTTGAAAACAAAACTGGAAGTTGGAAAAAGAGGGAACATTATTTGTAGATCGTCATATTGTTGATTGTAGATTGATGAGATTGATATTTGCAGATTGTTGTTATGACATTCTTACATCTATTTAAAGTTAAATTAATGAGATGTTCTTAGAACAGAATATACAAATACGCATATTTATTCAAGAATATACAAATACACATAAGAATATTTATAAGAATATACAATTGCACATATTCACAATTAGAAAATTTTCAAAATAATTAAAATTCGTATAAAGCACAAATAAAACGTACTAAAATTGCTTGCATGTGCATATATATAATATAAAATTATTTAAAATACATTAAAAAGCTTAAAAATACATTAAAAATCAAATCATTTAAAGATAAATAAGGGGAAGTACATATAAAACGTTATCAACTTTTTGGCAATTTTCGTCCCTGCTTCTGTGTCGATATCATACATTATCATTCCCCGAACCATCCTTCCTTTCTTAATCATATCGTTATCAGTATACAAAAATTCTTTTTACAATTTTTTTCCTTCTTTCTATACGTTTGCAATAATATACAGGTAGGAGTATGCAATTATTATTTGCATACTTTACTGATTGAAATGAAAATAAGTTAATAAAATATCACCATAATATATGAAATAGCTTTATATCAAATAGCACTTTAAAGAAATACTATTTAAAAGTATTTAATAATAGCTTTCCGTTAAATACTACATTGAACAGTAATATTGTTTTCTTATAAACAAAACAGATGGACAACATTCTTCTTTTTTTTACAAGTAAAAATGGCAAGTATCATTTCGAAGCTGGTTTCTCTAACAAGGCATTATCTGCGCATATCGCAGAAGAATAGGAATGGCAAACGTTGAGATACTAAATATTTTGGAATGAAATGATTTTATAATCATTTAATGGTTTTAATAATAACTTTGTATTTTCATAAAAACAGATAAGACCTAAAAAAACTTTTTTTTTTTTACATCAATAAATCATACCAAAAAAAAAAAAAAGAAAATTTTGGTTGGATCAAAAATGATAACGATATGAAAACACAACCCCCCCCCCCCCCCCGTACCGGCTAAAGTGATAATGTTATATATGTACAGCCCCAAACAACATTTAAATAAATACTGACGATGGCCTTGTGAATTTGGCCGAAAATTTTTTGAGATTTTAATCTGATTTTTAATGTATTTTTAAGGTATGTTAACGTATTTTAACTAATTTTATATATATGCAGCTGTAAGAAATTTTAGTACGTTTTGTGATTTATACTAATTTTAACATTTCTTTATATAAAACTTTCGTTTTTTTTTTTTCAAATTTTTCTTTAGTTTTAAGCGTATTAATATGAAATAAATCTTTCCTAACTTATTTTCTAAATAATTCACATTTTTTTTCTTTTTATCATACAAAAAAGTTAATGAAAATCATTAGGTTATATAAAAAAAAAAAGGAAAAAGAAATATTTGTTCGATCATTTCTCCCAGTTCTGTCGCTATTAACAACAAAGCTTTTGATGGTAGAAGTTTTTTTTTTTATTATTATTACTTCATCGTCGCTTTTAGCAATCGATAAAATTTCAATAAGTGCACGGATGGAATGTGATGCTAAGTCTTTTTTTTTTTTCTTCCTCTAAACCTTCCATTGTGTTAAATTTAATTCCCCAGATGTTCTTCGGCAACTGCTAAAAGTGATTAATAAAAGAAAAGAAAGAACTTGTTACTAAACACAGATCATTTTAACAAGCAAATTTACGAACTGTTTTTTTACTTCCGCATTTAATAATGAGTGCTATTGCAGCCCACTTGAGTAACTCTCTAAAGCATATGTTCTAATAACTAAGATCTCATCACTGATATGTGACTAAAAGGAACATCTGAACATTTTGACTGTTGCCAGACACCTTTAATTATTATATATTTTTTCTACGCTGCGAATATGTTTTTTAGCAGCTTTATGTATTATCACTCTTAATCATGTAGCCTCTCTGTTAAGACGGAGTTTCTTATACTCCAGTAATATGTTTAATTATAAGTATTTAAAGCTAAAAGTTGAATCTTTCTTTATCGTAAAAACACACAATACTAATTCATATTACATTATATCTTCCCATGGATTTAGCGATTCATATTAAGCTCTCAAAGGATACTTCAAAGGATAAATAATGCTTCACAAAATAAAATAAAATAATTTCTTCAAGAAGCTTTTGGATAAATCCCTGGCCACGCCACACCGATGAAGTTATACGTCATCGCGATATTGATGAATCCCAGGTAAGAGCATTTTACCTATTTCCATTTCAAAAGCAGCATAGCCACAAGAGATTTTTCTAATTGTTTAAATATGAGACAGCGAATTCCTGCTACCGAGAATGGAGTGCTTTTGGCTTAATAGGCCACTTAAACTCCAACAAAAAGATTAATGAGACAGATAAAGTGCTCATGTTTAGCGAAAAAGAAGAAAAATTTTATATAGTGGCTTAGATTATAAATATTAAAAATATTCATGTTCTGAATAAAAAAATAAAAAGATGCTGCATTGAATAAAATTATGAATGTTATTGTACCAGAAATATAAAGGTGAATGAAAAAGAAACATTTATATATTTATGTTTTATGTAATGAACATTTAAATAATTAGTGAATGAACAATTTGTTGGTTGTGAGTAATAATAATAATAAAAAAAGAAATCGTTCATTTTACATTTTACAGTAAATAAATAAATAAAAAGGAAATAGGTTGGTCGCATAAACAAATAAAAATAAACATGGCAGGGATCAAAGACGTCCAAATTGTCGAAAAATTAAATTCGCATAATTACGCAAATTGGAAATTTCGCGCAGAAATGATTTTAATAAAAGAAGAATTGTTTGATGTAATAACACAAAATCCCCCAGATCCAATTAACACGGACTGGACGAAGAGGGACCGTAAAGCACGTGCAATTATCAACTTGAGTATTGAAGACTCACAGATCGTGCATGTAAAGCACTTAAACACTGCCAGAGAAACCTGGCAAGCTTTAAAAACAATTCATGAAAGGGCTAATCTCTCAAGCAAGTTATATTTGCTGAGAAAATTATACGGAGCAAAACTCCCAGAAAACGGCAATCTAATAAAACACATTACACATATTTTAGAACTTGTTGATAAACTTTCAGCCATAGGCGAAACTATTAATGACTCGCACATTTCAGCTCTGTTACTTTGTTCATTACCACCTAGCTACAACACCTTAATTATAGCCCTCGAGGCCCGTCCAGAAAATGAACTTAATTCAGAGTTTATAAAAGGAAAACTCACTGATGAATATACAAGACGTTTAGAAAACACAGATCAGAGCGAGAATTCCTCAAAAGCGTTTAAAACGCATAAAAGGTTTCCGGCTGAACACTATAATAAAAAGGACAAACAGTGTACATACTGTAAATTAAAAAACCATACATACAGAGAGTGCTGGCATCTTAAGAACAGAAACACTTACTCACCGTCACAAAAACAACAGCCGCACAAATCCAAGTATTACACATCATCGTTATGTTATGAAGACGCAAACTATTATAGAGAAAACAAAAACCGTGAAACAGAACCAATTCGGATTAACAAAACACAGGGCAATTCAGGAAAAGGCAGCGACGCAGCTTTTTTAGTCCAGAAACCAGGAAAACAAACCTGGATAATCGACTCAGGTTCATCGACACACATTCTAAATAGTAAAGATGCATTCACTAAGTTTAACGACACTGAAAAGACGACAGTCATCATTGCCAATGGAAAAACGCTGAATTCACACGGTACAGGTGAAACGACATTTAAAACAAAAACATCCGATGGAGGGATAAACACAATCACATTAAAAGAAGTATTATACGTACCAGAATTAGAATCGAACCTCATATCGGTAAGCAAAGCAACACAGAATGGCTATAAATTAATTTTCGATAAAGAAAAATGCACGTTATCCCGAAACGGGAATATTTATCTTGAAGCAAGAATGAAAAATAATTTATATCAAGTCGAATTATTAGAAAGCGCTGAAACTAATAAAGTAAACATTGCACATGAATGTAAAAATAAAAATTGCATAGAAGTTTGGCACAAACGGCTTGGCCATCGTAACTATAATGCGATAAAAGAATTAATAAATAAAAACTTAGCAGACGGTATAAAAATAAATAACTGTAATCATAATGCATTATGTGAAATATGTATCCAAACAAAAATAAGTGATGCCCCATATCCGAAATCAACAAACTGTCCCAAAACAGGCAAAGTGCTCGATCTGATACACACGGACGTGTGCACATCTATCGGTACACCTACTATCGGGGGAAAAACAATGTTCGTCACTTTTATAGACGACTATTCAAGGTTCACAGTAATTTACTTACTTTCGCATAAAAATGAAGTTCACGAAAAGTTAAAAGATTATGTAGCCATGGTGAAAACCCAATTCGGCAGATTCCCTAAAGCTATTAGATCCGATAATGGAGGGGAATATTTAGGTAAACAAACGGAAGAATACCTAAGGGCAAGAGGTATCCAACACCAGTTTACTGTACCATTTTGTCCGAGCCAAAACGGCGTAGCGGAAAGAAAGAATAGGTCATTATTAGATATGACTAGGAGTCTACTCTCCGAAGCAGGCTTACCTCAAAAATTCTGGGGAGAAGCCATAAATACCGCCAATCACCTTCAGAATAGGCTACCAACCAAAATAACAAACAAAACACCGTTCGAAATTTGGTTCAACCGAAAACCCACCTTACACTACCTGCGTACATTCGGCTGTAAAGCTTATGCCTATATACAGAAACATCAGCGAAACAAATTAGATGATAGAGCGCAGGAAGGAATACTTGTAGGGTATGACAACAAATCAAAAGGTTACCGTATATTTACAAAAGAAAACAAAATAATAATAGCGAGAACAGTTAAATTTATAGAAAATAGTAAAAACAACTTAAAAGAAAGCGAAGAGGTAGAAAACTCAGACAATGACAACAACTACATTCAAACAGAGTTAAGTAATTCGGACGAAGAACCAACCGCGTCCAAACAACCCGACGTAGAACCGAGAAGGTCTCAGAGGTCAAATAGAGGAGTACCACCCGACAGATACGTATGTCACGTAAAAACAAATGACACATTCGAACCAACCGATTTTTATGACATAGCAAACATGAACAACCCAGTAGAAAAAGAAAATTGGCTCAAAGCCGCTCAACAAGAAATCCACTCATTAAAGAAAAATAAAACTTGGGACTTAGTGGATCCCCCACCAAATAAGAAAATTATTGGTTGTAAGTGGATTTTTAAGAGAAAGTTAGATAATTTAGGAAATGTACAAAAATACAAGGCCCGTTTAGTAGCGAAAGGATATAATCAGAAGTACGGCGAAGATTATGATGAAACCTTCGCACCCGTAGTTTCACACACAACAATCCGCACATTTTTAGCCTCAGCGGCATATAAAAATCTTTCTGTTCAACACATTGATATCGACACTGCATTTCTTCACGGCGAAATAGAAGAAGAAATTTTCATGAAACAACCAGAGGGTTTTATAGAAAAAAATTGTGAAAACAAAGTGTGTAAACTGAATAAAACAATCTACGGCTTAAAGCAGGCAGCTAGAGCCTGGCACAAAAAGATCGCAGAATCATTAAAAAACATGAATTTTGTGCAAAGCACTGCTGACTCATGTTTATTTACTAGAAAAGAAAAGGAAAATTTCACTTATATCATCGTCTACGTTGACGATATTTTAATCGCGAGTAAAAGTGAAATAATTAAAGATGTAATAAAACAATTGCAAA
This sequence comes from Maratus speciosus, assembly GCA_963932465.1. NCBI lineage: Eukaryota > Metazoa > Arthropoda > Arachnida > Araneae > Salticidae > Maratus > Maratus speciosus. The sequence goes on from OZ010799.1 coordinate 106,281,363, forward strand.
ATGAGTACGGAGTAAAAGACTTAGGCGAAATAAGTCAGTACCTAGGAACCAACATAATCAAAACGAATGATGGTTACAAATTAAACCAAAAGTCAAAAATAGAAGATTTGGTTAGAAAGTTAAATTTAACAGATGCAAGACCTATTGGTACACCGATGGAAGTAGGCTTCTATAAATTAGAAGATAGCGACAATTTACTTCCGAACAATACAAAGTTTAGGCAAGCGATCGGTTCGCTTTTGTATATTGCCACAGTCACTCGACCCGACATTATGGCACCAGTAAATATACTTAGTAGGAGAAGTGCAACGCCACGCGAGAAGGATTGGAAAGCGGCAAAAAGAATTATTATTTACCTCAATTGCACAAAAAACCTATGCCTAACAATAAGCAAAAATAAACCACCAATACTCATCGCGTATGCTGATGCTGATTGGGCTGGGGACACTAAAAATAGAAAATCAACCACCGGCAATATTTTTTTTCTGGGTGATAATCCCATTCAATGGACTACAAAATTACAGTCAAGCATTGCATATTCTTCCGCTGAAGCGGAATATGTTGCTGCAGCAACCGCAGGACAAGAAATTTTATGGCTATTAAAACTGCTAGAAGATCTTAACTTGTATCAAGTAAAACCTATTTTACTTTACCATGACAACCAAAGCAGTATAAAGATGATAGAAAATGAAAAATTTTCGAAGCGGACAAAACACATTGATATCCGCTTTCACGCCATAAGACAATTAAAGGAGGATAAAATTATCGAATTAAAATATTGTCCCACGCAATACATGATTGCTGACTGCTTGACGAAGCCCACACCCAAACCTCAACTTTTGTGTGACATCAAGACTATGAACTTGTTACCTTATCCATCTGAGGAGATTAAGGAGGGGTGTTAAATTTAATTCCCCAGATGTTCTTCGGCAACTGCTAAAAGTGATTAATAAAAGAAAAGAAAGAACTTGTTACTAAACACAGATCATTTTAACAAGCAAATTTACGAACTGTTTTTTTACTTCCGCATTTAATAATGAGTGCTATTGCAGCCCACTTGAGTAACTCTCTAAAGCATATGTTCTAATAACTAAGATCTCATCACTGATATGTGACTAAAAGGAACATCTGAACATTTTGACTGTTGCCAGACACCTTTAATTATTATATATTTTTTCTACGCTGCGAATATGTTTTTTAGCAGCTTTATGTATTATCACTCTTAATCATGTAGCCTCTCTGTTAAGACGGAGTTTCTTATACTCCAGTAATATGTTTAATTATAAGTATTTAAAGCTAAAAGTTGAATCTTTCTTTATCGTAAAAACACACAATACTAATTCATATTACATTATATCTTCCCATGGATTTAGCGATTCATATTAAGCTCTCAAAGGATACTTCAAAGGATAAATAATGCTTCACAAAATAAAATAAAATAATTTCTTCAAGAAGCTTTTGGATAAATCCCTGGCCACGCCACACCGATGAAGTTATACGTCATCGCGATATTGATGAATCCCAGGTAAGAGCATTTTACCTATTTCCATTTCAAAAGCAGCATAGCCACAAGAGATTTTTCTAATTGTTTAAATATGAGACAGCGAATTCCTGCTACCGAGAATGGAGTGCTTTTGGCTTAATAGGCCACTTAAACTCCAACACATTGCTATTATGCATTTTGAATTTCTGAACACTTAAGGAGAAGAGAGGTGAAAGTTCCCTTACGTGGAATTTTACGGAATTAACAATGTTTTGCATAAAATTAAGTCATTTTTATTGTAGCTCTTTAATGTATTATATGGACGCATTGAAATTTTATAGATTGCAAAAAATAAAAATAAAGTCATAAAATTTTCTTACCATCAAAATACTTCTTGTTAATAACAATAAAAGTGAAATAAATTATTGATGGAATTCTAATCATTAAAATTTCACGAAGGACACAAAATTTTAATTAAGTTTATACACGCTATAGAAACCGCAAAAAATTGACTTAATCTTATGGAAAACATGATTTATTCCATTAAAATAACATCAGAAAACTTTTATCTCTCTTTAACACTATATTTACATCCTCAAAAAACTTAGTTTTTTGACTCCGTCCAATGGAGTCAACACTGTACTAAAATTAGTGTCGTGAAGGAATTTTCATCTTGTTATAACGTTAAAACATACATATAATTTCTTAAAAGGTGTTAAAAACATATAAAGATATTAATTAATATAAACCTGATATCTTTCAGTTCGTAACGATGTCCTTTCTTATAATATTCACCCGATTTGGTTTAACATTCTGGGTATTTCAAAAACTCTTAAAAATATGACTTAATCTTTTCACCTCTCTTTAGAGTAGGGGACTGAACCTCGCTTGCGCATGCCTAGTATTTTGATTTCTTTTTAAGTGTTTTCTATTTCTAGTCAGCCATCTTTTCTCTTTGAAAATGAATGCGTGTGCGTTCGAGAAATCTCAGGGCTATATTAACTAATATCTTTATATGTATTTAACACCTTTTAAGAAATATGTCTGTTCTAACGTTTACAGTTATTGCTCTCGTTGATACATGAAGTATTTTCTTTATTTATACAATTTATACAACGACGTTTCTGGTGAAATTAGTAAATAACTTGAAATGCATGCTCTTTTCCCTTTAATTAGAAAAAGAAACTAAAATAAAATGTGAACATAATTATGAAAATTATGACTAAAAAAACAATTTAAAATAAACTTACTGTAACATTAAGCCTAGACCTTGTATCGTACAGCTAATAGGATAGTAATCAAGTGTTAAGGTATTCTGAAATTCAAAATGCATAAAAGTCGTTGACGTTTTTCAGGAAACAGACATAGTATCACACGCCACCGATGCATTTGTTAAAATTTTATCGACTGCGAAAAACGAAGTTATGGTGAGGCCATATATTGGAGTTATATTTTTATTCAAAATTAATCCTTTTTCTAAATTTATTTCCCTTTCTTATGTTAAGCGCGTGCATTCAAAAAGATATCTCTTTATTTCTAATCTAAGACCAATTTTTTATTCCCGCATTAATATTCTTTTATTTATATTTTAATAGATAAATGCCGCTCCTTTCATTTTCTGTTTACGCAGTATAGAATCAGACATCTACACAGTGTTGAATTCACACACTTTTCTCTGGGAAGGGACTTTATAGAGTTCTGGGGGGGGGGGGGGATTGCACTTTTTGACCATTGAAAACACAAAATCACAAATCTTCCGGGAGGGGGTGGTTCCTCACCGGGACACCTCCTGAATTCAAGACTGTATCTGCATTAAGCTATCTGACGCCTCGTATAAACATGAAAGACCCATAAATTGTATTTTTACATCTGCCTGCAAGTAGATATTTGTCGTTAATTATCCATGCCGTTATACTTTTTGTAAGCAATGATAAGTTTGCCTTTACACTTCACTTTTTGATAGATAGCCAAATGTGGATTCCCTACTTGGCACTTTTCTCGTTCAAATTTTAATATAGCTCGCAGCGTAACGGGCGTTATTAACTTATGCAGACTGATACTTCTTCGTCTCTGATCTTCATACTAGGAGGAGCTAAAAAAGAATTGAGTTAGCGTGGCCACCACCACTTTACATCTCAGCCCCTTGTTTTCTTAAAATAAAAACGTTTTTCCATGGAGCGATTGTTTCTGAATTATTGCCTGATGGAGTGTATACAAGAAACAGATCATATCAAACTGGGGTTTGCTTTGGTTACAGCGGGTTGTATTTACCAAATTATGCTTATGATCACGATCCCCTAACTCCATGATGGAAGTTGAAGTAATTAAGCTGGAAAATAGACTAGTGATAGATGGAATAATACAAATTAGAATCCTGCCTGCGCGAGTCGGCTTGTACCTGATCCAAATCGTAAATTTCTGCATAAAGTCAACCCGAAATATTCAAAGCCGAACCCAAAGTGAAAGAAAATTAATCCATATTTTAATTCAATTATGCAAAAATAGTATACAAATATATTAATTTTATCTTTTTTGTATAAAAATATGTATTCAAATATATATTTTTTCATTTGAAAAATATTTGGGACATTATTTTTAGAAATCGGGTCAACCCGACATGAACCGAAAGAATCAAAATCTAACCCGAAACGTTTAAAATCGCGACCCAAACCCATTCCGCAAAGAAAAAAAAATGGCGTGCTCGGGCCGGGCAGGATTTTAATATAAATAAAATATTCCTTGAAAAGAAAACTGGAGGTACCAAAAAAAAAAAAAAAAAAAAAAAGGAAACATTATTTTGTAGGGTAAAATATTTAAAATTAAGTGTCTTCTTTAATTGGTTCTTTAATATTTAATCACACGTTTTTAGAATCGATAAAATTTCAACTATTGCACTGATGGTAAAGATGCAGTGTCTGTTTTCTGAAAACCTTTGTTTGCTGTTAAGCATTCTTAATATTTAGAATGCTTTTAGAGATGGGAGGTTAAAATTTTCTTATTTAGATTTTTTATCGAATGAACAACATTTTGTATGAACTTAAGTCAGTTCTATTGCCTTTTCTTTAATATTTCCGGACTTAATAAAGTTTATTGAAATTTTATTGATAACGAAAAGTTATTTTTACTTCTATCAAATAAATTGGTAATAAACTCGAAAACTGAAAAATTTATTGATGGAATCTTAATTTTCCTTTGCAAGCCTTACGTATTTCCATTAACTACTTTTGTAAAATTAAAGAATGCAGATTTTGTCGGAAAATAGAATAGCTTAAAAAAAAATCAATGCATTTAAATTTTCCCAAAAAGGAAGATTTTAAGAAAAAGAAATTTGATTTATAAAGAAAAGTACTTAAATTTATGTAATAATTTATTCAATGATTGTTTAATATTTTATCACTTCCAGTGCATTTGAATATCCTGTAGTATAATTCTAGTTTTCTAAAAAAAGAAAAACAAAACTCCAGCTGTTGTTGTGAATTTTGAATGCTTAAAGACGGGAGAGGATTTATTTTACGTAGGCTTTAATGGGATAAATAATGTATATTTCATAGAAGTAATTATTTAGTTATAATGCATCTTCTTTAAATTTTATATGTCCATGAAAATTTTGTGCACTTGAAGTTTTATTGATTAAAAAAAGAAATGAAATGACTAAATATTTCTATTATCAAAAGCGTTGTTGATAACAGCGATGAAAATGGGATACATTTTCAATAAAAACTCTGTTTCTTTTAAATGCTTTTATCTGCGTTATCTGTTTTTTTAATTTATATTAATTACTTTTGTAAAATAAAAAAAAAAGTTGCAGATTTAGTTGTAAAATAAATTGGTTTTAAGCGAATTATACAAACAATTTTATTTTAATCCATTCGTTCATTCACATGAATTTCCTAATTTAACTGATAAACATATATATTTTTTAAGATTCTTCCGACTAATTTTTATTTCGAGTTACATCTCTTAAGCTTTCAGATTTCACTTGTGGCTAGAAATCTGTATTAAAAGCGAATGCAAAGAACAGTATTACTAAATTTAAAATCAGACGAAATTTCTTATTTCCACTTCACTTTTCGTAATTGATAAAATATCAATAAGTGAAGGGTAGCACATTTATTAGATTTTTTTTAAGCTTCAACTGCTGCTATGCCTTTTTGAATTTTCAAATAAGAGAGATGATAACTTTTCACATTTCAAGAACTTTCAAAAATAGAATTCGACGTATAAATAAAATTGTAAAAAATACTACAATTTTTTTTTCCACTTTTCTAAATATTGCAACTTATCGTTATACTGAAGAGCCAAAAGAACTTCTTAAAACATCGTAAAAACTTATACACTCTAAAAATTTGGACACCAGAAATATTTAGATAAAATATCATAGTGAATTTGAAATTAGAGGAAAGTTTTTATCATTTACACTTCTTTTTCGCAATTGGTAAAATATAAGTAAGAGTGGGGCACGGCATGATTTTTTCCTAAAATCTTTAATTTCTGCTTTTGCTTTTGAATTTCAAAGCTTAATAATTTTTCACATTTCAAGAACTTTCAAAAATAGAATTTGATCACATAAAAAGAGTGTAAAAAATACAATATTTTTCTCACTTGCCTAACTATTGCGAAGAATTGTATTATTGAATTTGAAATTAGAGTAAAATTTTTATCATTTCCACTTCCATTTTCGAAAATGATGAAACATCAATAAGTGTGGGGCAGAACACGATGCTTTTTTCCTTAGAAAAAATCAACTGCTGGAATGCTTTTTGAATTTTAAAACGCCTTCAAAGAGGAGAAAAGATAACTTTTCACTTTTTAAAAACTTTCAAAGATAGAATTTGACATATGATGGAAAACTTAGCATAAGATTACCTCAATTCCATAATGCATTCCTTGCTAAATATAAAATGTTGCTTGCTTAAAAACATGTTTCGTACAAATTTTTAAATTTTTGTGAGAACAAACTTTTCTTCTTGCAAATTTATTAAGATGAGCGAAACTAATCCTCTACTAGGCTACACAAATTATATTTTGTCACACACTTTACAAAAAACTATTCAGTATTTTGACTTGAAATTAAAAATAAAAATAAATTATGATCTGTAGATTTGCACAATATTATTCTTTTTACAGAATAACCTTAAAAAATTTATTATTTTAATTAATTTATTTTACATGTTTTATCATTACGGACGCATTTTTGCAAATAAAAAATGAAACGCGTATGTTTTCAGGAAAAAAAATAAATCCATGGAGTTAGTCATTATAGATAGAATCATGATTAATTAAATAGTTTCACGATTTCTTTTATGAAAATTTTAAAATACCCTTTTTATGAAAATTATAGCATATTTTTAATGAATTAAAATTTGTGAAAATTCAATTATTTACATTCAATTATAAAAGTATTTTTCAGTGTTAAGAATTCCAATACACAATTTATTTTTATTACGTGAAATTAAATACGCAGACGATAAAAGAATTATATTGTGGGTTTTTTTTGTTAAGTGGCAACAAAAAAATTGTAAACAAATAAAATTAATTGTTAAATTCGTTATATCATAAATAAAAAATTACGAGAAAATTCTTAGTTATTTGGCTGAATTTACATTTCGAAAATTAAAATGCGCTAAAACATAAAGTAACGTTTTTACTTAATAAAGATGCAGATATAATATAAAAAATATTATTACTTTCAAATATCCGTCTTATTAAATAATGCTTCGAGAATCCAAACAAAGCATGGCTTTTGCTAGTTTATTTTGTTTTTTCGATAAAAACATTTACAAATCTTTGCTCTGTACTAATGATATACATTTCTTATAACCTGTTTTAGGGGAGAAAATAAATTTTGCAATTTTTTTTTAATTATACTTTATTTTTTTTAAATATTTAAATTGATTGGTTAAAAAAGTATTTAATTTTTTTAATTCTCACAGTCTAAAAATTGAACTGCGTTTTGATTACGGCCATTCATAATAATTTTACAAAAGCAATCCATTTAAATAGTAAAACAGCCTTTGATATTTTTTTCCTTTACATTTCAATTAACAACATATTTGGAGATTTTTGTAAAAGGCATTTTTAATCGCTTTATCTCTGCTTTCTATAAGGGATAACTTTAATTAGTTCATCGAGATACTAAATGCATTTTATATTCTCTCAAAAACTTCAGCTGTTGGTTACGAATTTTGAATTTCAGAAGACTTTTCATGTAAAGTGACAAAAAAGATGAAAAGTTTTAAAAAAAAGTTTTGAGGAGTAAAGTTTTATTTATATTAAAAATCATGTTTTGCCCAAACTTGAGATCGCTTTACTTTATCAATAAAAATTAAAAATATTTAAAAAATGCGTGTGTAGATTTTGAGGGTTTTTTTACGTTCGTTTTTTGTAACTTTAACATTTTTTGCATTTATTATTAACGTTGTGTAAATATTTGAGTTTTTATAATTTATTATTATTATTTTCTTTTTTTAGGTAATTCTCATCTTATCACAAAATTTATATTTTATCAAGTTTGGTTTAGTGAGTAATACTTGTGATTTTTCTTTATCTTATTGCATTATTTAAAATTTTTAATTATTTTCGTAAGTGATTTAACAAACATTGGAATGGACACATACAGAAACCTGCCATTATGACATGCTTAAATATAACTATCCAAATTTTTTAATCAAATCTCAAAACTTTTTCTTTATCAAATGAGCCATGAGTAAATTTTCGTTACCACTAGTCAAAAAAAAAAAAAAAAAATATTTAGTTTTTTTTCTGTATCTGGCTTGTAAATGTGTGCATTTAACAAATTTTAGGGTGCTGAATTCAGTGGAATAATCGGATTCTATCAATCACGTCTCGTTTATTAGATATAGGACAGTTACGTAAAGAAAAAGTGAAATATTTGACAAAAATTGACCATTTGAAATACAAACAAAACATAATATTCATCAGTAAAAATGTTTTCTTGATTACCTAACTCAACTTTGAACTAATATGTGCACGGAACTGTTGCTCAAAAAGCAATGATCTTAATATTAAAAATGCTATTTTTCAACAATAGACCCAGTGGCGTAGTGGTCAGAGCATCTAACTGCCGCGCTGCAGGTCGGGACTTCGACTTTCGACTGGTCACTCAACCGTTCATCCCTTCAGGGTCGATATAATGAGTACCAAGATTACTTGGGAACTAAGTATCAAGGGTCTCGCGTTCGGCAGTTCGGCTGACCACCTGGCCGGGATGTATGCTGCATAGCACCTCGGGGGCCAGGGTCAAGAAAGCAGGGATGGGCACTGTCGCCATAGATCCTTCAAGGATTGTACAGGGTGTCCCAAAAATGACTGATGGATTTTAAAATTCAATAACTCTCAAACGGTGACAGATATTTAAAAAATTCTTGCAGGAGTGCTATGTAAGATGCCAGGAGTTTTTATGCTGCGATTCTGAGTTTTAGTTACAAATAGCAGCGATAGATGGCACTGCAAGCAATGACCGCTAAATCTAGGATCGATTTTTCAGCCTCTCTTTTCTTCGATGCGAAAAAAAGATTAAAATGTATTGAATGGACTCCGAAGTACCAAAAATCGGGTCTAGACTGAGCACCTACTGCTCTCAGTGCCATCTATTGTTTGAAATTCGAACTAAAAACAAGAATCACAGTAAAAAAAACTCCTGACATCATACATAATCCTCCTGCAAGAATTTTTTTAATGCCTGTCACCGTTTGCAAGTTATTGAATTTTAAAATCCATCAGTCATTTTTTGGGACACCCGGTATAAGTACAGAATTTAGTTTTTTTTTTTTTTTTTTTTTTAAACAGGATGATGTATTTATTGATGTCAGTGCTGAATGCTTTGATAATTACTTTTACAGCAGAATGCATACAAATAAAGGTTTTAACCTACACAATCATTCATTTCCTTATTATTTGACCACAAAATGTAAATTATGATTGAGATTTCACCACGTATTTTACCATGTATGTAAAAATTAAATTCAAAAATCTTGTAAAACCCTTATGTGATAAAAAGTGTCTGATGGCAGATTTGGATTCTACAAGAAAAAAATATATTAAAAATGTTTATTACAAATCAGATGCAAAATGGCTGTTGACTTGCGTTATGAAACGATATAAAGACTAATAGGGGGCAACAACAGGTGCAATTAAAATAAAATCTAGATTTTGTTTGTTTCTGAAATCACAAAACTTTTACATTTTCTATTTTTATTTTTTGCTGAAAGATCAATTTATACGAGGGTGTATCTATAAGTTTTTGCCCTCACATAGAAATAATTAAGTGGAATTTAAGAAATTGTTACATTTTAATAGTCCTTTTCTATATAGTCACCGTGCACAGTAACACATTTGTGCAACCGGTATTTCTAAGAGGGGGGGGGGGTATTACACGATATATACCCAAAGGGGGTCATTTTTTTTTAACTTTTACCGACCCCCACATGTGACATATTGTTGGAAAGGCCTGTGACCACTTATTCATGCTATGCACCTCCCGAGCCCTCCCCAAAATTTGCCCCCTGGAGGCATGAATGATATCCGCAAAGTTTAGAAAAGTCCCCCCTGAGGGCAAATTTGAGGGGGGAGGTGCTCGGGAGGTGCACAGCATGAAAAAGTCGTCACAGGCCTTTCCAACAATATGTCACATGTGGAGGTCAGTAAAAGTTAGAAAAATTCCCCCTTTTGGGTCTACTATCGCGCCTATCGAAATACATCCTCCTCCCTCTCTTTAAAATACCGGTTGCGCAAATGTGTTATTGTGCACACTGACTATATAGAAAAGGATTCATAAAATGTAGCAGTTTCATAAATTTCACTCAATTATTTCTATGTGAGGCCAAAAATTTATTGATAGAACCTCGTAGTTTTGTTACTGGCAAAACTGCTATTATTATTATATGTAATCATTTCAGTAGTTCTGTAGAAAAGGGTAATTCTATATCAGACGTTAACCATAAGATTTGGCAACTGTAATTGTCCCTTAAAAAGGCTTTTTTAGACTAGAAAAAAAAAAGCTTCATATCGAATAAAACCCTTTCGGGTTTGCGAAAATTGAAGAAATTGGTATAGTAATCCATTTTATTCGATTCCTTCCTTCTATTTATTACCTTTACGATTTGTTACTGCTGTTTTTCTTATACTGTCTTAAGGGGTCTTGTACCTTCTAAACGCGTCGAAAATTAACGAAAAATTTCAAAGTTTGAATTAGTCTATCTTCAAAGCCTTTTTATGTATAAACATGAAATTTTGGATATTGATTAAACAGATTGTGCTTTGTAATATACTACCATTGGAAATTTATTAACCCTTTACAGAATTTGTGTATTGTTAAAATCAAAATAGCTCTTTTTTTACCTCATAAGTCATTGCGCGCATGATATCTTGACAAAGTATGTATGGATTGACATGAAATTCGGTAAAGATGCTAAACATATATGTGTATTTAAAATGATCTACTCTTAGGCTAAAATTATTTCATTAACTATATAAAAAAAATATTTTCGTAACAAAAATAAAATTTTTGTATTTTTAATGAATAAAAATAGTCATAACTAAAAATATTACCATTGTAAATACTAAAAAGTAGATCATTTTAAACACACATATTTGTTTAGTATATTTACCAAATTTCATGACAATCCATACATACTTTCTCAAGATATCATGCGCGCAATGGCTTATGGGGTAAAAAAGGGAGCTATTTTGATATCAACAATACACAAATTCTGTACAGGGTTAATGAATTTCTGTTGGTAGTATATTACGAAGTACAATCTGTTTAATCAATATCCGAAATTTCATGTTTATACATAAAAAGATTTTGAACATAGACTAGTCCAAACTTTGAAGTTTTTCGTTAATTTTCGTCGCGTTTAAAAGGTACAAGACACCTTAAAGCGGAAATAGTAAAATTTTTTTCCATTCAGTGGTAATATCATATCCTCCAAATTTCTAGTAAATTGACTTGACTGGAATTCAGTTCCCTCCATTAATCATTCAAATTGCTCGTACTTTATCATTCACGGCTTCATCTGACTGGTTTTTAAGAACAGCCCTTTTCTTTATGAAATCGCTAAGATTCCAAGATCGACTATGTCCTGCATTATTATATGCAAATAAGATGACCTTGAGGACAACGACATTGTGAAATTTTAAGAATAAATTTGCTATTTATAACGTATATAATTAGTCTTTCCTGTTCTCCTAACCAACTTTTAAGTTTACATTTAAATATTAAATGTAGTAAAACACGTTTATTTTTCATAAAGATTATTCTTTTCAAAAACTCAATATTTAAACACGCATTTTAAACCTCATTTTATTCAGTGCTGTTTAAAGACCGACCGAAACAGGTTTTTAAGATCGAAATCAAATTTCGGTAATCTTACTATTTTCGGCGGAAAACGAAAATGCCCAAAAGAAATTTTCTAAGTAACAAATATATACATAAATATTTTTAATTAATTATACATGTTTATTAAGTATACATAATTATTAATTAATTATACGTGTTTATTAAGTATACATAATTATTAATTAATTATACATTGGGCCTAAGTTGGCTCTCTGAGCCTCTGACCAAAACTTTTTATTTTCATCTAAAATCAAATGTAATTAATTCATCAACGACACAGAATGATTTTCTAATTATAAGAATTTTATCGAATGAAAAAATGTTTTATGTATACATACCTCGATTTATCTTTTATAATGATTTTTGTAAATGATCTTTTGTTGTACTAGAACTTTCTCAAAGAGTATTTGAAACACTTCTGCAGTTTAACGCTTTGCACTCGAAGTTTTTTTTTCATTCGTATTACCAGCAACTCGAAGCGATTTTAGTTATATCTTATTATTTGTTTAATTCTTTATGAATACAAATGTTATGATATATATACAATTATAAAATTATTACATTTTGTAATCGTCCACAATGTGATATCTCTCGAAGCAATTGCCAATATGTAATCTGGGTTTTCTAGACAGGTATCACAAAATTATTTGCATTGTCTCCGTAGCGGAGCCCTTGAGTTTGAAGACAAATTTTAAATGGCTCCGCTCCGGAGCCCTCCAGTGCAAAGGGTTAAAACTTTCAATCGGTGTTAAGTCTGCAGCTTTTAATGTGCAAGTGAAATGTGTCATCAAAATTTAGTCATATATACATTACTCGCTTTATAATTTGCACCCACGTCTTGAGTCAGTAATGACTGATAATTATAAACAATGAAGTTCGTAGCAATAAATAAAGAGTGTCTCATTTGAGCCGATACAGTTCAAATCAACGGGTAATGTTGAAAATTTCCGAAAGAAGAAACGAGATTTTTGAAATACGGAGAGTTTCGGTCCAACCGAATTTTCGACAGCATTTTCAGCAAAAGTGAATTTTCGGCGAAACTCTGACTTTGGGCCGAAAAAGAAAACGGTCGATCTCCAGTTTATCTTATCTAATATCTATCTTTTCCGCTACATACAAATAAATGGCATTTTTTTCTGATGATTGCCTTAAAGTAAGCCTTTTTCCATGTTAGATGCAAGTGTATCCTTTGTATCAGGCCAATATTGAGACAACTTTGCATTCAATGGCATGAAATATTTCCTCAGTATTGACGTATTTACATTTTTCCAATATCAGCAAGAAATATTTATCCAATGTAAAACAGAAAAAAAACCCAAATATTTAGGTAGTAACATGTTTTCATAAATGTTATTCCATTCAAAAATCCAGTATTTAAATAGATATTTAAAACCCCATGGTTTTTAAACCTATATCTGCACGTGAAGATCATTCCTTTCGAAAGCTCAATTTTTAAAAATGTATTTTAAAGCTCGCTTTATTCAATGCGTTTTTAACCAATTACTGTTGGTATTTCATTGAAAATATTTTCAATGAAACGCCAAAATTTTACAAATATTGCTTCCTATTGGAAATACTGCGACTGAAAGACAAGATTGGCTTTAATGATTTTGCATTCACTATTTCTCTCCAATACCATTACTCTAATATTTATCTAAAATACATTCAGTATTGGCCCATTATTGTCTTGCTACTAGGCATTTATCAAATAACATACGTAATGTACACTCGGCGGCATTGCTATATTGGTTATTGCATTTTGGTGCACAAAAAATTAATTGGTTCTAATGCGTTTGAACAAATCCCCTTTCTAGAATCTATTTTTTAAATAATCAAAAATAGGGTAACGGTTTGTGCTCACCCAATTTAAGAAACTCTTTTCGTCTGGAAAATAAATTAAAATACAGATTTTCAATCGTTAAATCCATAAACACAGTTTATTTTTCTTCAATCTCTTCTTTTTTAGTTACAAAGTTACATCTAAGTAAATACATTAATTCCAGAATCTTCATGACATCTGTTTCATCTAAATCTTAAAAGTTAAATTCTGAACTTAGACTTTTAAGTTATGTTTGCTTTCTTCATTTCATGAGTTCGTTCGAAAGGTTTCGCAATCTCAGTTAAATAAAATTTAGAGTAAAACTTACAAACCGCGCGCGGTTTAAAATCAACAGGAGAATTTCATCCACTGCATTTTCCGTTGTCGTTTCTACTATAAAAATATTTGAAAAAGAAAATGAGATTCCTAGGTTCTTCTGCTTCAGAACAGAAATGATATCTGATTTACTACTGGTTGGAGAAGTTACAGAAATTTACTAAACCACTTATTTTTGAATTTGCTGAAAAATATTTCAATAAGGAAAATTCGTTATGAGTAACGAAAATCGGAATGTACTTTATTTTAAAGGATTAAATTTTCCTGTTGAATTCTTATTTTAAAATTAGTAATCTTTAATGTTCAATGTTTAAACAAATTCTCATTTTTAATACTATTAAAAGTAGTTAATTACCGTTCTCTTCTTGACATCGGTGATACTTGTTTGTTTTCTCTGCCGACTCTGTGTCAGTAAGTCATCATTTTCTGCAGAATATTTTCTCTTGAAAGCTAAAACTCAACCATGAAGTTTAGCGATGAAGTTTTTATATGTTTAATAGGGTCGATTAAAAAAACACGTTCGGTTACCAAACTTTTAAGTTAAGTCTTATTGCACTCTGTTACTCATATACATCTCTCTATATATCGTTTCCCTCTTTGAACATATTAACTAAGACATATATATTTAAGCAAGTTTATGTGAAAATAAACCCTTATACAACTTATCCAAATTATATACAAACCAAAATAATCTATAATTAAATGGGTGTGCAATGACTCCTTGTATAAAATTTCAGGGCTCTGTTTATCATTCAAAAAATATTTTGTTGTGAATTCTCTGACTGATCCGCTCGTTTATCATAATTGTTTATCATAATTGAATATTTCTGTTACCCACATAGAATCAACAGTTTTTTAGTATTTTTTATTGAAAGCTCCATAACATAATTTCTTATGCATCAAAAGTTAGAATTATATGTTCTAATTGCTAATATTTTTTTAACTTCATAACAATGGATACTGTCGTTATTTCAAAAAATACCTATTATATGATATCTTATTCCCTTTGAACGTTCACCAATCAATAACATTCATTACATTTTATGTGACATCAAATTATTAAATTTTTGCAACAAAAGCAATAAAATATTTTTCTTTTCAAAACTAAATAAATATAGTAATAATACAAAGTTTTACAGAATCACTGTTATCTAAAATTTAGCACTTCGCTTTGTAATGTTATTTTTTTTACTTGTTTTGCTTTTCTTTAACCATCGGAAACCTTTGAAAGTTTTCTCATCCTTTTGATTAGAGAAAAAAAAAGAATAAATATGGTATTTGGAGTACGTCTTGAAATCAACAACTGGAATTCATCTTCTGGTTCATAGTTTCACCGATGGTTCTGTGTCAATATTTGAAAAGATTTCGGTTATTTTTTTCAGCGATACCAAGTGGTATATATTTTAGTAATTTTTGCTGTTGTTGATGTTGCTGTTGTTGTTTCTTTTTGTATATAACTGAATGACGAAATTTAGTAAGTAAATATTTTGTTTTATGAGAGAGTGGGATATTTCAGTTTAAATTTTTCGTTAACATAACTGCGCAAAGTGATTTTTTATATTAATAAATTATTTACAGTGATATTTATTATTAAATCCTTGAATTATATAACAAAGATTATTGAATATAGTTTCTATGATAGATAAGCATAAAGAATGCTTTTTATTTAATATTTTGCATGTTACAATTATTTTGGTGACAGCTATATAAATGTGTTGAGATATACATTGGGATTTATATATCGTTATTATGTTATTACATTTTTTTATATTATGTCATTCAGTTATAAGTACAGTAGAACCTCGGTTATCCGAAGTAATTGGGAACGATCACCTTTCGAAAAACCGAAATTTTCGCATAATCGAGAATGCTTCAATTTTAAGATTAAGGGCGCTATTTTTTATTACGGTAATAAGTGTTTAATAAAAATAAATAAATAGCAAACTAGAAACAAGAATGAACTACCTGAATTTTAATTTTGAAATTAAGTACCTTTTACATATTTCACAAGTGTTTGAAACAAAGTTTTGTTTGTTGAAGTTTCGATTGTTTTTGCGTTTCAGCTCTATAATGAAGTTATTTTAATACTATAGGCTCACCAGTATCAAAGTCATTCTGCTGCTTTCTGCATAAAACTTTTTCATTTTTGCAGCCTCTCTCTTCATAACGCTAACCGCTGCAATATCAGTGCCGTATTCTTGAGTTTATTTTGTCATACTCTCACCCCATTCTACATGATTTATGATTTCAATTTTTTCTTCTATACTTAAAGTAATGCGTTTTTTTTTTTTTTACTGCACATGATAAAAACAAAATTTTTTATTCTAGTAAAAATCTCGTACGAGAGCTCAAGTTAAATTCAAAGAAATTCTAAGAAAAGGGATCCAAAATATTTATCTGTACTCATGGTTTGGAAAGGACCGCTTGCACACGAGGAATGTGATAGTTAAAAAAAATGCTTTACAAATGGATTTCGGTTAAAAGAGTTTCGGATAAAAGAGGTTCTACTGTATTTGACTGAAGCCTTCTGTTTCTAGCGTAACGCTTATTATCAATGCTTTTATTTGACAATATTTCCTATTCAGATTCCAAACAATAATAGTAGCCACATGAAATATTTTGTGAGAGGTCTTCGGAGCTCCGAGAATGATGTTAAGCATCAAATTTTTTTTATTCACAGACTAATGCCAATGGCCTAGGAAGTGAGAGAAGTAATTCTAACCACAAAAAACATATGTTTTCTTTCGTGTTAGCACGTGCACTAACAAGGGAACCACTTTTGGTGTTGCTCACACCTAGCATCGAGACCTGGTGCATTTTGTAGCTCTATACAAAAAAGTTAGAGAACCGATAAAATTTCTCTGTTAAAATCATATTTTATATACTTTTTTATACTTTTAATTTTTTATTATTACATTTTTATTTGTATATTTCTCGACAAAAGTGAGTTAAGTCGCCAAATAGGGCGCTACAATTTTTCCGCCCGCTTTATCCAAATAGTAAATATACACTACATATTACTAGTATATCAGATTGCGATTTTTTTTAATAATTGATAGCATAAGAAACAAATATTAGGTCTTTATTTCTTTTTCTATGCAGACGATAAATATATAAGTATAAATATAATTCTATAAAAGCTTCGAAGATCATTGAAAACTATTTTTTAGTGAAATAGAAAATACGCAAATTATTATCTTTGAAATCGAATAGAATAAAGTTTCGAATGTTTAAAATAAAATATTGCTGTATTAAATGGTCCTTTGGTAAAAGTAATCATAAAGTAAATTAATATTTTTACGCAATTTAGAAAATTACCATTTCTAAATATATTGGACTTTACAATTTCTAGCCATTACAAATTCAGCTATGACATTTGGCTAGGGTTGCCGGAGAGCTCTACTTTTGAAAATAAACGCCAATCTTTTCCCCGCCAAAAATATGAATATAATGTTGCAATTTTTCAAAATCAAATTCGTGGGTTTTTTAAGGAATTTTTTCGAACTTTTTTTAATATTTTATACTTATTATTAACTAATTTTTATTTTTAAATGCTTTTCTTTAAAAAAATTCAATGTTAATAGTTCGATAAGTGGTCTCGAAAATTGCATTTTCCGAAAGTTGTGCTGCTGTAAAATCAAGAAATATTGTTTTAACAGAAAAATTTTATCGATTCTCAAACTTCATAATATAAGGCTTTAAAATGCACCAGGTCTCAATGCTAGGTGCGAACAACACCAAAAGTGGTTCCCTTGTAAGTAAACTGACTAAACAAACTACTATAACTAGTTGGATGTGCCAATCCCAAAACTTTCTTCTATCTCATGTATATTAATATTTCAAAATGTTGTTACAAATACCAATAATTCATTTTTAAAAGTTTTATTAGTATTTTTATTAGAATTATGCGTAGCTTCATACACTTTTCGATGGTGCAATATGAAAAATTGCACAAAAATCGCTATTACAGCGCCCCCTTCCAGTGGAATTTTTCAATATTCAGGGTGAACCTTCTTGCCATGGTCAAAAGCATACACAAAAAATTTGGTTCAATTCTGTGCTTAACTTCGTACACTTTTCGATGGAACAATATTGAAGATTGCACAAACATCGCTATTACAACGCCCCCTACCGTCGGGATTTTTCCAAATTCAGGAGGACATTCTTGCCATGGCTAAAAACATATACAATAAATTTGGTTCAATTCTATGCATAACTTCATACACTTTTCAATAGTAAATTATTCAAAATGCACAAAAATCGCTGTTACAGCGCCCCCTAGCGGCGGATTTTTTCCAAATTCAGGGAGGACCTTCTTGCTGTGGCCAAAAACACACACAAAAAATTTGGTTCAATTCTATGCATAACTTCATACACTTTTCGATGGTACAATATTCAAAATGCACAAAAATCGCTATTACAGCGCCCCCTACCGGCAGATGTTTTCCAAATTAATGGAGGACCTGCTTGCTATAGCCAAAAACTTAAAAAGAAAATTTGGTTCAATTCTATGCAAAACTTCATACAATTTTTTATGGTACAATGGCAACATATGGACACACGGACTGACAGGCATTTTCTATAAGCATTTTTTTAGGATCTCTGACCCCTAAAACGTGTAAATCCGTCGAAAACCGTAAGTCGAAAAAAAATTTCGATTACAATACTTTCTTCTATTGTAGATAGAAGAAAGTAAAAACTCATAACGCTTCCTAACATTTGTTTAAACTACAAAAAATGGTATCTCTTTCACCGGAATAAATTAACAAGTGAAAAATTATAAAGTTTAAAAAAGAATATAGTCCAGGCAAACCGGCGATGGAACTGTCACTCAATCACCCGTCGCGGCAGTGCACTACACAACCTAATTACTCACCTAGGACTTAGTTTACATGCACCCAGCACCCCTACACGTATTGGGCTTGGTGGAGGTCGCCCCTCCATTATTGACTTTGCAATTTCCAAAAACTTGGTTTTTCCTATTAGTTCTACAGTTATAAATGACTTAAGTTCAGATCATCTTCCTGTTGTGTTCAAAATTGATTGTGTTGATCCTCCCTCTCCCCCCCCCCCTCAGTGGCTGTGGACTGGAATAAATTTAAAACTATTCTTTCAAACTCTGACCTAACTTTCCCTAATATTACTAACACTGATGATATTGACAAAGCTGTTGATAATTTTCAAAATATTATTATTAATGCTCAAAAACAAGCTACTTACCAATATACTAAAAATAATAACTCTTTTACAATGCCTAACTACATTCATAATGTTTGTAAGCAACGTAATGACATCCGACGGCTGTTTCAAAATACTAGAGATCCTACTTTAAAGCCAATGATTAATCGGCTTAACAATAAAATTAAAAATCTCATTTCTAAGGAAAAACAAAAAAGCTGGAGCAATTTTCTTAACTCCCTCTCTCCTCAAGACAACTCTCTTTGGAAAATAAAGAAAAAACTCAATAATAATTACTCTACAATTCCCCCCTTAACTGCCTTTAATACCACAGCATATACGGACAGGGATAAAGCGGAAATCCTCGCTAAGTCCTATGCTGAGCAGTTTTCCCCTAACCCTTATCTTGCCAGCCCTAATCATTATTTTGAAGTTAATGAAACTGTTCAAAATTTTTTAGCTACCCCTCCCACGGACCCACTTCCGGAAATTCAACCAATGGTTATTTCTAATATTATCAAAAATCTTAAAAACAGAAAGGCCCCTGGATACGATAACATAACTAACTATGCTCTTAAAAATCTTCCTTGCAACTGTATTATTTATCTTACTAAACTAACCAATGCTATTCTTCAGTTCTACTACTTCCCTAAAGCATGGAAGACTTCTATTATCGCACCTATTCCCAAACCTCTGTGTAATCTTCAGGATCCGACTAATTACCGTCCCATTTCTCTTTTACCCTCTATCAGCAAAGTTGTTGAGATAGTCATCAGGTCCCAGTTACATGACATTTTAGACGCACAAAACATACTCATTCCTGAGCAATTTGGCTTCAGAGCTTAACATTCCACATTACATCAACTCCTTCGTGTTGTTGAGTTCTTGAGTGAGAAACTAAACACGAACACACCAGCTGCGGCTGTTTTTCTCGATGTTGCTAAGGCTTTTGATAAGGTTTGGCATATTGGCCTTATATACAAACTAATTAAGCTTGGAATTAATGCTAGACTTATCTTTCTCATACATTCTTACCTTAGCGACCGCACCTTTCGCGTCCGCCTTAACAATATACTTTCCACTTTATACCTTATTCTCTCTGGTATTTTACAAGGGTCGGTTCTCGGCCCTACGTTATTTAACATATTCTTCAACGATATCCCAAGAACACTGAGGACTCGCCTTGCCCTGTACGCGGACGACACGGCAATGTACGCCTCTGCACGACACCCATTTACATTGTACAAAATTCTCCAGAAACACATAGATAAATTCCTTAACTGGTGTACCCTGTGGCGTGTTAGGCTCAACGAGCAGAAAACAGCTGCTGTCTATTTCTCTAAAAAATTAACCTTTCCCAATCGCATTACTATTAATAACACCACTATTCCTTGGACTAATGACACCAAGTATCTGGGGGTTACCCTTGATAGAAGACTTACCTGGAAAAAACATTTTATTAATATCCGTGGCAAAGTTGCTAGTATCTCCCAGGCCCTCTCTCCTCTTCTCAAAAGCAATACTCTTTCTATTCATAATAAACTAATCCTGTATAACGCATGTATTAGATCAATCTTAACCTATGCTTGTCCGATCTGGGGATTCGCTTGTAAAACCAGTATGGAGTATCTTTACGGTGCTCATAACAAAAACTTACGCTATATACGTAATGGTCACCGTTTTCTTCGTAATACCACTATCCGCAGGGATTTGAAAACCACTTCCTTAAAACAGCGAATTAATAAACTTGCTAAAAATTTCTATAAATCAGTTTACAACCCCCCTAACCAAATTGTAGCGGAACTTCCCGAATACGAGGTATCCGACCCCACTAACAGAAAACGCCCTAAATACTCGCTTTTGCTTAACGATGAAGACTGAGTTTCCCTTTCTGTTTGTTCTGTCCTGTTTATAGTATAAAAAAAAAAAAAAAGTTTTTCTGCTAATTTTTTAGCACTTCATATTTAAACTAATGTATGGTCTCTGAAAAGAGTCTTTTTTTTTTTTAATGGGGCACTCCCCGGTAGCTTTTTCGTCTTTTCCTGCTTTTTTTCTTGGAACTAATGGAATTTTTCTTTCTTTTTTAGTTATTTTATTTCTTTTCTTTGTTTTTCTTTTTACTTTTCAACATGTTATACTAGTACTTATGTACTTTGTCTCTTTATTGTTAGTCTTTTCTTTTTCTTAAAGTAAATTTATTTTGTGGCTACCAGCCACGCCTAAACAGTATTTTTTTTTTAAGGCTCCCTAATGCCCTTGCAACACGATCACCTGTCCACTGGATGTAAAGTTGCAGCGCAACTAGGCAATCCAATCAGCTGTTCACATTGTTCCATTGTTCCAGTCCAGGCAATAGGGAATTTTACCTAGCAAAATTAATGGTAGTACTGGAAATCGGCTTTCTAGATGTTTTTTGGGTCGCTGAATCCGAATTTGTAACTTCCCACCAAAAGTTTCCCCCGGCAACCTCCCCAAATTTTGGTAAAAAGCCCCCCCAAAAAGGTTTTTATTAAAAAAAATCAATTTTTTTATTGTTTTAGAGAAGAAGTATCTAGAAATTCAGAAAGTAGACAAAATTTCCAACAAATTAGATATATGACAACTTAGGATGAAGGGGAAGGGGGGATCTGCCTCGGAACATGCGCGCGGTGCTGCGTAAACTAAGTTGTGCAATTCCACTTAACCACTCACACGTTTACATTCGACCTCCCACTCCCCTCCGAACTTTCTCTATAAGGTTTACTTTAAGATTTTTGGGCCGCTGAATCCGAATTTTTAACTTTCCCCCCCGAACACCCCCCCCCCCCAAATAGTTGTTTTTAACTTAAATTTCTTATTGTTTTAGTGGAAAAGCATTACGAAATTCAGAAACTAGACAAAATTTTAAACAAATAGGATATATGACATTATGAATTAGGATGAACGGGGGGGGGGGGGGGGTGAGGGCTGCCTCTGAACATGCACTGCGGCACTACGTGCACTAAATGATGAAGTCCAGGCAATAGGGGATTTTATCTGGCAAAATTAATGGTAGTACTGGAAATCGGCTTTCTAGATGTTTTTTGGGTCGCTGAATCCGAATTTGTAACTTGCCACCAAAATTTCACTCGGCAACCCCCCAAAAGATTTTTTGAAAAAGTTTGGTTTTTGAGAAAAGCGCGCGGGGAATGTTCCGAGGCAGCCCACTCTCTCCCCGTTTATCCTACGTCATAATGTCATCTATCCTATTTGTTGCAAATTTTGTCTAGTTTCTGAATTTCGTAATGCTTTTCCCCTGAAACAATAAGGAATTTAAGTTAAAAACAACTATTTGGCGGGGGGTTCGTGGGGGGGAATTTTAGGGGTAAGTTAAAAATTCGGATTCAGCGACCCAAGAAACTTAAAGTAAACCTTATAGAGAAAGTTCGGAGGGAAGATGGGAGGGTTAATGTAAACGTGTGAGTGGTTAAGTGGAATTGCGTAACTTAGCCCACGCAGCACTGCGGCGCATGTTCTGAGGCAGATCCCCCCTTCCCCTTCATCCTAAGTCATAATGTCATATATCTTATTTGTTGCAAATTTTATCTACTTTCTGAATTTCTAGCTACTTTTCCCCTTAAAACAATAAAAAATTGGAATATTTTAACAAAAACCTGTTTTGGGAACTTTTTACCAAAATTTGGGGAGGTTGCCGGGGGAAATTTTGGTGGGAAGTTACAAATTCGGATTCAGCGACCCAAAAAACATCTAGAAAGCCGATTTCCAGTACTACCATTAATTTTGCTAGGTAGTCACTATACGGTCTCTATTGCCTGGACTAATACCTATAACTAAAAATGTTGTAATGAAAAAGTTTCATTAAATATCATTTACAACATTTCAAGGTACACATTTCACTAATTTCAGCAATTTACCAAAAACCTAGTACGCCCACCCTTGGAAGACATCACCGAAACAATTGTGTTATGAATAAGTAAAAAAAAAAACATAGAGTACCTTTATATAAATAAAAATAAATAATAATAATTAATTCTGTAGTTTCGTTATCAACAGTAATATTTCAAAACTCAACTACTGATGAATCAATAGCTTCATACAAACATACTGCTCAACTACTGATGAATCAATGACTTCATACTAACATATTGCTCAACTATCGTTGAATAAAAGATCCACAACAAGAATTCGTAACTCTGTTACAAGACTTCGATACACTCTTTACAATGGCACATTATGTATTAAGTAAAAATTTCTAACATATGAGCTCTGAAAAGAAAGTATTTTCCCATAACACAACATATTAAGGAGTAGGGTCAGATGGGGTAATTATGACCAGGGGGTAATTATGACCGCCGTCATACTGGAGATAACTGTGAAGGTAAAATTTTGTTTCAAGTTTAGATATTAACCTCATAATGTATATTTCATCTTAGGTATTCTTTGTTACTAGTCTGAAGCCTTTTTGAGATCCAAATAGCAATTTGAAACTAAGTCTATAAAATTTTTGATAAACGGATTTGTTACTTTGGAGTTCAAAGTGGTCATAATTACCCCAAACATATGTGTATTGGCAAGTATAAAGAGAAGATATAGTGGTCATAAATACCCCACTAGTGGTCTTAATTACCCCAAACTTATGTGATTGTGAGTTTTTGGTGGGGTAATTATAACCACCCTTTTAACTTTAAAAGAAAAACAGCTATGATAATTAAAACTTTTAAAATGTGTCCTTAAAGGATCAAAGTTACTTGCTATGTACTAAAAACAGCACTTTTCCAAATAGAAATAAGCAAAAAAAAAAAAAAAAAAAAAAAAAAAAATAGCAAAGTTGAATATGTAAAAAGTGGTCATAATTACCCCTCCTGACTATATTAAATGCAAAAAGACATTGGTGAATTAACATATAAGTAAATACACTATATGGCCAAAGGTGACCGGCCACTTGCGATTTTAGACGTTTTGTTAAATAGCTAGAAAAATACATGAGGAATTAACCTGAAACTGCAGGTGTGTAAACAGTATAGTATAGGTCAGGGTTGGCGAACCCATGACACGCGTGCCAGAAGTGGCACGTAAGCTAATTTTTCTGGCACGCGAAAAATTTAAATTTTGTAATTGTTTATACAGACAAAATCCATATTTTATTTCATTTATAACCAATAAAATTTTGTCCCATATGGGCAGACTGTCACAAATAATGTAACTATTTTTTGCATGAATTAACACATCATAATAATCTGGGAGCACGGCAGTGCGTCCGCCAAGTTCGCACAAGCCGTAAGCTACCTTTTCCTGAACCATTTCAGCATACTTTTCACCCCCTCATAACGTCGTTTTAGGGAGAGATATAGAATTTTTTCTTTTATACACATGTTAGTATGATCAAACTGAACTAAGGTTCCACGGTTTCATGTTTCTGTATTTAGTAGTTTTCGAAATATTAAATTCCGAAAAAGCGCTTTTTTGTCACTGACTCACTTCGCATCATCAAATAACTAAGGTACTTCTAGAAGTCGTAGAATAATGAAATCTCACAAGTAAGTCGGTTTTGCAGCACAATTAACCAGAAAAATCTGAAAACACAGAATTTCCGCCTCTAAACCCTTCAAACAGGGGGTGTTGATTTGGCTGTAAACAGGTCCTAACACATTCAATTGTGCCAATGTTGGTCGCCAAAACTCGATTACAGAGTTTTGAAGGGGTCACGAAATTTCAAGCAGAATAAAATTTTATATATATGATTTTCCAAAGATGTTTGTTAAATAGAAAAAATAAATAGAACCTAAAAATTTTAATCAGTATAGGTTATGATATATTTACGATAATAAAACATTTAACAAATATAATCGCAATTCGGTACGTTTCCAATATAGTAGCCTTGGCGAAATAGAAAAAATAGCCTTGACGAGAAAAGAAATTTGATAAATAACGTATTTTCTGGCTACCTATTTACTGTGTCATATACACAAGCAATTTTTTCCATATGTATACAATTTATTTAATGTAAGGAACCCGTTTATTTATATTTATATACCAACATAAATAATTTGGGCACAGATGTCATATTTGCCCCATATTGGCACGATTTTTTTCTGATGTCATATACGCAATGTATACTTAAGCGGCGCCAAAGTGTCGTTATTTTGCTTGATATGGTAACCCGGATGTTGTTGTTTATGCTGTTGATGTTTTCGCCAAATCGGCGTCGGAAAAAAATCGCGCCAATATGGGGCGAATATGACATCTGTGCCATAATTTGTATATAAAAAACAATATTTTATGCATGTATAAATAAAATGTTTATATGTATATAAAAAAACATAAAAGTTCATCAGGTTCGTTTTCATAGTTGTTTATATCATTTGACATCATTTCTCAGTTTCTGAAGTCCGAATATCGCCAAGATTAAAAAAAAAAAAGCCAAGGTCCCTATAGTGGAAAAATATCCTAATTCTCACATGAAAGTTTAAAAACCTCCTTTTAATTAAATGTAATGTGTAACAAATAAAGTTGTCTTTAACGATGCGCGACAGCGCCCGAAGACCGCTGCTAATGTTATTATATTGCATTATTAGCCAACTTACTGTTAATTTTAAATCTGTAAAAGAAAGATTATAGTTATAGATAATATATGTTGGTCGCCAAAACCCGATTACAGAAAATTAGCCTGAGTTATAAAGGTGTTACATGATTTGAAGCTGAATGAATTTGTATATGCTTTTATAAAAATCTTAATGAGGCAAATCTTTCAGTTTATCTGTCCATCTTTCTATCTTTTACTTCCTTAAAAACAAATTTTATTAAACACCGGGAGGCGTCTGCACAGATCATCACCTCATTGAGTTGACGGCTGAAATTTTAGGTTTAGTTAAAAATCGATTAGCGTATTAAAATGTAACTGGTCTCCCGAGTCATATCTTTGTGGAAATCACCTACAGACCCGATTTTACCGGTTAATTGGTGGATTTTCCATTGTGTTTTCCTGCACCCATTCCTCTATGTTTCCATACTTTTGGATGCAGGAAAATACAATAGTAAACCTATCAGTCAACCACTAGGTCTTCAGGTGGTTTCTACCAAGATATGACTTAACAGACCAGTTGCACTTTAATATGCAAATCTAGTTTTAACTAATCCTAAAATTTCAGCTGTAAACTCGATGAGGCGATGTGCAGACGCCTCCCGGTCTATTATAAAATGTCGAAATTCTAATCTCAATAGCACTCTGTTCAATCTGGCAAATATCCTTACTATTTATGGAACACTATTCTCTAAGTGCGGTTTAGTGATGTTAATGAACTTTATGCATATGCAGGGGTCGCAGCATATAGGACAAATTTTATTGTTCTTACCAGTAACTTTTATCAATAATCTTCATGGTATAGTCCTATTGCATATCTTATAAAAATGTCTCTTGACGATTATTGATAAAATATACTGATAGGAACAGTACAATTTGTCCTATATGCTGCGACCCCTGCATATGCATCATACATATTATACATATGCATATAATACGTAATACATTTGCATCATACGTATTATAGGTATGTGTATAATACATAATGCATATGCATCATTATGACGTCACAATAAACAAAACATTTTTTGTCGCTAAATTTGAGAATTGACATGATATATTACCAAATTTGGCGACACTTCTCTAAATGTCGACAAGCTTGGCGAGTATTTGACGCTAGTGGCTATTTTTCAATGAGTTAATTATTAATGCGAGTCATCTACTTATATTTTTCCGCTTATCATCTGAATAGTTAAATGGTATAACGTACAAATATTTCCAAAGTGCCAATAGTTTTGTCACTGCACAAACCTCTGCTATTCTTATTATATTGTACTGTTATTATACTTACTGTGATTATCTTGTTAATTTTTACTCTGCTAAAACTTCTGTATTATATAAAGAGAATTTACGGAAACTATTAAAGCACCGAAACTGCCAGTTCTCCTTATTATTATTATAATTCTATAATATGTAACCTGTTAATCGATGTGTACGTTAGAATGAATCTTCTATAATCCGGTTCCTGGTATGTTAGTTTTCAGGTTTCAATAAAATTAGCTCAAATCTTAAAACCATGGCACATTAGCTAACTCTTCAACACGATCAGATGAGAAGAATGGTAGATTTTCAAATGGATCATGGCAGTGAGCCCGTAGACCTTCTATTCTTCCGTAATCGAGTCTATTGAAAAGGTTAACATGAAACAAAAAGATATTAGCATCAATATGGTTTAATGCAAATGCAAATGTTTTCATAACCATTTCACTTGTACCCAATCGTATCAGTTAAAATACAACAATTGGCAGTGAGTCCAATTAGAAAAGATTACTTAATAGGATTAAGACTTTTCGCATTAGAGAACGAATCATAACTGATACGGAAACATGTATAAGTGAGTTAAGAGATATTTGTCGCGAAAGATGAAATACATAACAACACAAAATATATGATGTGCTTCCATGATCGTAAAGAGCTCTTGATTTCTCTATCAAAAGCTTCCGACTTGGCGAAAGAATGGGCAAGTAAATTAAATTATGAATAACAGAAACATGATGCAACGTTTAACATGCAATTAATAGAGTAAATACTGCTTGCTAGAGGCGGCTAGTATTTTAATATGAAAAGAAATAAAGTATAAATTTGTAAAGCTCAATAAAATAAATTTAGGTATTTTCATGTTAGCTGGGTGCAAGTGGCAAATCGCCAAATACTGTTCCCAACTCCATTGTTCATACTGCATGCATTTTATTTAAAAATATAAACTTTTCAGCCATCTCATTTAAAATAGATGCATTTCCCTCATTTTATTTAAAAGAATATTTAACATAGAAATAAATAAATAAGAAATAATAACATAATATTATGTTATTATTTCTTATTGTTCTTTAATTATTCATGTATAATTTCTAATTTACACATATGAAAAATGAAAACTGCTATTGGCAAAAAAAACAAAATGCTAATGAGGAGATTTGCTCCCTGCTAACATAAAAGTACCGAAATTTAATTTTTTAAAA
This sequence comes from Maratus speciosus, assembly GCA_963932465.1. Classification (NCBI taxonomy): domain Eukaryota; kingdom Metazoa; phylum Arthropoda; class Arachnida; order Araneae; family Salticidae; genus Maratus; species Maratus speciosus. Next base: position 106,309,557 of record OZ010799.1, read on the forward strand.
ATATTAATATAGTTTAGACAAACAAACTTGAAAAAACATACAAAAAGTACTGATATCCCAACAAAAAGTTTTCGGTAAAAAAAAAAAGCGCCAAGTTCTCCTTAATGTTTCGGCCAGAAAAAGTAGTGATATCTGTCTGAAGTTCGCAAAAGTTAAAAGCCAAACATCCCAAATCTTTCATTGAAAATGGCTTCCTGCGACTTGGCCGTTAATGCCTTCAAGAGGGTTTTTCAAATTCTAAAGTATGTACAAATGTTATGCGAAATCCATATTTTGAGGATTTTAGGCATTTTGTGACACAAAGTAGAGAAATAAAATACACATTTAAAGAAAGCATATAAACCACTTCAGTCTATTTAAAAGCTTAGAAGTTAAAAATAAGAAAATAACTGTATTCAGAAGATAATATTCCAACAGGACTAATTGCTAAAACACAATTAGTATCCGCTTTTAACAGTTTAACCCCCTCAAGGGCGGTGGTTTATTTTTGGATCATTTAAATTTAATCCCTAAATGGGACATTGACACCAGAATTTTTATTTGGAAATTGTCGTTTTAGTTTGTACGTGCAGAAGAGTCAACTTATTTTCAAATACATTTGTTTGTAAATTCCGGTGTCATTCATTCATTTCAGTATTTTATTAATAGAAGTGTTTTGCCCCTGAAAGGGTTAAAGCGAATAAGTGCATTCTAAGGTTATTGCAATACCTCTTAATATATGCAAACAAACTATAATATATGTTCAAATGAAAAATCTCTTTCGTCAATGCACAAGATTTCAATATTATACATTAAAATATAATGTAACACATTATGAGACTTGAAAAAAGTAAATTTTGTTTTATATCTTAGGTTTCATGTTAATGACTTTAGGTTTAGAACGTACAAAATAAATTTCATTTAAACCAGAAATGAACTAAATGATTTGTAATCAAAACTAATGTTTGTTGAAACTCAGTAGTATTTTTGAGAAATCTTTTACTTGTAATGTCTTCATGTGAATTCGCCTCTTTGCATTCTAATATTACTTTTAATATTTAAATAAATCATAAATGCGTAATTTACATTAAATTGAAAATGCTATAGAAGGTATTAACGGCCAAGTCGCAGGAAGCCATTTTCAATGAAAGATTTGGGATGTTTGGCTTTTAACTTTTGCGAACTTCAGACAGATATCACTACTTTTTCCGGCCGAAACATTAAGAAGAACTTGGCGCTTTTTTTTTTACCGAAAACTTTTTGTTGGGATTTTCTTTTCCTGTGATGCTATGTAGTGTTTTCGACATGTATTTTCCTTTTCGATATGAATTTAAAAAGCTGTAATTTTAAAATGAGTTTTGTTTGTCCGTCACTGAAATAAAATGGCAAATGGATGCAATTTAGCTATGTATATTTGTAAAAGTAAGAAAATATGAACCAGATATAAAGCATTTTCCATCGAACGTACAACAGCAAAAATCTCATCAATACGTTATTAGTACATTGTTTAATGCAACTTTTAAAATTATAACCGATATTTTGCATTAATGATAAGTTTAAAATTAATGGAATATAAACTGGTATTTTCTCCCTCATTACAGTACATACCTCATAAATGAATCCTATTTACGAATTAAAAATTCTTTCATTTAATGGAAGATTCCAATAAACAGAAAAATAGCATTTTGATTTTTAATATTTTTTAATTATTAAGGGGTCAGGTACCTTTGAAGCTACGAAAATGCATGCAAATGAGACACTGATATGGATTGCTATAACAACGCATCTGATAAACTTTTGGATATGAAATTGTAAATATACATTAAAAGAGTCATAAGCTAATAGTTAATGCTCTGAAAAAAAGTCTAGATGCATGTAAAGTTTTTTTCTTAACTTCATTTGAAATTTAATCTTTTTTTAATAAACGAATTCACCTTATATATCTTGCGCGCATGATTTCTCAAAAATGAATTGTCAGAGTGAGCCCAATTTTTTTTATTGAGTAGAGATATAATATGTGTTTAAAATTACCTACACTGAAAAAAATATAATAATTAGTTTTTGAGAAAATAAATGTAAAATCAAAAGTCGCAAAATTTTGAAATTATTTTTGTATAAAAACAGCCATAATTTCTAAATTTGTTACTTGATGAACATAATAGTAGGTCATTTTGTACATCTATAAGGTTGTTACTTTCATTTAAAATTTCATGAAATTCTATCCAGCCCTTTCTTAGAAATCATGCGCGCAGTGACCAAAATCAACGTTTTGAGAAAATTGACTTTAAAGATACAATTTCCCCTTGATAACATAAAGAGAGCTCAAACATTGTTTGTCATAATTTCCCTTCTAAAGCGAATTTTTGCATGGGGTTTCTTTTTAAATATTCCTTAAGAATAAAATTTTAATATAAGCTACAAAATAAAAAAAATAATTTTGGACACTTTCAAAGGTACCTGACCCCTTAATTATTAATGCACGAAGGTAACTGATTTTATAACCAGTGTTTCGTATAAAATTCTTACTCTTCAAAATTATTTTTGTAAAAATTTATCACATTACATTGTTAATAGATATTGTTCGTGAATTTTAGGCACGCGCTCTTGAAAAGGTTCGCCGAGACTGGTATAGGTCATATATTTCCGCGAATATTTTTTCCGGAAACCCCATAGGGGACCGTCAACAAATTGAAAAAGAATATTTTTTTGTTTTTGGATAACCCTGTCAAAACTAATGTAGCAAAAGCGTTCAAACTGTAGATTATGATTAAGTGGCTAATTGTAATAATTTGTGTTCATTTTTATGAGGATAGCATGTATACTCGAAGAGAAATTGAGGTTTTCATAAAAACAATCTTAAATTTTGCCAAGTTTTTTTGCTTATAATTTGCAAAGTTCTTAATATAAAAAAAAGTTCTTTTCAAAAAATATGACAAACAACATTGTACACAATACTCTGCAATCAGAATTAAAATATAGTAAAAATTGTATGAAAAAAGAGTAGGTTTACTAAATAATGTTTCACTGCGCATGCCCTAACGCAATCAAAATGTAGTGTGCATAATGTTTTAGCTAAATGTATAGAGCAAGTTTTTTAAAAGTCTCAAAAATATAGCTTGAAAATTATCATTATAGAATAAGCTCAAAATCCGCTGTTCCTAAAATGAAGCAAAAAGATGAGGGGCTGTATCCATATATCCATTGATTAGTGCCAAGATAGCATACGCAATATTGCACGCACTACTGTATTTGGATACAACTCCTCATCCTTTTGCTTCCTTTTGGGAATAACGGATTTTGAGCTTATTCTATCAACGATAATTTTCAGACTTTTCAAACTGTTTTTGAGACTTTCACAAAAGTTTCTCTATACATTTAGCGAACACATTATGCAAATTATATTTTGATTACATTCGGGCATGCGCAGTGAATCATTATTTAGAAAACGTGCTCATTTTTCATACAATTTTTATTATTTTTTCATTCTGATTACAGGGTACAATGCTGTTTTGTCATATTTTCTGAAAAGAACTTTTTTTTAATATTAAGAACTTTACAATTTATAAGCAAAAAACTTGGCAAAATTTGGGTCTCTTTTTATAAAAAATTTAATTTCTGTACGAGTATACATGCTATCATGATAAAAATGAACACAATTTATTACAATAAGGCACTTAATCATAATCTACAGTTTGAACGCTTTTGCTACATTAGTTTTTACAGTGTTATCTAAAAGATATTCGTTCTTTTCCCATTTGTTGACGGTCCGCTATGGGGTTTCGGGAAAAAATCCTCACGGAAATGTATGATCTGTACTATTCTGTTTACAGACCTGGATTTTCAGGACAATTCCTCGGGTAGTTTTCTAGATATTTAACAAAACGTCTAAAATAGCAAGTGGCCGGTCACCTTTGGCCATACAGTGTATATAAAATATTGCAAATTTTTAATATTTATTTGAAATAAAAACTTAGCACTTCGAATTGAAAAGTTTAGGGTTTTTTGTATATCCTTAACTATTGAATATATTTAAAAGTTTTCGCTTTTCTTTAAATAAAACTTTGAATAAATGTAACAGATATCGTACGTCAACAACTGAATTTCGTCCGCTTGCACTTTCATCCTATCACTATGTCAACTGTGTCAATATTTGAAAAGATTTCCACGTTATTTTTTCTGAAGTGCAAATGGTATACATTTTCCAGATCTTCTACTGTTTAGATATATATCTGTAAAACATAAGTTGCAATATAACGGTTTGAAAGCGATTTTTTTTCCCTCGATTTCTAAGCAATCTATTGATTTCTAAGCAAACGTCACAATTATGTAAAATATTTCTACATAGTAAATGTAAAATGTTTCTCAATATAGAATTGGTAAAAATTTTTTGTGTTGCATTTTTTAAAAATTATGATTTTTTGCCATAAAGCATAAATTTAGGCTGTTAACATCTGCTATGAGGCTAATATAAAAGTAATATTTTTAATAAATTTCGAAACTTTATTTGAATACATGAATGATATTTTTCATACAAAAATGCTTTTTGATGTTATTGTTGTTAGCAATCGTAAAAAAATATTTAAATGTAAAAAACCTATTACAGTTTTCAATTTTTTTTTAAAAAGTGTTTTTGATCAATGTTTTGTAAACCGGTTAGCCGAGGTTGGGTCCCTTAGTAATAATAATAATGCAATATTCGCGAACAGGAAATATTTGTCATTCTAGAAAAACGAATGCAATGGCAGAAAAATATGGAATAATAATAGAACGCAAGTTAGAATAACCTCATATATAAGGCGTTTTACATTCATAAAAACAGATTCAAACAAGCTAATAGTAGAACGTAAGTTAGAATAACCACATCTGTAAGGCATATTACATTCATGAGAGCAGTTGTACATAGACGTCTAAGTAAATATTTTAATATTAGAAACGTTTCATCTAAAATTTAGCGTATCTCTTCGAAAACTTTGGGTTTCTATTTGTGTTTTTCTTTCTTTGATTAATTATTGTATTCTAAAGATTTAGAAACTCTCGCTAAATGAAATTTAGAATAGCTATTGCAGGAAACTTACGTCTTAAAATTAACAACAAGATTTCGTTTCTAAGAAATCCGAAATTAACAACAGGATTTCGTTACTAAGAAATTTCATCTCATCGTCATGTCTTCCTCTATGTTATTTTTCAAGAGTGGCAAATGTTATACTTTTTGCGACTATTAGTAATATATAATAAAAGGAAAGGAAAATTGTAAGAATATTGCAAAATAAATAATTTTTTTCAAGGGATAAAACCTTTCTGTTTAAATATAAGAACTTAAACGTGACATTTGAAAAGTATTTTTTTTCCCTTGAAACAAAATAATGGATTCTTTATTTTGAAACAGAATATTGTTCGCACTTTACAGAAACGAATTTCACAGTTAATTTCTATGCAGAAATATTATATTCTTTTTGACAATTTAACTCCCCTGATTAGCTTTGACCCTTGGCTTTAGCTCTGACTGAAATTTTCAATAATGTCAATTTTCTCCCGCACCTTTTTGGCGGTTTTTCAAATCTTAATACTTGCTTGTGATTAATGAAATGTTGTAGTATCACTGTATGGACATGAGTTTACTTAAATGGCTTTTTTAAGAGATTTTTTTTCAATTAGTGGAATAAAAAAACAAAAAATCTGTTCGCGAATTTAAGAAAATTTTCCATAAAAAATCGGCATGGCTGATAGATTTTGTTATGAATGTAAATTAAAGCTTAAAAGAGTATCAAGTAAAGCTAAAGTAAATTCACCGAATAATCAGCAGCGAAATTGTAGTGAAAATATTTTCGTTATAAAACTTCAGGAAAATACATCAATAAATTCAAGCTTCATGTGGTTAAAGCGTCTAGTCAATATTCAAATTCAGTTGCCACATATTTAGCGAAAAAAGGACCACAAATTCAAAGAAGTGGTGTTCCACTTGAAGAAATAGCTGGTATTCACTTGACGCTTCTCCCAATGGACTTTGGTGCGTTGGATTTTTTAAGCAAGTGTTAGGGAGACGCCATCTACAAGGACTTCAAAAGGAGTTTGGAGGGCCGACAATTAGGAGTGAAGAAAAATTAACATGAATGAAATTAAGAAAGTATATTTCATGGAAAATTCGAGCCAGAGCTACAGCCAATGCCAAGGCTATCCAAAAAGAATAAAAGCAATACAATAAATTCGTAAATTATACCTAGACATTAACAATGAAATTCGTTTCCATAAAGTGCGAACGAATGTTCATAACGAACTGTACATATCTGTTATGATAAATCCTGCCGGCTTATCTGTTACGATATCGGGTTACTGGAAAGCAAATTCGTCGATCTCATAGCGATGTAGATGAAGAAGATGAATGTAGCATGTAGTTGGCGCATAGATGTACGAACATGTAGTAAAGGAAACTAGAGCAACAGCTTCGCCTATTTAATTGAACAGCTTAATCTTTGTATACGATGATCATTTCTCATTAAAGATGATTGGCAGTCAAGTGGCTTATGACAAAAACAATGGAAATGAAGATTGGGATTTCTCCAGGAGACGAGTAACGAAAGGAATACTGTTCACAGGATTTTATTCAATAAGATCGGGCAGCAATTCTCATAACTCACGATGCAGTGCCATTAATAACGTCGATGTAGAAACATCTATAATCAATAGTAATTATTTGATTACAGCAAAAAGGTAAAATCTTTAGAACAAACGCCATTTTGTCAGACACACAGCCAGGGGGCAGTTTACATTTTAAAAAACTCAGCAAAATCTGTTGGAGAATCGTGCGTAACTGCTTTTTACTTTTCAACCGTAGGAATACAATTTTTGCTCTAAACCAATTAAGATGCAAAGAAATCACGCCATGAAAAGAGTACTGACAGAGCGGGTGGAGGGGATAATAAAACAAAAAGGAACCTCGGAATAAAGCGCGGGAAGGTAAATGTCGGCTGGAATAAAAATGGCTACCAAAGAACATTCTAAAATGCGAAAGATCGGAAATGGGACATTTAATTTAAGAATACTAAAAGCGTAATAATTTAGTGAATTAGACAAGTGTGACATTAAATTAAAGGGAATTTAACAGAATTAATGACAGAGATTATTTAAGAATAAGTATTTAGTGAATATAGATAAGTAATTTAGAATAGTACAGGGAAATCGCGGAGATAGATCTAATATTGTAGCATATATATATGTATTATATATAATGAAATTTCTCACTAATCCCGGAATTAAAATATAATGATTACCAAAAGTAATTTCTAAAATAAATAAATAATTTTTTGTAAAAATCACTTATGGAATATATCTAGGTGTGTATATGTTGAAAAATAAAGGAAAATGTATGTACGTGTAACATTTTATCAAAATTTTTATGGAAGAAATTCAGTTATCGGCATTTAATTGCAGCCTTCTATTTATAGTGTAATAGTTATCATCAGTTGTTTGCTTTGCGGACGTTTTGGGTTGAAAAGCAAATTAATGATATCCAGGTAAAATGTGGCTGTTAATATGTTGATTAAACATCGGATTTATGCCAGATTAATTTTAACACAGTTATTCTAATTGGTAAATAAATCATATGCCTTCCAATTTTCCAACTCGGTGAAAATTGTCCATGGCCAGATTCGAAGCAGTGATCTCTTGGCTTAAGCAGCCAATGCTCAGCCAACTTAGCGATCCCGGACGAATCTGGAGACCTAATTCATCCAGCTAACCTTATTTATCATAGCATCTGGTCTCATATATGAATCAACTCCACAGAATAAATCGTAGGTAATGGAACTCCAGCACGCTAGATATGTAGGGGAGAGTGGGGTGGAATGGGTCAGTGGGAGGAATGGGACAGTAGGTTGTTCTCTTTATGTATCATTCTAATCATTTCATCAATCACACATTAGATGAAGCCCAAGCTTCAGCTGAAAAAAGTAGCTGATCTGCATAAGCTTTCGATTGTATAAAGAAAAAAATTATTTCAAGAATCAAAAATAAATTTGCTTCACATACTTTTTATGGTTTTTTTTTTATATTAGTGACTTGTTTATGCGTAGATGTAATAGTTGTCCCATTTGTGGAACATTATACTGTATATTATCCCTAATTTAAACTATGCTTAAAAGCAGAATTTTTGTTTATACAAGACGTTTAACATAAAAGAAGGCAGAGGGAGGAATGGGACATTCCAGTTGAGGGAGGAATGGGACATGTCTAATTCCTTCTTTTTAATAAGGTGAATGCAAATTGCTAATACGCAAATATTTTTCGAGGGTAGTATATTAATTATAACACTATAAATACATTAATTTACTTCAAAATGTAAATAAATTAAACTGATGACTTTTTAATGCCATTTCTGGCTGACAATCCAGAATTTTCCTTCCAGATGAAGGTAATGGAATTGGATATTGTAGAACAGACATTATCAACCTACAATCTTTGTTAGACTGTCTAATAATTTTCTAGAAATTTCCTTGTTCATTCTGTCTATTGTTTCAATATTTAAAAATATTTTTATTTTTAGTGACTAATGATTAATGATTAATGGTATATATTTTACAAGTGTTTTGAAACTGTTTAGAAGGTATATGAAAAAATAATAAAAATATTATACTTATGTTACAATATAACATTTTGAAGGAGATAGTTTTTGTGCACAAGTTACGACTTTTAAGAAAACGCGAATTCCATGAAGTACTTAATTCCTTATTGGTATAACTGAGGAGAAATATACATTTCTTTATTTTATTACATTTATAAGTAAATCTCACATAATTTAACATAAAAAAGAACATTTCACTTAAAATCTTTTTAATCTTTCAAGTCTATGAAAACATAGTTTAATTTCTTTTAATTTTTTTAATTAAATGTAATTTGATTTTCACTAACCATTTTTAACTGAAAACAATCTAGAAGCTGTATAAGTAGTATAATGAAACTCTATCAAATTAAGGACTTTTGTTTATTTAAGAAAAAAAAAACTATGGAATGAATGAAAAAACACTAATTCAGATTAATTACGTATAAAATTTGAAACTTTACATAAATTAAATTTACGTGATTATTTCAAAGGATGGTACAGTCGTGGAAAAAAAAGTAAACACCCCCTACTAACTCCTCAATAAATTATCGTAGAAGAAAGTTACTAGTACCGAACGATTGGAAATAAAGTTTACTTTTAAATGATGTATATAAAATTTGCTTAGGGGGCCATCTACATATTAAAACGAACCATAACTTCATTTTTTTCAATAGCAATACCCAATTCTGACAGCACAAATGAACTCTACATCCTTCAATTTGGCTAAAAACAAATTTTTATGCAATTTGTACCATAAGTTTCCGAGAAATTAATTATTTTAAAACGAGCGTATTTTAAGGGCTGTATCCAAATTGAAGTTCAGTACTCGATTGTTAACCGAGAGAGCCAGCCCCCTTCTTGATCAAGGCACCTTATGAAGCCTGTTAGATAACAGGGCAGCAGAAGAAATTTCAAAATATCTACTCACTTCTATCATAGACGGCCTCTTAAACCATCATTTTGCCGTTTTTTAAGCATAATTTGAAAACTATTTGGAAGAAAAATGTGAAATTTCGGATTTTCATAAAGCAGGGCTTAATAAACCTAAATCCATCAAAAAATTTGTAGGTTGCAATTCATAATTTTTTCGAATATTAATTTCATAATTCATAATTTCATATCATAAAATTATAAAAATTGCAAATTCAGCATATTTATGTTTGAGCACATTAGCATTATTGCTGCACAAAAAATTAGCAGATTAGGAGCATAATTTCAGGAGATATAAATAAAATATGAAAATGTAAATTAACATTAGAAGCACTAAATTTCGAATGTTTATAATTCAAGAACTTATCTTTCAAATGACTTGAAATTTGGTGTCTAGGCATAGTTTGAACCGAAGATTTGAAATATCTCGTTAAAATTGGGTATTGCTATTGAAAAAAATGAGGTTTAGGTTCGTTTTAATATGTAGATGGCCCCCTAAGCAAAGTTTATATACATCATTTAAAAGTAGACTTTATTTCCAATCGTTCGGTCCCAGTAACTTCCGTCTACGATAATTTGTTGAAGAGTTAGTAGGGGGTGTTTACTTTTTTTTTTTCACGGCTGTACATAAATACAATGAATAAATATACTCAAGTATAGTAAATAGGTTGTTTTCTATTAAGAAGTTTATTTATTTTTTTACCATAAACTAAAGTGTTGTTTGTTTCGTATTCTTAAAATAATAAATACAATTTTCATAATTATAAGCACCTTTTTTTTTCAAGAGAGTTATAAATTGTCTACTAGATATAAGTATAAACCGGTACTCCCATAAATCTGTTTACATTTCAAAAATGCATAAAAAATTACCTTGTTGTATGAAAGTGTGGTTTGCAGATTTTGTGGTTAAATTTTTCAAACAGTCTGAATTTGGGGGGGGGGGGGGGCAAAGGGAAAACATAGTTCAAAATTTCAACGGTAGGCGGCATCTCTATAATAATAGCCTAAGTCATGTGACTATCATCAACAGCTCCGGGTTGACCGCTTCGCTTTTCATATGCCAGGTGGCCAATTTGGTAATTTAATGTTAGCCGGGTGCAGGTGATAAATCGCCAAATATTGTTCCATCACTATCATGTCATCAGTATTATAATAGATCATTTCATGCAACTGTCATAAACAATTTTTCGCGTACTAAATTAAAACAAATCTTTGATGTTGAAATTAAATGTTATGGTTTATGGTGTTGTTTATTACTTTTCTTTTTTTTTTTTTTTTTTTTTTTAGAAATAATTGAGTCATAAATTTTAAATATTTCAGTTTTAAAATAAAGTTATGTATTTTAAATAAAATGAGTGAAAGTATTATATCTTAAATGAAATTAATGAAATACGAAAAAATACGATGGGACCAATGTTTGGCGATTTATCACCTGACACTGTAACATAAAAATACCGAGTTCATGATTTCTGTATCAGAATCTTCCGATTTGGCGAAGGGTTGAGCAAGTAAATTAAACTATGAATAAAAGTAACATTAATACAATGCTTAGCATACATTTAAGGGAGACCAAACTGGTCGCCAAGAAACGGCTAGTTAATAAGGTATATATATATTATCAAAAGGAAACAAAATGCTAAGACTTCACAGGAGTTATTTAAATTGATTACACTGAGAAAATGCACTTAAAATGTAATCTAAAGTTCATTGAAAAACCTGTTGTATAATTTCAATATTTATGTCTCTTATTAAAATGAATGGTAACAGTGCCACCTACCGGCGAAGTATTGAACTATTTTTTATTTTTTTACCAAAAACCTGAACCTTTGACATGTCTTATGTTACAAATGGCATTTCGATATGAATTTTTGAAATGTTATCGGAGACACTTGCTGCTGCTTTTTCCACTAAATATTGCGCATTTAATTATGTGAATAATACACACATTTCCTTACATCTATTTCATTAAACAAATTGCTCCTCATTTCGAAAAATTTGATACTCCAGTATTGTTTGCCTTTCCCAAAATATTGCATCTATTAGAAAAATTTTCACAACTTTTACTAAATAAAATTTAGAATAAATATTACAGCCGACGTTCGTTCTAAAATAAACAACTGAATTTCGCCTGCTCGAACTTTCATCGTATCATCATCATGCCTACTGTGTCAATATTTGAAAAGATTTTTGTGTTATTTTTCCTGGAATAGTATATATTTTCTACAGTTTTTAGTACTATTTAGAAATATATGGGAAAAGAGGAAATATTATGCGCATGTTACTGTGTAACGTTTTGAAAAGGATAAAATTTTTCTGAATAAATATTTTGATCTGAGTAAATGCGACATTTTATAAAGTTCTAAAATTTGTATTGACATAGCTTGGAAAAATAGTAAATGTCTTTATTTCAATGCATTATTCATAATAACATTTCGCAAATATGTCGGAATTACATAAGAGTTTAATGGAAGTTGTTTTTACATAGAGAATTTGTTTTCTGAAACATTTTTTGCGGATAAAAGATTCATAGACGTAGAAAAATCCAAATATGAATCGATGCTTATGAAATATTAATAGATGAAAGCTGTGTGTGCATATTTTTAATTTTTAGAAACTATTAACGAAATAGTTCCTATCGATGCTGGATTTAATTAAATTTCGTGTGTGCCCCTTGTCGGTGGCTCACGATAAATATTCCATCTTTGCTGCGTTTGTAGCCCTGCCAACATATAATAGTGAGAAATTTTCCAGGCTGGGTATCCTTCGATGTGGTTTAGTCGGTAGAACGTCAGTGTGCTATACTGATGGCCCGGGTTCGAGTTCCGGCATGGAATCTTTTTCACTATGTTGGCCTTTGCGCCTTTTAAGCAATTACTTTCAAATTTGGTTTTCATTTTGAATTATGGATACTTCTATTAAACATTTTAGAATAAGAATAACAAGAATAATTGAGATAAACTTTTGGAATGGACCTAAGCTAATTTACATTCAACGGTAGGCGGCATCTCTATAATAATAGCCTAAGTCATGTGACTGTCATCAACAGCTCCGGGTTGACCGCTTCGCTTTTCATATGCCAGGTGGCCAGTTTGGTAATTTAATGTTAGCCGGTTGCAGGTGATAAATCTCCAAATATTGTTCCATCACTATCACGTTATCAGTATTATAATAGACCATTTCATGCAACTGATGGCCCGACTACAGGCGAACGCATAATCCAGTTTAATGTGATTTTAAAATGACCGTAAAAGTTTTTTTAAATTTTTATTTAAAATGAAACTTATAAAATACGTGCATTTTTCCCTCGAAGAAAGAGGAACTATTTTTATAAATAAAAATATCCAAGAAAAGAAGTAATATTTTTCAAGTAATTTTAATTTATGCAAAATATAAACATTAATAAACTTCATAAGAACGAAACAAAATTTAAAAATTTTTGTTTCATATGTATTCCTATTTTTGATTTCTTTAATCGTCTTGAATGATATTTTTATGAGTTGTCCAATATGAGTAAATAATTAAAACTGCATGTAAAACATTCTAATTGAATTAATTTTTCTGAAGTATTGAGTACATTGAAAAGTTTTTTTAAATTTTACTAAGTAAAATTTAAAATAATTGACATGCGTCTTAAAATCAATAAATGAATTTCGTTTGCTTGAACTTCATGTATCTAAAATGTGTTAATGTTTATTTTTTTTTCCTCTAGTCGCTGTTGTATTAATATGATAGAAGAAGAAGGCCATAATTAATGAATAAAAAGAGTTTAATGGTTCTGGATTATAATTTCTACTTCAAGTTAATACTATATTTACAAAGTACGGGAGAGTAGGATTTTTTGCAGCATTTGCCTACAGCATCTGAGAATTCATATCGGACTCTTGTACGATTTCGTAGTGACTTCTGCTCTCATCTAAAACTATATAGATCCGTCCGATCTCAGCCACTTCGAAGTGAAATCTGAACTTGGGCTGTTAATTGTTCCCAAACTCTGGGGATGCAAAAATACGCATCAGCAGTTAAATTCCATTTGCGGTTTTGAGGTTGCAAGTTTCTCATGGGAGCTGATGACCGTATCTTGTTGCTAGGCGGAAAGTGTTTTGGGAACTCTAAAACCACAACTCCATTAATATTTATCCACAATTATTGTTGATGTTTATTAACAAAAGAATAAAGTAATGTTGCAATAGATCGTTTTTGTTACACATTTTTTGTGGATAAATATTTTGGTTCATAAGTAAAACGAGAGAATGCATGAAATTCATTAATGTAATAGAGAAAAACATTTCTTTATTTTAATGGTTTAAATTAAAATATATCATAAATTTTGAATTATATAACATGATTTACTGGTAGCAATATATACTTAAGCAAAAAGGTTTTTTTTCTATAATTATATTAAAACACTCCGTTAGGCGCGTGGACTACGATCATAGATCAGATATATTTTAAGTAACATAATTTAACTAAGAACAAATTTTCGTTGTTCCTAACAATTGCTAGATACATAATTAAATTTTCTTAAATTCTATTATTACTGCTTAACCTTCCTACCCTGAATGGGCCTAATCGACCCACTTCTAAAATTCATTTCATTCGATTCGAACCAGAATTTTTTTCGTAAATTAAGATAAATAAAAAAACACCGAAAACTAATATAAATAAATACATTAAATAATTTTTAAAGGAAATTCTGGTGCGAAATGTTTTTATAAAGGTTTAGTAAAATGACAACAGGGTAGGAAGGTTAAAATACTTAAAAGAAAGAAATGCAACACTTATATTGATTTTTTTTCTTTTTTGTTAATTTTAAATAGTAATAAATCTTGGTCTACGAATGTAGACAACTGTTCTAAACATGTTATTAAAAGTCACATGCTTAACGGAGGATAAAAAATAACGTGTGATTACAATTTTAAAATACTTAATTGTGCTCTAACCTATAAGTATTTTTTTGCTGTATGTATGTTTAAAAACTCCATAGAATAAACTCTAATAAAATTTTTAAACTTGTTAAGAAATGGAAAATATAGTCTCATTTCCAATAAATTTTAGAAAAATAATAATCAAAATAGATTTCAATATTTAATAATTTTAAAAGTAAAAGGTACTTTGAGTTAAGTAATCATTTGTAATCGCATGTAAAAAAACAAAACAAAAAAAAAAGCCTGGTTGAAAAGAGTGACAAAATAGTATACTAAAAAGTGTTACATAAATAATTTAAAAAAAATACAAGAATTCTATTTTATTGAGAAGTTTTATTGCAAGATACATTATGTGAAATGGGTAAATATATTTAACGAAGACGTGAGAAGACTAGCATATTTTCTTTTGTGTTGTTTTTTCACTGTCATAAAGCAGAACTTTTCCTTGTTTAATATTCTTTGTAAAACTAAATACTTTGTAAAACACATTCTCTGAACCATAAAAAATCGTGTATTTTTAATTTAATAATAAATATAAAATTATTTTATTGTAAAAAAAAAAAAAAAAAAAAAAAAAAAATACAATGATGGCTATATCTTGTATTCTAATGAATGCGAGATAAATAAATAAAAGTACCAAAACAACTCTCACGTCTTCGTTAAATATATTTATTCATTCCACATAATGTATCTTGCAATACATTTCCTCAAGAAAATTGAATTCTTGTAAATTTTTTGAATTATTTATGTAATACTTTTTAATATACTATTTTGTCACTCTTTTCAACCAGGTTTTTACATGGGATTATATGATTACAAATGATTACTTATCTCAAAGTACCTTTTACTTTTAAAATTATTCAATACTGAAATCTCTTTTCATTATTATTTTTCTAAAATTTATTTGAAATAAGACTATTTTTCTTCTAAAGTTATATATTTAGTTCTTTATAAATGTATTTTATTTTCGCAAAAGTTCACCCAAATATGAAGAAGTACATGAAGAGTACCCCCCCCCCCCCTCCCTCTCTTCATGTAGGATCAAAGCCCCACGTTGGAAACCACTCTTTTGTCAGAACGCCAAATATTAATAGAAGATTTTATTATTTTATGGTAGAAATATTATCATCACCACATTTTGGTGAAATGTTGAACCAAATTTATAACAATAAGAGAAATATAACATCAGACTGTGATACAGCGTGCACACATTTGATTTAAACATGGAATACAATACCGGTATGCAACTAACTAAAGATAAATTGTATATTTTATTTATGAATACTCTGTATAAAAATATTCTTAACTAAAATATGAAACAAATTGAAAATCATTCACTATAAACTTCTAATAAATATACAGTAGAGAAATTCTCTCAGGATTGAAATCAGGAGTTAGTTCTCTGTGAAAGAATGTTTGTCACATTTCTCTCAACTTTCACCAGTGTAAATATATAAAAAGAAATTCAGCCTTTTTAAAGAAAATATCCGCTGTCATATGAAATATACCAAGACTACCCCCCCCCCCTATCCCTCCACTGTGGGATCTAAATTCCACGTTGAAAACCACTCTTTAGTCTGAACGCCAAATGTTTGAAGACGATTTCAACATCTTATGGTAGAAATATATCAGCAATAACATTAATATTTCTACCATACTATAATAATGAAATATTTCAGTATAAAATCTAATAAATATACAGTAGAGAAATTCCTTCAGAGTTTAAATCATGAGTTAGTTCTGAGAAAGAAACTTTGTCACATTTCTCTCACTTTTTGCCTGTGTCAATATTTAAAAAAAATTCTGCCTTAAAGAAAATATTCGTAGTGATGTATCTTATTTCAGAGTCTCCTACTCTTGTTAATGCTTTATTTAAAGCAACTGACTCGTCCTACTTTATTTGCAAATAAAAAACAAGATTTTTTTTAAGGATAATTTTTTTATTATAAAGTTATCAATTCGACGTGTATGTATTTATAATAAATTCCTTCTTTTTTGAAGTCGGTTAAATAGAACGAGCTACATTTAAATTCATGTTGCTCGGTTGGACCATTTCATTTACGATTTATGCAAATATTAAAAAAATGGTCGCAATTAAAACTTCACTGTAACAAGAACAAAAATAAATAAATAAATAAAATAAAATAAAAATAAAATAAAAAGGAACATGTATCTGTATTTCCACCTGTACGTGCGTTTTTGCTAAAAGTCTGTCTACCCATATGTACATCATCGAAAAGTGCATGATGTTATGCATTGAATTGAATCAAATTTCATTCGTATGTTTTTGGCTATGGCCAGAAAATCCCAGTTGAATTTTAAGATATACTGCGGAAGGGATACCCTGTATAAATATGTACAAAAATGTTCTTAACTAAAATACGAAATAAAATGAAAATTTTTCAGTATAATTTTCTAATAAATATACAGTAGAGAAATTCCTTAAGGATTTACGTTATGAGTTAGTTCTCTGTGAAAGAACCTTTGTCACATTTCTCTCACTTTTTGCCAGTGTCAATATTTAAAAAGACATTCTGTCTTTTTAAGAAAATATCCGCAGTGGTCTATCTCGTTTCAGAGTCCCTTACTCTTGTTGATGCTTTATTTAAAGCAGCTGCGTTTTCCTACATTTTTTGCAAATAAAAGACAAAATATTATTTTTAAATAAACAATTAAATTTAAAAAATCAAAAAACCCGACTGCGTAAAAAGCGAACTAATTAATTATTCCTCATCAATGTGAAACTATTTTTCTTTTCAATTCCTACTATTAGCATATACTCTCGCTATATATATCTTGTTCAAATTTTCAATCGTTAATAAAATACTTATTATTCATCCAATCAATCGAGAGAGCCCTCTTCTTGATCAAGGTATTTTATGATTGAGAGAGCCCTCTTCTTGATCAAGGCATTTTAAGCGCCACTCAAGAGGAAAGAAGAATGGGAGAAAAAAATTCTCTTATTGACCTAAGTAGGGATTGACTTAAAATATTCTTTTTTTATATTACTTACCTTTTTTTTTATTATTTACTTGTATTGATGGCTTTTAAGTTGTGTTTAATTGTTAGTTCCTATCTATAAACACTGTTTTGATGGGGTCTATAGATGTCTATGATGGTTAGAATTGTAGTAAAGATAGAGATCCTACCTACACAACTTCCAGGTTATATAATATTTTAACGGAGCTTCTGATTGTAAAATAGTCAATAAAACATAGTCTTCATTTTGAAAGACCTATCCAATGATATGCCACTCAATAGGGTGCGTAAAAAAAAATTGTGTCTACCGCCATTCTGTATTTTACGGCCGCCATTTTGATTTTATAAAAACAAAACCTAGCCTATAACCATCGGGCCGATAAGACGAATTGACAGAGACCTCATTCATTAAAATCCGTCCAGCCGTTGGGGTGTTTCGAGGATATAAAGAAACCACACACACAGAAACGCGTGAAACACATAACCCTTCTTTTCAGTCGGGTAAAAAGTAGATATTTTTTTTTATATAAAGTTGATATCATAAATACATGCGTGTCGAGTTGATAACCTCTTCCTTTTTTGAAGTCTGTTAAGAATAACGAGCTACATTTAAAGTCAGGTTGCGCAGTTGATCCAATTCATTTACAACTTACGCAATTTTTTTTTAAAGTAAATTTGGTCGTAACTAAAACCTCATTGCAACAAAAAATAAATAAATACGTGTATCTTCTTATGTGTATTTGCATGTGTACGTACGTTTATAAATAAACATTTGTATAAATTTATATTAAAATGCAAAAACATGTCCGTGAGTATAATAGGATAGTCAAAGTGATGGTGGCAACAACTGACCAATAATTTTCGCGTTTATTCCAATTTTTTTATCTTCCAAACGTCTCAAAATTTGAACTTTAAATTTCGTCTATCTATAATAGAAGAAAGTATTGTAATAATTTTTTTTGCTTCCGGTTTTCGACGGGTTAATACATTTTAGTGGTCAGAGATCCCAAATTACATGTTTATTTTTCAAAATGTCTGCCTGTCCGCACGTGTGTGTCCTCTTTGTCTCATAGGAAAGTGCATGAATTTATGTATTGAAATGAACCAAATTGTATGTATATTGTATATGTTTTTGGCTATGGCCAGCAGGTCCCACTTGGATTGGGGAATATTCTGCCGGAAGAGGATGCTGCAATAGCGATTTTTGTATCATTTTCATTATTGTATCATTGAAAAGTGTATGAAGTTATGCATAGAATTGCCGTATCCAGAGGGAATGTTTTTGCTACGGCTATTTTCGAAAAGGAAGTTTTGCCTTATTCAATCGCATATAATTCTGCGATTATATAAGGCAAAGATTTCTTTTTAAAAAATGCGGTATCGAAAACTTCTCCTCCTCTGTATACGGCATTAAATATTGAGGTTTAGATGACTCTGTATGTACAAACATGTATGCATTTACTGCCCCAAATTATTAGGAATATCCTTCTAAACAACTCTAATATTGTGATGAACCTTGTGTTTGTATTGTGCTTAAGTGTCTTGTTGAGCATACGGATATGATTTAGGAAAATCTTGAGTTGTAATGCGCTGAAATTAGTTAAGACGGTTCTCAAATTCCTGATCAACAAACATAAAACTTTCTGACACATCTTCTACCTTTTTAAGCGTAAAAACACAAAATTCGCTGGGATTGAAGTATTTTGGAATCGAATGACGTTTTCCTTTTTTTAATAAATAAATTAGTTATTGAGTTATAAGCGATTTTATTCTTCTTTTCAGTACTGTCGCGTCTGGAAATTTGGTTCAAAAAGCCAACTTTAACAGTATTTTATGAAAGATCTTTTGCCTTTTACCAAAAAAATGGAAAAAGCTATTCTATAGCATAGTTTCTCACTAAGAATCCCTGCCTATTTCCTGTCTTTCCGCACAAAAATGAATTCCGAAATGTGGCAGAAAGTAGCTCCTTTAGAGTTGAGCAGCCTTACGTTGTAGCTCTTCTATTGCTGCATACAATACTGATGCAATACCTCTTTCATTCACGAGCAATTTTCGCACGCTCTTCTTTTTTGCTTTAGTTATCATACTTTGAAAATTCGAGATACTGCTGTAAGAGAAAAGACACAAAAAATTGCGATTTAAGAGGTACTGGAATCGGCCTTCTTTGCACCCAGAATCGAGTTGCGTTCGAAGTAACTCGAATCTCTTGTTTTTCCCCATGAACAGGTGAAGTACCACATTCCATTAAGCTTATGACTCGGGGAAAGCTTTATTATCAGCAGAACCGTTAATTATTGGGTGACTGCAAAAATTCGTGCCCGATTTCCGATGCATCCAGTTTCGAAGGGTACCCAGTTTGTTTTAAATGACGAAATGCAGTCGAATTGCCAGCATTTAGTCTCTCAGCAATTTCTTCAGTAGTTATCTGCGGATTCATTAAGTCACGGATTAAGTCATTACCAATACCATATGGTCGTTCAGAGCAAATTTTATCGTTTAGATTCAAATCACTATTTCAAAATCGGCAAAACCACTTTTCAACTATCCTAACAGCTGGAACACGATCCAAATAAACGTCTAGAATATTTTTTGTAGCACGTTTGACACCCACTCCTTTTTAAAACTCGTATAACATAATATGACGAAAATGTAACTTTTCAATTTTGAATATTAACCTTCCACACAAATTAATTTGAAATTTTTTTTTGGCTCCACGGTACCCTTTTTCAAAAGAAATTTTTTGGAGACAGTTACATTAAAAATAATTAATGACTTTGCTTGAGATTATAAAATTAAACTGATTCTGGTAAAAAAAAATCATTTTAGCAATCACCATTTTTTTTAATTTTTGAAAAATTTTGAAGTATTTTAAAACTTTCATAATATTTTTAATTTTTAATATTTTTTAGTTATTTTAAGTGACTTATATTCATTGAATTATTGGGAACAAAAGTTAGTATGGAATTAAAGATGTAACTTTTATTTAAATTTAAAAAAAATTGTAGCGCGAAACCTGAAAAAAAAAATACGAAAAATTTCGAAATATTAACTTTGACATAAAAAAATAACTATAACCCTCAGACCTAAATCGATACTAACTATTGCAGTACTATATATATAAGTGTCTACAAAAAAATTTTTAAGACTCTATCTGCAGCCGAAAAAAAGCCTTTGGGAATAGCAAACACTAACATCAACAAAAATAAAAGTCTGAGAAAGTTTGTAAAGGAGACATTTTGAGACAGAGAACACTCAGAAAAGTTCAAATATCTTTAAAACTATTTGGATTTCAGATCTACAATTTGGTGTCATGATTCACAACCGAAAAAACTACTGAAAAATTCAATAAAAAAATATTCCATATTTTTGTCATTTTTAGGGTATTGTGTAGCCTTGTTTTTAACGTTATGTTCACTAACGACACACTGTCAGTTATTAACACGTTAAACGCCAAGTATATTTTGTCTGTTTTTTCCGTTTGCGCCACGAAATAAGATTCCCGTTGCACAATCTATAAGTTTCAGTCACCGATGACTGACGCGGTGTAAACGGAAGGTTCAGTGTCAGTCACCAATGACTGACGTGGCACTCAACATGTTAATATGGTTATAAAAGAAACATCAGCACAGTCAAAATTGCAAGTTTCTCAAATCTATGAAATAGGGCACGAACTTTTGCAATCGCCCAATACCTCAGTACGTGTGCCTCACGTACGAGTCAAAGTTTCAGTAAGGCGTATTTTTAATATTTTCGCCACACAGTTTATTTTTGTGAATGCAGTAAAACCTCCTTGTGCGACCACTTCCATTAAGCCCCTGAACGAACATTTTTTTTGTGGAACGAAATTTATTCCCATAGGCTGAATACTAATTTTACCTCCATTTAGAGACCATCGCAGTTGAACTCCCTCCACGAGCGGACAATTTCTTAGAAAAAAATGAAACAAATTCCGTTTTTTCCTGGTCGCTTGAAGAAGGCTTTATTAGAATAATAATTCCGAATAGCGCATGATTCATCAAACTTCTAAACTAAGTTTAGAATTTTTTTTTTATTCCGGTAACTTTTAAGTGTTTGAACCCCTTTGTGCTTTTTTAGGCAATGAATTTAACTCTGATGCCAAATTGAGAATAACGGTCAATAAATTCCCCTGTCCTATTCTGTCAAAAAACTCTCAAAGAAATAGATAAATTAATGAAATCGTCATTATTTGTTCACGTCCCCCCCCCCCCAAAAAAAAAGCATTTATTTACTGAACTTCGAAAAGACTTGGAAATAGAAGTTATAAAAGATAAAACCGTAAAATCAAAGCAAACGTCAATGTATTCATTTTTTAAACTCTGCAGTAATTAACTCATGTAATTAACTTTTGTTTTCATACTTAAATTTTCATATTTTTTCCTAATGTGAAAAATAAATTTTAGTAACATTAATTGTCACCTTTTTTCAACAATTAAAATCTAATAATAATAAGATTTAAACATGACCTTCATTAAGAGACCACCTCTCGAAGCAACCAATTTTTACTGGAACGGAACTTAGTTGCTTTAGGGAGGTTTTACTGTATATCAAAACCTGAAAAAATATAGATACAATAAATATAAACAAATAAATGAAATCTGTGTTTCATTAACAGAATTTTAAAAATTTTCCATCTCTAAATGTAACTTCTTTGAACATTTTAAATTTCACATCTTTCACAGAAATATTATAAATGAAAGAAAAATCTCATATGAAATGGAAATGAAAAAAAAAAGCAACAACAACAAATAAAAAATCTTTTGTAATCTCTTTTGGGAAAAAGTTTAATAGAAAAAAATACATATAAGAATAGACAATCGAACGTTTCTGGCGTTTCTTTTGCATAAATATATATTTTGAAAGCAAAATATATGAAAATTAAAAAATGAAATTCTTTAGAAAAAATTTCTCTATCACATTCAATACATTTTTATTTCCTTTGTTCTATATTTCTTTTATTCTCAGAATGTTTTACGCATTCTCTTTGAAAATATTATTTTGAATAAATATTAAACTGACAATTCCCTAGAAATTCATTTCTCTAAAATATTTTTCTAGCGAAAAGTATATTATGATCACTCAGACTAATTAATATTTTAAAAATATTATTGTATATGATTGTTTATTTATGTTAATGGTCGTAGATGTTTCTCCATTATAAATAAAAGACAAATGTTGCTACATAAAAGACAAACGTTGCATTCGGTATTGATTATACGTACTTTCAAACATTGCTCATTAATTTTCGTGGATTAAAACCTGGATGGACTATTTATTGCAAATGAAGTATCATTAAAATTCTATGAATCCTTCTAAAATTTAAAGGTTTAATATTTTGGTAGTGTTCATCGTTTAATAGTGTAATGACGAATGGTAGAAGATTTATAACATTTTATAAGAGTGGCAACAGATTTCGTACCGACTGAAATTTTCACATGATCTCCACAAACATTAAGAACCAAAAGAACTTCTTAAAAAATTAATAACAAATGTATAAATGCACTATTCCTAATTAGGTTAAGCTGTTGTGTGATTAGATGTTCCTTCCTGCTTTACTATTGGCTGTTTCTTCAACCTGTTCCTTTCCCTTATCTTTCATTTAAGTCTTGCGCCTGCTTCCAAAGTAGAGGTACGTCTTTTTTGCGCCTGATGAAGAAAGGCTAAGCTCTTTCGAAAGGCCTAGCGCATTTATATATTTTTTACGGTGTTTTGAGTGGTTCGTTTGATTCTTACTGTTTCACACCAGTTTTTACTTAGATTAATGTGATTGTACTGTTTCTTACATTTCATAAGCATTACTTTTAATATCGACTAAAGGCTTTATCGGTTCGGGAAGCCCAATTTTTTCAGAGTTTGGTCTCGTTATCTCTCTTTGTAGTACTTTTGAACATAGTTGAAAAATGCGAATTAAATATTTCCAACTGAGCGAAAAAATACCTAATCCGGGAATCGAACCCAGACCCTCAGCTTACATTGCCAATGCTAAACGTTTAAGCTACCTGGGTTGACAACCGGCAAGCATATTCGCTCAGATAACCTTATTGGCAATAACATCTGGTCTGCAACGTAGGCAGCTCAACAGAATAAACCGTAAGTAAAGGAGCTCCACATAAGGGTGAATATCACGAAATGTGAGATTTTAAAAACAAACTTTTATGAAAATTTAAATCGTTTCAAAGCTTCTGATTCTTTTAAAAATGTTTTTTTAGCAGCTGAATAAATTAATTTACATGTAAAATTGTTAAAGTATGAAGAGCTTAAGTTCATTTTTATGTAACTATAATTATGTGTCATTTTCTTGGCATATGCATGCCTGGATAATGACAATTTCATTCTAAAACATTTTTCACTTTTTTGTTTGTTTTATTTTTAGATCTAACATTTTAATTTCGTTTAAAGGAACGTGTTTCCTCTATAGTACCTCAAATTCAATGTAATTTTCAGTTTTCTTTGTAAATTATTGAAGCTAGGAAAGTGACATAATAAAAGTCTACTCAATTTTTACAAAGCCTTTAAACACATTATTTTCAAAGAAATAGTTATAAGATCTTGCTGGTAGCAATAATTTTACTACTTCTCACTTGAACTATGTCAAGAACAAGAAGAATTACTCTGCAGCGCCATCTTTATACCTCATAAAGAACTAAAATGAGCAGGCTGGAAAATGACATTCATTTTCAGTGACAATCATATGTTAATTATGGAAAATTATTTGCAAAATACAGAACTTGTTACCTTCCTCATATATGTGTTATATAAAGTATAATTAATAATTATAAATTAAAAGAATTAGAAAAAGATATTTGTAAAGTATAGCAAAAAGCCTTTTACTTTACACATATCACAGTGTGGCATGCAAGAAAATGACAATCTGAAATGTTAAGTCTTTTAATTGCTTTATTTTTGCATCATTATGAATATAATATGTCTTGAAAATACTTCTAAGAAATTTTTTATTAGAATGTAAAAAATAAAATTGCATTATCTAACATTTAATAGACATTTTATTGTGCGGACTGCAATTTTCCCATTTGGTATATTGTCCTACACTGTAAAAAAACGACATTTTTACAGTACAAAGTACTGTTCATCTCGCGCACAAACTCGATCACAGTGAATGTGCTGTATCTTTATTTGGTTTCCTGACTATATTAACATGGAAAATACAGTAGTTGTGTAAAATTAACAGCATAATGTGCTGGCAATTTGGACGCCAGTAATTTGTGCTGTAAAAAAATGCGTCCAAATTGCCAGCACGTTGTGCTGTTAATTTTACGCAACTACTGTATTTTTCATGTTAATATAGTCAGGAAACCAAAGAAAGATACAGCACATTCACTGTGATCGAGTTTGTTCTTGCAAATCTACAGTGTTCTTTTTACAGTGTATAAACGATGGGTACGTAGATATGGGATTATACGGATCTATGGTATGGAACGCTGGGCATAAATGTGCTAATATTATGAAAATCTGATAAATATAAAACGGATGGAACATTTTGAAGAAACTAATTCTAAGGAAAATCTCATTTTGAGAAAACACGATTTAAAGTTTCATTTTTAATGTAACTCAATTACGGTGTACAAATTTAAAATGCTTGTAACCTGGTAATCGTTGCAATTGCTTGTAGTTTTTTGTAAATAATGCAGTTAAGATTGAAGTATATTACTAAGCGGAAAAAGAAAAAATTATTTTTCTTACTCGATTTTTTGCCAAACTGATGGTCCACGAGCCCCTTAAAGTTTTAAAATGCAATCTACATCGTAAAAACCTCTTCCAGTAATTATCGATCTGAGTCAGTCCTTCAAAAGAATACTTTTTGTATCTCTGTAAGTGAACGATTAAAGATATGTGCTCCATAATCTATAGAAAGCATCTTGTAGTACAACTTAATTATATTTTAAAATTTCATCATGTTTGAAGTATCATAATATTATAATAATGCCCCCCAAACGATATTTTTCCATAGATCATAATGTAATTGAATTCTTTTATGTGTCTCTGTAAATGAATGATAAACGCTACGTGCTCCATAATCTGTAGATAGCGTGCTGTAGTGCTCATCAGGGCTCCTTTTTATTTTGAGCATGTTTGAAGTATCATACCATCTTTAAAATGCACTGCAGCTGATTTTTCTTCATAGATCATAATGTAATTGAATTCTTTTATGTGTCTCTGTAAATGAATGATAAACGCTACGTGCTCCATAATCTGTAGATAGCGTGCTGTAGTGCTCATCAGGGCTCCTTTTTATTTTGAGCATGTTTGAAGTATCATACCATCTTTAAAATGCACTGCAGCTGATTTTTCTTCATAGATCATAATGTAATTGAATTCTTTTATGTGTCTCTGTAAATGAATGATAAATGCTAATTGCTCCATAATCTGTAGATAGCGTGCTGTAGTGCTCATCAGGGCTCCTTTTTATTTTGAGCATGTTTGAAGTATCATACCATCTTTAAAATGCACTGCAGCTGATTTTTCTTCATAGATCATAATGTAATTGAATTCTTTTATGTGTCTCTGTAAATGAATGATAAACGCTACGTGCTCCATAATCTGTAGATAGCGTGCTGTAGTGCTCATCAGGGCTCCTTTTTATTTTGAGCATGTTTGAAGTATCATACCATCTTTAAAATGCACTGCAGCTGATTTTTCTTCATAGATCATAATGTAATTGAATTCTTTTATGTGTCTCTGTAAATGAATGATAAACACTACGTGCTCCATAATCTGTAGATAGCGTGCTGTAGTGCTCATCAGGGCTCCTTTTTATTTTGAGCATGTTTGAAGTATCATACCATCTTTAAAATGCACTGCAGCTGATTTTTCTTCATAGATCATAATGTAATTGAATTCTTTTATGTGTCTCTGTAAATGAATGATAAACGCTACGTGCTCCATAATCTGTAGATAGCGTGATGTAGTGCTCATCAGGGCTCCTTTTTATTTTGAGCATGTTTGAAGTATCATACCATCTTTAAAATGCACTGCAGCTGATTTTTCTTCATAGATCATAATGTAATTGAATTCTTTTATGTGTCTCTGTAAATGAATGATAAACGCTACGTGCTCCATAATCTGTAGATAGCGAGCTGTAGTGTTCATCAGGACTCCTTTTTATTTTGAGCATGTTTGAAGTATCATGCCATCTTTAAAATGCACTGCAGCTGATTTTTCTTCATAGATCATAATGTAATTGAATTCTTTTGTGTGTCCCTGATAATGAACGATAAAGGCTGCGCGCTCCATAATCTGTAGATAGTGTGCTGTAGTGCTTCCCAGGGCTCCTTTTTATTTTCAGCATGTTTGAAGTATCATCATATAATTAAAATGCACTGAAGCTGATTTTTTTATAGGCCATATTGTAGTGAAATTGTTTGTGCGTCACTGCCAACGAAATGTAAATGCTACTTGTTCTATACTCCTGAGAAAGCACGTTGCAGCCCAGCTCGATGACGCATATTAATCTCATTATGTCTGATGTATCGTAACATCAATAAAATTCACTGTAAACAATTCCCCCGTAGACCATGACGTAATGGAATTAATTCATGTGTCTTTGTAAAAGAGATATAATTGTCAAAGGGTTCATTTTCAGTACCGAAAATTATATGGTAAACCTCAATCACATATACAAATTTGACGGAAATAGAGTACATTTACGAAAGTTAGAGCAGAGACAGACAAACTGAATCCATAAACACTTTTAACTGTATTGGTAAGTGTTAAAAAGCACGGGAAATATAAGTATTAGAAATAAATAAATATAAAACCCTTTCGAATGTCCCTTGTTTTGCAGTTGATGTCCGAGTATATTTGCGAGAGTTAGAACATAGACAGACAAACTGAATCCATAAACACTTTTCAAATATATTAAGTGGTAAAAAGAATGTGAAATATAAGTATTAAAAACAAATAAAATAAAACCCTTTCAATGTCCCTTGTTTTGCAGTTGATGTCCTAGTACATTTACGAGAGATAGAACACAGACAGACGGCAGACAGACAGAAAAACTGAATCCATAAACACTTTTCAACTATGTTAAGTGTTAAAAACAACGTGAAATATAAGTATTAGAAATAAGTGAAAATAAAGCTTTTTTGAATGTCCCTTGTATTGCAGTTCATGCCCGAGTGCATTCACGAGAGTTAAAACATAGACAGACGGCAGAGACACAAACTGAATCCATAAAACACTTTTCAACTATGTTGATAAGTGTTAAAAAACCCGCGAAATATAAGTACTAGAAACAAATAAAAATAAAACCTTTTCGAATGTCCCTTGTTTTTCAGTTGATGTCCGAGTATATTTGCGAGAGTTAGAACATAGACAGACAAACTGAATCCATAAACACTTTTCAAATACATTAAGTGGTAAAAAGAATGTGAAATATAAGTATTAAAAACAAATAAAATAAAACCCTTTCAATGTCCCTTGTTTTGCAGTTGATGTCCTAGTACATTTACGAGAGATAGAACACAGACAGACGGCAGACAGACAGAAAAACTGAATCCATAAACACTTTTCAACTATGTTAAGTGTTAAAAACAACGTGAAATATAAGTATTAGAAATAAGTGAAAATAAAGCTTTTTTGAATGTCCCTTGTATTGCAGTTCATGCCCGAGTGCATTCACGAGAGTTAGAACATAGACAGACGGCAGAGACACAAACTGAATCCATAAACACTTTTCTTTTTATGTTGATAAGTGTTAAAAAACCCGCGAAATATAAGTACTAGAAACAAATAAAAATAAAACCTTTTCGAATGTCCCTTGTTTTTCAGTTGATGTCCGAGTATATTTGCCAGAGTTAGAACAGAGACAAACAAACTGAGTCCACAAACATTTTTAAAACAACGTGAAATATAAGTATTAGAAATAAATAAAAATAAAACCCTTTCGAATGTCCCTTGTTTTGCAGCTGATGTCCTAGTACATTTACGAGAGTTAGAACACAGACAAACTGAATCCATAAACACTTTTCAACTATGTTGATAAGTGTTAAAAAGCACGGGAAATATAAGTGTTAAAAAAAAGAAAAAGAAACTTTTTGAATGTCCTTTGTTTTGCAGTTGATGTCCGAGTGCATTCACGAGAGTTAGAACATAGACCGGCGATAGAGAGACAGACAAACTGAGTCCATAAACATTTTTCAACTTTATTGATAAGTGTTAAAACGCACGGGAAATATAAGTATTAAAAAAAAGAAAAAGAAACTTTTTGAATGTCCTTTGTTTTGCAGTTGATGTCCGAGTGCATTCACGAGAGTTAGAACATAGACCGACGATAGAGAGACAGACAAACTGAGTCCATAAACATTTTTTAACTTTATTGATAAGGGTTAAAAAGCACGTGAAATATAAGTATGAGAAACAAATAAAAATAAAACCTTTTCGACTGTCCCTTGTTTTGCAGTTGATGTCCGAGTACATTTACGAGTGTTAGAACACAGGCTGACAAACTGAATCCATAAACACTTTTTAACTATGTTGATAAGTGTTAAAAAGCACGAGAAATATAAATATTAAAATCAAATAATAATAAAAATAAACTTTTGAATATCCTTTGTTTTGAAGTTGATGTATGAGTGCATTCACGAGAATTAGAACATAGGCAGACGGTACAGAGACAGACAAACTGAATCCATAAACACTTTTCAACTTTGTTGATAAGTGTTAAAAAGCATGTGAAATATAAGTATTAAAAACAAATAAAATAAGACCCTTTCAATGCCCCTTGTTTTGCAGTTGATGTCCTAGTACATTTACGAGGGTTGACGGTAGTCACACAGGCAAACTGAATCCATAAATACTTTTCAACTATGTTGATAAGTGTCAAAAAGTACGTGAAATATACAAGTATTAAAAACAAATAAAAATAAAACCCTTTCGAATGTTCAATGTTTTGCATTTGATGTTTGAAAAAGTTCAGCTTATGAAGCTTGAACATTTATTTACAATAAAACGCCTCTGACATTTCCTCATGCATATGTATTTTCAAAATAAATTATTCAGAAGTTAACAAAAAACTCATCCGCTTTATTTAAAAACTGTTTCTGCAGCTTTCTAACGGAGAAGGGTTTTTTTTCTCCGTTCACTGTTTATTTTCTACAAACTTTCTATACTCTTTCTTAAAAAAAAAAAATAAAGTTACGTATAATTATTCAAATGTCTGTGCTCCGGAAATTTCATTGTTTATTTTTGTTTGTTGATTAATCATTGCGTCAGAGCTAGAACGTATAAATGCTTGAATATTTAAATGCCTAATACTATTTACTTCAGTATTTTGTTCTTCATTAATAAAAATAATTTCATGATATTTTTCATATAATTTTAAAATTTCTTAAGATTAAAAAATTACTATGAAATTCTTTAATAAGGAAAGCGATATAAAAATTTATGAATATAAAGTTCAATAAAGCTATAAATTTCGATAAGTTCGTAAACAAATTTTTTAACAAAGATTATATTTTATTCCTCTGGAAAGTTTCAGATCTTTTCTTTTGAATCATCACTACGTACTGCTACAACTGATGACACTTTTAATGCTTTAATGTTTACTAAATTTATTCTTTATTTCTATATTCTTTACTAGCAGACACGCCCGGCGTTGTCCGCGGTTTGTAAATAATAACCTTAAACAAAACTTAAGTTTCTATAATTTTATATCTTTGGAAATTCTTTTAAATGAACTTCATTTCGGAGGTCCCGTTGCCTTCCGCCGCGTCTAATGTGTTCCCATCAAACGTCTTTCCGAACGAACCTGTAATCTAGATCCCCACTACCTTTGGCAGCATTTACCGGAAGTGCCCGCACGTACCGGAGACAATCGAAAACCAAGTTGAGTGAGCCAAACCTCGTAGGAATCAAGCCCACAGGATTAAAAAAAAATACATGTACCATTAATGTTAGAAAATGTTGGTAACTAATGTCTAAGATAAAATTTCCTAATACATAAAGTAGCTGAATTGTAATCTAAGTTGAAGGAAGCAAATCCCGTTGAAATTGGGCCCTTAAACCCGAGGAAATAACTCGTCACCAAGCGGTGGAAGATGCCTCTTCACCTTGTAAATTTCATGAATTACTGTTAGCATTAACGCGATATTTAATAAACGGATGAAATCCCTTATCTAAAGTATTGCGATTTTTAATTTACGGCTGTAGTGAGTAGACGTAAGTTAATGTTGAAAAAGGAGATTAATGTTCGAAAAAAGGTGGTAGCTGAGATATAAGAAAGACCGGGCCCTGGGGGCCAGGGTCTTAACTAGAATGTAGTTGGGTATAAGAAATTTTTTTAGGAGTTCAAAGTAGCTGGAAGACGCTAAAACTATGTTAAAGAAAATTGGAATAGAATAAGGTAGTTTTTAAAGAAGCTGCAACAAAGGCCCCATGAAGACGATTAATGTTCAAAAATGGTGGCAGCTGAAGTCTGCAATTTTTGTTGTTGTTCATGTAGTAGCTGGAGAACCTAAGAAGTTGTTAGAAAAAAAGTTCGTGAATCGGACCATTTTTAAGGGAGCTATAACAGGGGGCCCAAAAGAGCCCAACTGTTAGTTGAGAGCAGGGCTCTAACATAAAAACATGTTTAAATGTTTTGGTACTTAGCGTTTTAAATCTTCAATTAGTCAAAATTAATCATAGTGTATGAAATAATCATTAGAATAATATTTTAAAGGAATGCGCAAAAATGGGGTAAATGCTTAAAAAGGGGTCCTAGTGCTCCCAAAAAAATATGAGGGTGTTGGTCTAAGGGAAAGAGTCCAAATCTCAATTTTAAAATTATGCAATGAGAAGGTGAGAAAATTAGGGTGTAAAAAATGCATAGCACCTGCAAGTTCAAGGGGCCTCGGATCGGGCCCTACAGGAGCCTAAGGTGCCCCAGGATTTTAACTGGAATATAGAAACTGGAGAATAACTACATGGAAAAAAGGGTTCCAAAAATGAAGATTGGATTAAGAGAGGCAGTTTATTAATAATTTTTGGTGCAAATGCTTCAAGAGGCCTTGTACCAGGCCCCAAGGGGGAACGGACTTAAGGCATGTAGTTTGGTATAAATATACTTTTTAGTAGTTTTGAATGTAATGTGAAGACTCTAGAACTATGGTAAAGATAATTGCAAGGAATTTGGATCATTTTTAATGAAGATGCATCAAGGGCCCTAAGAAGACGATTTGTATACGAAATTGGTGATAGTTGAAGCCTGAAATATATATATATATTGTCGTTCATGTAATAGCTGGGGAACCTAAGATGTTGTTAGAAAAAAAAAAGCTAGTGAAGCGGACTATTTTTATGGGAGTTATAATAGGGGGCACAAAAGGGGCCAACTGATAGTTGAGAACAGGGCCTTAACATGAAAACATGTTACAACGTTTTAGTACTTAGCGTTTAAATCTTCGATTAGTCGAGATTAATCATTGGGTATGAATTAATCATTAGAATATAATTTAAAACAAATGTGCAAAAAATTGGGGAAATGCTTAAAAAAGGGCTCTAGGGCCCCAATAAAAATATGTGAGCGTTGGTCTAAGGGGAAGAGTTCATGACTCAACTTTAAAATTACGCATTGCGAAGGTGAGAAAATTAGGGTGTGAAAAACGCATGGTACACAAAAAATTTAAGTGGCAATGAACCGGGCCCTACACGACCCTGGATGGGCCCATGGTTTTAACAGGAATGTAGATACGGTAGAATAACTAAATGGAGAAAGATTCCAAAAATGATGGTCGGATAAATAGGAAACAATTTATTAACAATTTAGAGCACTGAAACTTCAAGGGGCCCTGTACTGGTCCCCTTGCAAGGGTGCCAGGGCCTTAAGTGAAATGTAGAAATGGGGCAGAAACGGAAAAGAGAATTCACCCCTAAAACGAAGAAGATCGGATGGAAAAGAAGCATATTATTAACGTTTTAGAGCATTAAAACTGAAAGGGGCACAGGGGGCCCGGCCCTTAAAAAATTAAAAGTACGAGCCTCAGGTGCATCAGGACCTGTTTTGGAGTAATCACACCTGAATTTTCAGACTTCTACGTGCGGTAGTTTTCGCTATCCATCGCACACAGACACACAGAACGATTTGTTCTTTTATTAGTATAGATTATATACTAGCTGACCCGTCCGGCGTTGCCCGAGCCCGTGATAATAAGGTTAAATGAACCTGAAATTTGTATGATTTTATATATTTAGTTCCATTTTGTTTGCATTTATATTTTTAAATGAAAAAAATCGCGACAAAATATTGAATTGGAAGTATGTGCTATTTGGTATTTTATTTTCTGCGTTGTAGTCTATGCGTATCGAATGCGAGGGAAACTGCGACGAAACACTCAGGTTTTTACTCATTTCGTCGACATTTTCACACATTTTATTTTGTAAAAAGTTTTCTACCCGTTCGAATGTTTCAAAAATTTTGTAGGTTATGTAAATCTGGTCTATTGAATTCTGGTCTATATTGATCTGTCTATATTTAAAAAGATTGTGTTAAAATACGGGCATTTTGTTACTTTTAGCGTAAAAAAATATATCGTCTCTGAGAGCCGCGAAGTGACCTGCGCCGGTATCTTTGAAAGGGTTAAAATTCATATTTTTTAAATCGATTACACAATCGACTAGAAAAAAGTTTCAGCTTTAAAATCATATTTTTGGTTTGTAGGTAACTTAAAATTGCGCTCTGGAAGGCCGCTACCATAAGGGCGGAAAACGTTTTTCGGAAAAATGACACTTTTTATTTTTTTCAAAGGATTAACTGTGATCTTTTTTTTTAAATTAATTAATTGCGAATTTGAGACGTAAAAGTACGATCTTTTAGAACATGTCTTCCGTTTTTTTTCCTTTTGAAAGCGGTTTGGTTGATGAAAGTTCATAAATAATGACAAAAAGTCACCAAAATTCCATCTTCCGATTGCCATTTCCTCCCGATGTGTAAATAGGCCATCTGCGCCTTTGCGAGTGCTTTTTCCTTCACGGAAGAACGAAGATGAGTTTTTAACGAGACTTACGAGATCCAGCATATGCTGGATTTAATTAAGTGTCTGTGTTTGCCCAAAGCCGCCTCAAGACTACAAGCCAAACACGAGGTTTCGTGACGTCACGACGCGGGGCTTAGATCAGCCGTGAAGAGCACATGCGTTATTTAAAACATATTAATTCTTTCCTCTATATACCAACTTATTATCATAACATATGGGAAAAAATAAAAACGTATAGTTTAAAGACGCTAATTAAGTGCTTTTTAATCAATTTCGATCACTCGAAACAATAATAATAACGATAACACAAAAACAAAAATTATGAAATAATATCACTGTGTCAGTCAAAATGTGCACTTAATTAAAGTTACATTAAAGAAAAATGATTGGTTAATGAAAAAAAAATCGAAGTATTAAATTTAATTTAGTGAATAGTTTTCATTATTTCTTCTACTTTGAAATTTACAAAAATATCAATTATCTATTTTCTATATAGTCTAAAACAAGACATTAATAAATATATATAAGCAAAATCTACAAATATGTATATAATATATATATAAACATATATATGTAGTTTTAAACACATAGAGAGAATTACTTTGCTTTCAATTATTTCATTTTCAAAAATAAATAAATAAATACCAATATTCTGTCAATCAAAACCCACATTTAAAATTAAAGTGGATGAAAAATGATTGTTAAATGAAAACAAATTCAAGTTGTATGCTATTTTTATTATTCATTGTGGCTTGAAATTATACAATAAATATCCTATTAAATATTTAGTGATTTGAAACATGCAAAGGAGTATAATAAATTTAATATAAATAAATACTAATAAAACTACAGAGTGCATGAAATTAGGTAACAACACAGATAAATTTTTCTTACTGTAAACTTTACTTAGCAGAAGTGGGTAATTTTCACATAAAATCGATTAAATTGAAAAAACACAAAGCTCTCATAATAAAACAAAACAAGGTCATGAAACAGAAAATAATTATTTTCTTATTTTTTGTATTATTTTAAGATATTATGCAAAGTACAAGCAATACAGTTTTTAAAAAGTGTACTGAAACCTGATGAGAACAAAAGAAAGAAAGAAAACACTTTCATCCATTGGAATTGAAATATTCCTAACATATATTTATTTTGTTCAGATATTCAAGAATTAAGATTTTGGACTTTGTACTATATATCATTAGAAAACTAATGATTTAAATTTTATTATAACAACTTACTATTACGTTGTTTTCAAAAGAAATTCTTCATACACGTTTTCCTCATAACGAGTCAAGTTGAAATCATTTATTATGGACCAATTGGGGGTATTTTTTTTAGACACCTTATAACATAAATAGAAAAACAAATAAAAGTTTGCAAACAAATACTCCTTTACAACAAATCCATGATTTTTTCTACTATTATTCTACTAATATTTTTTCATAAAGTTGTGACAATCTTTTTGTGATACCCTGTATACAAATGTAAATAGTACCTGGTACGAAATTTATGCATGCATACAATACGTATGAAGTTTAGCACTAACCACTTATGCATTATTCGCGAATAATTTCTATCGATAGATAAAAGGGGGGTCCCAGAATGGCGCTTGCTCCGAGGACCTAGATAAACAAAGTCGGGTCCTGACTACACAGAAAAGTAAATTTATAATTATGTAACAATAATTTTATTTATTGTTATTTTTAATTAAACATTAAAAGTTATATAAAAACACACAAAATTTTTGCGAATTCGGAAGGGGGGGGGGGAATAAATTGTTTAAGTCATTGTAAAAATAAAGAGATTCAGACATATCATTCCCATATCCGTAATTCTCATGTATAAGCATGCACTGTGTAACAAATATTATAAAATGAATTTTTATTAAGAGTTTAAGATTAAAAAACACCAATAAATTAGTATGTATATTGATCGGGCTTTAAAAGAAATATACAAGATAACAATGTTATGCATCCATAGAAATTATGATGAAAGTTTCTAGTACATTTAAATTTTTAAGTATGAAGATATCTATAAAAATAAATAAATTTTGGTATCAAATTAAAGCCCAATCAATTCTGCCTACAGAATAATCAGAGTTATACTATTCTCACGACCAGTGTTTTCTAATAAAAGTCGATCATTAAAAGTCACTCTAATGAGAGAAAACAAAACAAATTAAAAAGATAGGAAGGTGTGACAAGTTATAAATTACATAATAATTAAGCTTGTAATTAAGACTTTTGGCTGAAAATGTTTTAGCATGATTAGTATCCAAGAAACACAATCTGACATAAATTTCAGCTATTTGGTGCCAGTATTTCCGAGTAAATAAAGTCAGAAGTTTTAATCGAAATTATTGAATAGCAAGAAAGGTAAAGTTTAAACTAATAATATTTATGCTGTACTTACTGTATACAAAATTTCATCAGTTTTCAGTGGTAAATTTCTGAGTAATAATAATTTTAAAGTTTTTTTTTATTAATTTGTTTAAATTAAAAGAACTAATTAAAATTTCCACTTGAAAATATAATAGTTGAGGTAGAAAAATATGTCGCATAGGACATTAAAATTTCAAACTGAATTGGCCGTATAGCTTCCAAATTATAAGGAGAAATGTGTTGGCTCGAACAGAGCTGTCTAGCTCTGGCACATATTAAAATGAAGCTATTTTTACATATTTATGAAGAATATAATTAAACAATGAAAACTTTATTAATTAATAACTTTTGTGATAATTCACCGATTCACACCATTCAAACACCAATTTTTAGCAAATTACGATAGACAGGGAATGATATAAGTCTCGATACGATTTAGTGATTTTTGCCACTTTAAATTACTGCTGTTTTTGAAATGAAACAGAAGTACAATAATATCGTTTTGTTTTGAAACACGTACACGGGATTGTTGACAATACGATACTGGGATTTAATAGTTAATTTATTTTAAAGAAGTTAAAAATAAAAGATATTCTGAACACAAAAAATAGAGCTAGTACTAATAAAATATAAGTAGTTAATTTGAAAATAAAACTTACCTTCAAAAGAATATGTTCTATTAGTTAAGTAAACAACACGTGCATACGTTACATTTTAATTCTAAACAACCAGATACAAGTTTCAAAATCTCGGCATTGGCGCCAGCCCCGGGTCGTTACGTCACATATGTGGGGGAATGAAATCGTGTCTGGCTTGATACGATAGTGTTGAGAAGGCTTTGGTTTGCCCCATGTCGGTGGATGGCGGAAAATATTCCATCTTGTGCTGCGTTTGTAGCCTTGCCAACCTGTAATAGTGAGAAGTTCCAGACTGTGCATCGTTCCATGTGGTTTAGTCGGTAGAACGTCGGTGCACTATACTGAAGGCCCGGGTTCGTGTCCCGGCATGGAATCTTTTTTATTAGGTTGGCCTTTACGCCTTTTAAGCAAAATAATTTGAAATTTTATTTTCATTTGAAATATTGTATGCAAGGCGAATGTTTCTCTCTGGAAAAAAAAATTCCAATTATTAACAATATTTTCTTCTATTGAAGATAAAAGAAAGTAAAAATGTATATTTGTGAACGTGAATTATTTTACACTATTGCTTATTATTCTGCAGAGCATCTCTTTCTAAATTTTAGTTAGACTCCCCTGAAAAATGTTTGTTTGGTTTTCTGATCTACATTGCATTCAATAAGAATGAAAATAAGAACGAATTTAAGAAAAGTACAGTGTTTAAAGATTTAATTTTTATTGAACTAGAATTCATTTAATGAAAAGTTTGTATTTAATCATTGAAAAGTAAAGGGTTTAATGACTTAATGTTATAATTTTACTAAAACCACTTGTTAAAGATAAAAAAAAATGAGTGATCAAAAAATACTCCCTATGCGTAATGATCAAAAATTACCCCTGGTGACTATATATGTAATTTTTGCACATGCATAAGTTGCATGGCTTTACAACTGAAACTTATTGATATTTAAAAAAATCGCATCAAATGGAAACGTTAACTAAAAAAAAAAAAAAAAAACCGCTTTCAAACACCACGTTTTCCTGCAGATGATATTTTAAAAAATTCAGCTCAGGAAAGTTAAACGCTTACAATAAAACACCTCTGACATTTCCTCATGTATATGTATTTCCTGAATAAATTATTCATAAGTTTTATAAAAAAAAAAAAAAAAAAAAAAAAAAAAAAAAAATTATCCGTTGTATTTAAACTATTCTATGCTGCTTTTGAATGGTGGTATATATATTTTTTCTCTCTTTATTGTTTATTCTCTTCTTTTTACTCTTTGTAAAAACAAAATTACGAATTATTAGTCACATGACTTTTCTCCAGAAATTTAATGCATGTTTGTTTTAGTTTCTTTTATTAATCATTGAGTCAGAGCTGAAACAAATAACTTTTAGCATTTAAAAGAATAATACAATTTATATATTTTCTTTATTCACAAAGTTGTTAATGTAGTACTGCTCGATTTTATTTTCTATACGTGAAAATACAATGTGTAAAGAAATTATTTGAAATAAACTTGGATGTTGTTTTTCCATTATTTTCAAAGGATGATTATTTTTGCTCATTATAGGAGAAACTATGGATGTTTGATCATATGAGAGGTTTGTTTATTTTGTATATATATTTTTTTATAATCTCAAGCTAGAACAATATCTTAAACCTTTTCTACTAGTTAATGTTGTTTTTCAGCTATTTGTAGCATTAGAAGAAAAAAATGTAAAGCGGAATTTCACACATTCCCCCAGCAAAAAGTAAGATTTCGTTTTGTCATTCTCAATCTCCTCTGCTAGTTCTAAACAGAGTTATTGAAGATCTTTTTACGTTGAAGTATACTTAATTAATGATCTAAAAGTTAAGGTCGTTAATAAGAAGTTGGTATAGTTATTAGCATGTGTTTTTAATACTTTATTTTTAAAAGGGCAGTAGCTGACCCGTGAGACGTTTGACTTGGATCAAATCTTTAATTTTTCATCTAGTGTAACTAAACACATTTTAATATTTAGAGATAATTTTCTATAAAAAATAATAATTAACTTATTTCAGTAATGACTAGCACAATGTATATAAATATAAATAATTTTAAATAAAATATGTAATGCTATATTTCAATTAAAACTGAAATAAAAATACCTATGGAGTATAAATTCAAACAAAAGTGTTTTACAAAATGGAGAAAATTGCTCGGAATGCGGCTACACAAATCTTAAATATATACAGGCATCCTTCGACTTACGTAAGTAATGCGTTCCGCAAACTTTCACGTAACTTTAATTTTACGTAAGTCGAATTTCTAAATTGTTTAGGTAAAATTTCGTAAGAAACTGCAATATTTATTTTATAGATATTGTATATAGTATATATACTATTATGTAAAGTATATAGTTATTATATATAGTATTATTTTATTAATAAAGCATCATGCAGCAGTATTTTCTCAGCTATAAGCTATAAAATTTTGAAAAAAATATAAAAATAAACCGAAAGAACATTTTTCAAATAAAAAACCTCTTATGGATTTGCGGGATTTCTAATCCACATTAAACGAACAGGTGAAACCAGAAGAAAAATAAAACCACTCGTTCTTCTTCATAACATAATTACTACGGTTGAACCCAGATTTTTGTCTCATTTTAATTAGATTAGAGTTTGTTTTGTTAAAGATTTCATTGTGTATCTCAGTAAATACACTGGTGTGCAAAAATTAAGGAAAAGTCACAAAATGCTAATTTTCAAATACGCGAACACTCACAAGGAAATAATATAATTCGAGTAATTATTATCTCTGCAACACAGCTAGTCCATATAACATATCATTCATGTCACACATGGTCACAAGTGTCACAGTCACTACGGTGAAGCAAAAAATAGGAAATTCCATACATCTCATTATAAGTCTCAAATGATCACTATATGTGACTCCACTGGTCAATGTGACGAGTCACCAAGTGACTTTACAATGTAGTTAAATTGTGACTCTCATGTGACTGTCATTTGTAGACTCAATTTCAAAGTCATCATGAACGTTGCATTATGATAAGTCACCAAATAATATCACATTAATAGTCACGTGGAGACTTTTCCCAAAAAAGCACAATGGTGACTTCACAGTAGTCTCTCTGTCACCTGAAAGTCAGCATGTGACTTTAAAGTGACATTATTTGGTAACTTAACACAATGCAGCGTTCACGATGACTTTGAAATTGAGTCTACAGATGACAGTCACATGAGTCACAATGTAACTATATTGTAAAGTCACACAGTGACTCATCACAAAGCAGCAGTCACAGTGACGTCTCAGTGGAGTCACATATAGTGATCATTTGAGACTCATGATGAGATGTATGGAATTTCCTATTTTTTTGCTTCACCGTAGTGACTGTGATACTTGTGACCATGTGTGACATGAATGAGATGTTATATGGACTAGTTGTGTTGTAGAGATAGTAATTATTCGAATTATATTATTTCCTTTTGAGAGTTCGCGTATTTGAAAATTAGCATTTTGTGACTTTTCCTTAATTTTTGCACACCACTGTATCTAACTCCCACTAATATATAAAACTATCTTATGGTTGTGGTTTTTATCTACATATTTTCTTTATAAAATAATTATCGAAATTATGTAAATGTATATAAAACGAGCTAGTGTATTTATAAATTAATTTTCGAGATTTATTATGTAACTGCAAATTTACGTAAGTCGAGGAATGCCAGTATATGTTATGCATGATATAAAGATCGCAGCAGAGGTGCTATAGATATTGCGTTAATTTCTTTTGATAGTTTTTTAAGCTAACACATCCAAGCAATAGTGGTGGTTTATAAAGAGTAGCTTTATAAATGATATCTGAGTTCACTGTTATAAAAACAAGGGGATAAACCAGGGCTTTCCGGATTACAAAATATAGGCGAAAACCATCATGTACCTTATTCCTCATATCAACATCCTTTTTTCTTTGCATATACTAAAGCACAGCGATGAATGGGGTATTTTTCGAAAGGTCCTGCAAGCGCTTTTTCATACAGTATACTTGCATAAAAAATTGCAAATTTAATCAAAAATCAATGGAAAAACCTATCGGCAAATAATTTGAAAGATTGCAGCGAGAAAGCTTCGCAAGGGTTTTTTTTTTTTTTTTTTTTTGCGTTCATTGATGGATGTTTTAATTTTGTCATGGAATATAAGCTGGAAACAAATGATGAGCTATTTATATTAATTTAAGTGCAAAAGGTTTTACCTTTCGTAATCGTCTGCAAGCGATGAACTTGGAAAAAAAAAACCCTCATCTTTGAAAATTATTTTTAAAACAATAACAATTGAGTAAATATCGATACAGTTTTCAAATAAAGGAATTGAAAGTACATTTTTATTCTCATTCGACGGTATAAAAATTGAAAATTTGTGATATTTAGGCATTTTAAAATTCTTTGTCAATATTCATTCAAATCTAAATAGTGCATTATTTTTTAATAGATTTCATATCTAATGATCCTCTCTGACAATAATAGCGTGACAATAATGAACTCAGTTACAAGCAAGGCTGCGGAGTCGGTGGATAAAACGGATGGACCGACACCCGGAATTTTAACAGCTCCGACTCCGGCTCTTTCGCTCCAAAATGGGCCTGACTGTGACTCCGCAGCCCTGGTTACAGGAACCCCCGGTCTATCTTACTTTGAAGTTGATTGTTTTTATCTTCCATAGACATCTCAAACCATCTTCAAACTGTGTTTCAGGGTTGATCAGACTCTTCATAAGTCTACTATAGCATAGACTTCGCCTGAAGATTTCTTCAGGCAAAAGCAAAATTTCCAACAGGCAAGAGCATAGTGCTCATTGTGTGTTGCCTCCATCTTTCCCGTAGACGATACTAAAAGTATCTGAACTTTCATCGCTACCACTTATGTACTACTGGAAATAAATGAAGAAAAAAATATTACCACGTATTAATCACACATTACGCTAGCAATGGAAAATAAAAAAAATTATGTGCAATAAAGTATACTAATAAAACGTATGATCATTTTTTATTGAACAGCCCTCCTAATACTTATAGAAACTTTAAAAAAAGTATCATTAATTAAAAAAAAAAACAACTTCTTCATCTTTTATTGGAACAGATCTAAAAACATGCAATAATTTTTTCTTTTTTTTAAAACATGCTTTTAACGTTCATTATTTTATTTCACTTTCAAAAATGTTTCTTTATAAATTATATGTTGAGTCATTTCTATGCATATTAATATTTACTTATTTTTCTTCTAGGTGGGTGAAAATCTTTTTATCTGTGACTGTTATTTTTTTTTCAAAATACAAAGTAAGTATCGAAATTTATATCCTGGTTGTAAAGTTTTATGATAATGGAAAATAGAATAATTTTTTGACAGATTCTATTTCTGAACTAGAAAGGTTAAAAGAATTACTTTAAATATTTTTCAATTACCTTTCTTTTAAATATACTTCGTTCCCTTTACCGTTAAAAATCTTCCTGTAAAATAACAGAGAATCTACAGAATGTCATTCATCTTATGCAAATTTATAGAGTTGAAAGACTGAAAATTTTCATGTATAAAACTACCCAAATCTTGTAAATAAAAATACTAAAGACTTATAAAAGTTACAACAGTAAAACAAAATAAAGACCGCAATGTTCTTTAGTTCTTTCTGCGAGAGAATTATAACACATTGTAAGCTTATATTAAGTACTTACTCTGTTTTACAGAAGCTAAAAATTATTATTAAAATGTCTCAACAATATACAAAGGAGTCGGATGTGGCAATCCCAAAGCTTTCTTCTATCTCATGCATGTTAATACCTCCTTATAAATGCAGCACACACAGCACCGTCACCGGTTAGGTGATTTACACTAAAATCTAATCAACAACAACTTCTTATTGAATTTCAAGTTTGATGAAAACTCGTGCATTAGTTTTTGAGATAGAGCTATTGCGGAAATCGTGAAAAGTTCTGCATAGTAAATTTACACCAAAAACTTATCAGGATCAATTTATATTAGGGACTAACTGAATCTAAAGTTTTATGAAAATTCATGTATTAATTCTTGAGATACAGCTATTGCGGAAATCGTGAATAATGCAGCATAGCAGCGCCACTTGTTGGGCTATTTACACCGAAAACTAAACAGCACTAATTTATATCAAGGACTAACTTTATCTGAAGTTTAATAAAAATTCGTGTATTCGTTTTTGAGATAGAGCTATTGCGATAATCATGAATAATGTAGCAAAACAGCGCCACCTATTGGGGAATGTACACCAAAAAGTTAGCAGCATCACATTATATCAAGAACTAACTAAATCTGAAGTTTTCTCAAAGTCCGTGCTTTAGTTCTTGAGATATAGCTGTTGTGAAAATCATGAATAATGCTTCTGAAAATTATCTTCGATATGCATGACTTCAGGCATACAGGTCCTGTCAAATCTTACGGCTGTGTGGGCTGCATTGTTTTTACAGCGTTCAGCGCTCGCGCATACACACACACATAGACAGACAAGCACCTATCTTTATTATTACAGCCACATCATGATAGTATAATTTTTATCTTGATAAAATTTACTGTATATTATCATGGCCTACTTAATATCTTCGACACATTTTGTATTAATACATGAATTACCGTAATTCCCAGTCTATAATCCGCGGATCAAACAATTACGTTCGAACCCAGAAATCTTGTTCCATAAAACGTAACTTGTTAAATCGTAATAAGTATTTAACTTCAATAATGAAATAAAATTTTTGGATCGAAACATGATTGTTTGATCCACGGATTATAGGCAGGAAATTACGATATTAATGAATATTATAATTATTTATAATAATAAAATTATTATTTGTATAGACTTTCCTCCAAAATTTCTTGGGTCCCTCCACTGATTCCTAAGAAGTCATGGAGTCACATTCTGAAAAACTTTCGTGCGTATGTACTGGTGTACCGCATGTATTATCTGAGATTTATCGTCCCGCAAAATTTCATCTACAAGACTTTGACTGAGATAATTTTAGATCTCATGCAGTGTTCCCCTGTGCCTATAGAAGTTTCCAGCATGATTAAAGCCCTTTTTTAATCTATATAAGAAGTTAGGGTGCCAAAAGATTTTCCAGTTGTGACCACTCTTAGTCACTGTCTTATGTCACCGCTGCAAAGAGATTTATATATTCTTTTTTTTTTCTTTTTTAGCATTAGGTCTAGTTTTGATGCTTTGGATCCCTTCTCATCCCTCCTCATGCAAACAAAAATCGTGTTTGAGCCCTTTTATAAAAGAAATACCACACAACCATACCTTCTAAGATTAAAACCTGTCTATAACGGAAATTCGACCGGTTTTATGAGGTATCGTTTCAGCAGGTTTTACCATATAAAATATTGTTTGTATCCAACATGTTCAGATTAAGATGTCTGGGCCCCCCCCTCCCCCCGTTCAGAAGACTGGTTACGCCTATGGCACAGCCAGCGTCACCGGTTAGGTTATTTACACTAAAATCTAATCAGCAACAACTTATTGAATTTCAAGTTTGATGAAAACTCGTGCATTAGTTTTTGAGATAGAGCTATTGCGGAAATCGTGAAAAGTTCTGCATAGTAAATTTACACCAAAAACTTATCAGGATCAATTTATATTAGGGACTAACTGAATCTAAAGTTTTATGAAAATTCATGTATTAATTCTTGAGATACAGCTATTGCGGAAATCGTGAATAATGCAGCATAGCAGCGCCACTTGTTGGGCTATTTACACCGAAAACTAAACAGCACTAATTTATATCAAAGACTAACTGAATCTGAAGTTTAATGAAAATTCGTACATTCGTTTTTGAGATAGAGCTGTTGCGATAATCATGAATAATGCAGCAAAACAGCGCCACCTATTGGGGGGATGTACACCAAAAAGTTAGCAGCATCAAATTATATCAAGAACTAATTGAATCTGAAGATTTCTCAAAGTCCGTGCTTTAGTTCGTGAGATATAGCTGTTGTGAAATCATGAATAATGCTG
The DNA here is from genome assembly GCA_963932465.1 of Maratus speciosus. Taxonomy (NCBI): domain Eukaryota; kingdom Metazoa; phylum Arthropoda; class Arachnida; order Araneae; family Salticidae; genus Maratus; species Maratus speciosus. Next base: position 106,353,986 of record OZ010799.1, read on the forward strand.
TATAGCAGCGCCACCTGCTGGGGGATTAACATCATTAAGTAATCAGTACCCATTTTCATCAGAGACTATCTGAATCTAAAGTTTTATTAAATTCCGTTCATTAGTTCTTGAGACAGAGCACCCACTATGTTTGTGTCACACACAGACAGACAGATTCACAGACAGATATTTTGTAAAAACATGTTTTTCGTGATCTCTGACCCCTAAAACATATAAATCCGTCGAAAACCAGGATTCGAAAAATTTCACGAACCCAATACTTTCTTCTTGTAAAGATAGAAGAAAGTAAAAAAGGAGCGATTTAATGATCGAGAATTCTGATCAAATGCATTAAATCGAAAACCAGATTAATTTGCCAATAATGTTTTTTTTTGTGTGTGTG